>SMDT01002759.1:600000-956753 GCA_005392925.1 Aquilaria sinensis | reverse complement strand
TTTTTGTTTCAGTTTCTGTTTCGATTTGCCTTGATTTCCCCTTGCTAGTCAGTAACCACTTAGACTGCTTTGTTGGTATGAAATTCGGGGCGTAGGAACAATGCCGCTTCAAGGGATGTGGCCGGCAAGACACACCGCTGGTTCTGGCTAGTGGTAAGCATGGAGTATGAGATTGGGCGTACAGAGACCACGACGGCGGCAACACAATCGTGGCCACGAGTTCGTGGCGCTCCAACATCTTCAGGTTCAGGTGATGAGAACGATGTAGAGAGCGAGGCCAATGATGGTGGTAAGCATGGAGTGCAAGATTGGAAAGCTGGGTTGAATCTGATTGCCGGCTAGCAACATGACCCTGCCGTGGTGAAGCCACCAGAGGAAGTTAGTCAAGCAGGAGCGAAGCTCGTGAAGAAGAAACCTGGCCATCGTCGGTTACTTGGTCTTGGGATTCTTCTCCTGCGGCGACACCAGTTCGTCCCATTTCAACCTGCTGGAGTCAAGATAGAACGCTGGCAATGATGTGCCTCCAGCATCTGAGGAGCCTATGGAAACTGAGTCTGGATTATGATTGTTTTTGTTTTGGGTATTTCAGATTGGTCAGGACTTAG
Source organism: Aquilaria sinensis (assembly GCA_005392925.1). Taxonomy (NCBI): domain Eukaryota; kingdom Viridiplantae; phylum Streptophyta; class Magnoliopsida; order Malvales; family Thymelaeaceae; genus Aquilaria; species Aquilaria sinensis. The sequence goes on along the minus strand of SMDT01002759.1, from coordinate 956,148 downwards.
AGGAGGATCCTTGGGTTAGTGCTATTAAGAATGAGTGGTTCAAATGGGAATTTGAGGGTGAGGGTTTGGTGAGGAGGAAGAAGAATGGTGGAATGGAGGAGGAGGAGAACCGACAGCGAATTTGGGTTGGGAAGAGGAAGGGGCAGAGCATTTGGTTTGGGAAGAGAGACCATCTAGATTTAGAAATTATATAGGGTTATTTCGTTAGATGTGAAAGTTTGGGGGCAAAATTTTCATGGAAAAAGGTTAAGAGGGTAAAATAAGCAGTTTCTCTTCTCTTTGCTAGTGGTAAATAACGGAGTTAAGTTTGGAGGGAGTAAGTGTATGTATTTGAAATAGGGGAACATAATTGTAGGTTCAGTCGAACCTAGGGAAGTTTTGATAATTTCCCTTTGTTTTAGGACCCGCGGGTGTGCCCTAGCCCGCTGTTCCCCCAAGTTTGATTAGATACCGGAAGAGGCGAGGACACTTATTTGCGGTACCTATATATATAAAGAACGAGAAGGAAGAGCAGCAGGGGAGAGCAAGAGAGAGGCAAGTCAGAAGAATGGGGGAGAAGAAGCAATTGGCATGGGTCAAGGCTCTTCTGAAGGCGGAGTTCTACGGCGCTTGCAAATGCGGGAGCCCCAAGCAGCGCAATCTCTTCTGCACCAATTGCATGGACTACTCCTTCTGCGACAACTGCCGCTCCAACTCTCTCCGCCACCAGGGCCATCTCATTATACAAGTAAATTAAATCCTCTCCCTTGAATAAAAATTCTTCTCTTTTCTATTCCAAGATTCTCACAGACTCTTTCTGCAATTGAAAATTCCTCCCCTTTTCTATGCATTTGCTTCCAAGATTCTAACTTTATTTGATGTACCATTGCCTTTGGCATTCAGATCTTTCGTTTTCAAATCAAGATGGAGCATGTGAAAGTTTCCCACTTTGGGGCGCTCAAAATGTTCATATGAGAAATTGATTCAATTTCTTTTTCTTTTTCTGCTTTTTCTTTTTTCTTTTTTCTTTTTTCTTTCAGTTTGTATGTTCTGAAGCTGTTGAAGTTTCGCTAGCTAAGAATTAAAAATATTGATGCCCGCTTAAGACTTCTACCGTTACTGTCTCTGGTTTAGTTTTTGAATTTTGAATTGAAACAAAAATTAACTGTACTTATACTAGTAAATTAGCCCTGAACTGACTAATCAGACATATACACTACCATGATTCTGTTTATTAACTTTAGCTTCAAATGATGTCAGGTTTACAAGTCTTCATGCCGGGTTGGGCTTCGGATATCCACCATAAACAAGCTATTTGATGCTTCAGATATCCAACCTTATATTAGCAACTCATACAAGCTTGTTTACATCAACAAGAAAAGAAGAGAGGAGGACGACAACGTTAGAACCAATCTTAACAATAGCTCCATCCGGAAGCTGGAGAAGTGCGAAGCTTGTGGGTATGAATTGCAATGCCCAACTGCAAAGTTCTGCTCAATTGAATGCAAAGTAAGAATATATATATATATATACTACGAGCAGTAATTATAGTATCTATATGTTTGTTTTGAAGTAAAATTTCTAATGTTATGATGAGATAGATGTAATTGTGGGTGAAAATTGAATTTAATGTATCAGGTGATGGATGGTAAGTGGAGGCCAAAGCTAGACGCTTGCCAGCAGGACATTGAGCCATGTTTTGATGCTACTTCATCGACTGACCAGAGTCAGCCAAGCTCTGAAATAGATACTGATTCCAACATGATTAAGAAAAGAAAAAGAAAAGGGATTCCTAGAAGGGCTCCTCTCTTTTAGAGCCTTCATAATTTCATTCATTCAACTTCCCCCGATTTTATTTTTATATTTGAGAGAAAATGAATATCTCGGCTCGAAAATGTCTAATTAGGGAAAAGACCTGTTAGCTAGAATTCAAAAACAGCACAGACCAACTAGTGTAATCTCCTAGTAATTACTGGATCAGCATATAACTTAATAGAAAGAACATCCATTACTTTTGTTCATTTCATGGATTTTTTTTTGTCTGATTTGATATATATATATATATATTTATACTCTAAGTTCTCTTATATAAAACATAGCAAAATAACACTAAAGTCAAAACGAATGATTTAACTAATCAATATAAAAAGAGGAGCTAGCAAGCAACTCATGATGTCATAAAATTTGAGCAAGAAGCCAGAAGTCTCATAATCAGAGGCGAACGGAATGGAGGTTTTTATGATGGTGGAAGGAGTTTATTAATAGCTGAAAGAAAAAAGGGAATTGTATAGAGATTCTTAATCGAAATAGAATTATGAGAAAACTCAAATTCAGTAAGAAATAGGAGGATAAACCGCGCATTGCTGCGGCTATTTATTGTCTAGGGATCCGATTACGAAGAAGCAAAGTGTTGGGACCAAGAGGACAAAGACTTTCAAATTGAGGGAATCAGTTGTCATAAAGAAAAGTTTAAGGACCATAACAGAAAGATATGATATCTAAGGGACCTATATTGGAATATTTTCATTTCCTCAGGTAGTTACTGTTCATTTATTTGGTCGAGCTTCCTAGCATTGTGCATCTACAATATCTTAAATTGTGCTCTAGTATATACCAGTTCCTTCCTAGCTTAAGTCACCGCCTACGTAGATTTGGGACTGAGCGATGACATAATCATGAGTTGCAAGTAAAGCTATAGTTTAAAGAATAAAGGAGAGCTCTGCCCCCTTGCTCCCAAATTCCTTCTCATTTGAAATCAAATCAATTGGCACAAACCATAAAGATCGTTTAACGCATCTTTCCTCATCGAGTCATTATTTCGAGCCCAAGCTTTAATACAGGCATACAGTGTTGCCTATCACCTCTGGTAAGGGGTAAATGACAAAAACGTGCGAGTAAGTAGGGGAAAATTCAAATTGTGCAAAGGGTTGAGAGAAAATTAGAAGTTCAACTGATAGAAGACAAATTTGGTCCAATAAGAGTTACTGTTCATCTACTGGAGAGGGTTGAGAGAGAACTAATGTTTAGGTGGTAGAAGTAGGCCAAATTCAACCCAATAAGAGTTACTCTTCATCTATAGTAATTTTTTTTCATCTTTAGAATATAGTGATAACATATAATGTCCAATATGAAAAATCTAGGCCCAAAATACAATAAAGAAACATTATATATAAAATTACAATGCATGATTTTACCATATATTTTGGGCACAAACTTTCATAAGATATTTCTCTTCTTCTAACAAAAAGACTTGGGTTAGGCACAGGGTAAGAAAATATCCAATTGTTGTTTCTTGAATCTACCAAACCAACTAGTGTGTGCCTCTGTTTTATTAAGTTTTTTCTGAGCTTATTTTCTTTTTTATGACAGCCAATTAGTTTGTTTGATATTTCATAAAGTTTTAACAATATATATTTTTTCTATGAAAAGATAAATAAATAAATAAAACATCTTAAAGAAAGAAAAACTTTTGTGGATGGTCCCTAATATTTAATTTTCATTTCATTTTGGTCCTGAACCTATTAACTACTCTCTTTAGGGTTTCAATATTTTTCAAACCATTTTCAATATTTTTAAAACTATTTTACATTATTCCTAGGCTTTTTGAAACGTTCTATATTAGCCCAATACTAAAAACCACTAACTTAAATGGAAGGTGCCATATGTGTGGCACATGAAACCTAGTTTATAAAGAGCGAAACCTGATGATTGGCTTTGACAATTTAAATTATGATTTAGAAAAATATGAGAAATTATTCAAAATTAGTTGATATCTTCTAATGTGAACTAATATGGAACATTTTAAAAGGCTTAGCATCAAGAACATTTAATAATGTGAGGACTAAAACAAAAAAAAAATTAAAGATAAGGGACTGCCAATGAAAAAATTACCTTTCAAAGGAATTCAAATCCCCTGTCCCCCTTCATCATATTCCCCCCTTCCTTTGCCCTCTTTTCTTGCCACATGTAACACTTAACTAACCTAAGAATTAGTGTTAACGTTTAATGTATAGAAATAGATAGTCCAACTCCCTTTAACAAACCATTGGAAAAAAATCAAATTTATCTCACTTCAAGCTATTGCAGAGAAGTTTTATTTGTCCTATATGCTGGATTCTCAAACGTAATCATCATTTGCCACTTCCCTAGAATCTTTAGCCCTATTTACAAATTCGCTTCGCCATCTCAACTAGGTAGTTCAGGCCAAGTAATGGAAGAAGAAGAAGAAGGTGTTCTTCACTATTGTTATCAAGCTTTTTTCGATTGAAAGAATAAATCTAGTCAAACCTGTAAGCCTTGTTTATTGTCACAGCCATGAACTAGTTGTCGAACCTATGTTTTTCCCATTTAAAGATGATAGGCTAGAATCAGCTTCTATTAAATTGACCATGTGAACTTTGAATTTGAAAGAAACTTTTTTTTTTTTTACTATGTTTGTCTTTTGCTCTTTGTACTTTTTTTTTTGTTTTCTAACCTGTTGGACTCTCTAATAATTGAGAAACAACAAAGTAGTAGAAGGAGAGAGAACAATCAAGGGCCTTTAAGGATGAAAAGATCAATAGAAAAAAAATGGCTGAAAAGAGAAAAAAATAGCAAAAGTGAAAATAATCCAACTCACTAAAAGCTCTTCTAATGAAATCTCTATGCCAGTGATGATTTCACTCCTAAAATCTCATGCTTTTCCAACGGCTTATGATAGTCGTTGGTAGTTACCAACGTGTAGAACCGTTGGTATTTATTTTCCAACGTGCACGCGTTGGTGAGGGTGCCAACTTATTTTAGCAGGTTTTTTGTTTTGTTTCCAACGTGCAAGCCGTTGGTAATTACCAACGGTCAACAGTAAAATTCCAACTTCCCAGCAGTTGGTAGAATATATATATATATATATATATATATATATATATATATATTAGGGTATTTTATCAATGGCTAGCCGTTGGTAAATTTGTAAATGAAATGCAGCATTTCATTTAAAAATTTACCAACGGCTAAATTAGTTTTTAAATCATTTTCTCCGTTAAACGATTCCAGCTGCCATTTTCGATTCAGTTTCGGGAGAGAGAAACGCGAACGGGTTCCGGGACGCCGACGCGTTGGTAGCCGGCCGATTTCCAGCCGTTTTCCGCCGTGAGTGGCCGCGAATCATAGATCTGGTGGAGGCGAGCTCGGGTATGGGTTTTTTTTGTAATTATATTCTACTTTAACGTATATACTTGGGAAAATCGTGGTATTTGGTTTTTATGCATTATTCTTTTAGTTTCAGCTCTTATTTGAGGTGGATTATCTTCTCATTGTTGTGATTCCGTGGCTGGGCAAGTTGGTTAAGGTAAGTTATTAATTTTTTTTAATTATCCGAATTAATTCTTTTTTTGGGAAAGAAAATGTATTTTTTATTTATGTTGTAATTAAACTTTTAGTATTATGACTGTGGATTCTACATTTTTTCTGGTGATTTAGTTGGGTGTTTCCCATTTATTTTGTGTTAATTAATTTTTAATTATGGGTAATATTAGTGATGTAATTAAAATGTTTAGTTTGAGTGATTTATGCCGTGTGTGTGAACGAGACCGAATCCAATTTCTTGGAAGAGAGTAGAAAAATTATAATACAATTATAATACAATTTCAGTTTACTAGCTGATAGTTATCAAATAATTTTAATTCATTATCTCTTGTAATTTTTAGTGTCAATATAAACTGCTTAGTAATTATCTTCTCATAAAATTAGATTGTTGGATAATTTTTCTATGGAAAAAATAACAAACAAACCACTAATGTTTACTAGTTGGCTCAATTTGATCACTAATGTTTTTGTCTTTTTGTAGTTATTGGAAGACAATAATAAAAATACCAACTTGGCTGATCTCAAAGTTGGAAGACCAAAAGATATAATCATAATTAGAGGACATTATTATGTAATTAGGATCCAATTTAATTACCAACGCTGATTGTTTATTTCATTTATTTTTTTACAATATTCTTTAGATTGTAATTAGTTGACTTAATTTTAGTTTGACTGATTTAGTGTTAGGGTTTAGTAACAATAATAAAATGATAATAATAATACTAATATTTATTATTATTTTTTGTACCCAATAATATAAACATAATAACAGTAATAATAATAATTATTAATAGTAGATAGTAGTAGAAGTAAGTTAGAAAATAATAATAATGAAATTTTGTTAGTGATAGTTGAAATAATATTCATAATAATATTACGTCCAAATAATACAAATAATAATAATTATAATAATACTAATAATAATAATAGTTATAATTATAATAATAATAACAATAATGAAACTAATAATAATCTTTTTAACGTATTTTGTTTAAAATACGCGTGTAGATTAACGTTTCTTTGTTTCATTTTCAGAAATTTCTTATATTACCAGGATTTTAAGTTTTTCCCCCCCTTTTTTAGTTCCTCCCTGCATCTGTGAGCCTGAAGACGTACCCATTGTTTTTCCTCTCCGTTCGAACTCGTTCGAGGTAAGTTTCTATTTTTTTCCTTTCAAATTGAAAACGGGATTTGTGAAGGGAAATTATTTTTAATTATTAATATTGATAATAAAACTTATGTGTTGTCACTGTGGTTTGAACATAGTTGTTCGTATTTGAATTTGTAGTTTATGTACATTATTTGTTATCTGTGGATATTTTTTTTGATGGATTAGAGTGAATATGTAATTTTTTTGTGCGTTGTATAGCTTAGTTTTATAGAATGATTATTAGTATAAGTGTATGGTAATAGGTATAGTTATGGTTTAGTTGGAGTGATTTAGTGTAAATGGTTAGATTATGTCATGGTCTAATAATAATAATAATAATCTTTATAATAAAACCATGTTCCAATAATATAACAATAATAATGCAGGAAAATTAAAAAATTGATTTGGAGACCAATAGAGAAAATGTAAAACCTTTAGGTATTAAGAGTTTAACAATTGCCTTTGGAAAAGTTGATGGAAAAAAAGTCTTATTTCACTGAAAAAATTAATTAAATGATGGTGACTTTGGAAAATAAGACATTAAAAGAAAAGTAACCAAGGAATTAAACAAAAACATTATAATTTATTAAACTTAGGGTCTAATATCAGAAACGAGAATAATATAGGGACTCGAATAAAAGTTTCAGAAAAAAGAAAAGTTAAAGTCACAGAATTGCGAAATCGACAATCGAAATGATATTTTCATTCGAATTTGTCACCAACCTTCCAAACGAAGCAACCAAACTCAACAATAAAAAAGAACAAAAGGAAAGGACATGCAACAGAGCGGGTCACAATCCAGCCCAACACCGAAGTACAAAATCATATATAATATCTTGGTTTGATACTCGTTTTCAGTAATAAATGACATAATCTGAAGAGGAGGACTCACCGTCCTTCGACAAAATCCAGCTACCCTAATTGTACCAAACATGACTTGAATGCATACCGTATCCTAACCCTAACCTTTCCCTTAAACCATAAATCTAAACTTAAACCCAAGACCCTAATCCTAAACTTTAAAACTCTAAAGACAAGATCTAACCTAAACTATAAGTCTATAATCCTAACAGTATAAACCGTATACCTAAATCTAAACTATAATAGATATAAACTTATACCCTAATCTTAACACTAATTTTAACTTGACCATAAACCCTAAATAAAATATCTGAACCCTAATCCCCATAAAACCAAGACTCTAACCTTAACCTTAACCTTAACTATAAACTCATACTCCAAATCATAAACCCTCAAACTCTAACCTTAAAGCCCTAAACCATAAAGTATTAACGCACAGTTTTAACCCTCATCCTAAACTTTAACTTTCTTTATTCATCACCTCTTTTACTTAGTAAAGCCTATATGTAATAAAATATAATGAAGAAAATATGGAATTTAAATACTAAGAACAATAAGAATAATAAGAACAATAAGAACAATAATTTCGTACGTTAATCATAAGAACAATAAGATTGAGAATAAACTTTGTTTATCTAACAAGACTTTTAAGTTACTTACGTAAACATTAATGAACTTTTGTTATTTTTATTAACTCAATATTAAACTTCACTACGTATATGATTTAATAGATTGAGGTGTTTATGATTACGAACAGATTTTGTTTGTAATGGAATCCGCCCGTAGTTGGATGTACAGTAACCGTTTCTTGCCTGGCCGAACGGGTTACACACAACAGTGGGAGTCTGGGGTCGATGAATTTATATCATTTGCTGTCTCTCACCCTGAAACTATGAGCGGGTTATGCATTCGCTGTCCTTGTCGGAAATGTAAGAATTTGCGGTTTAAACAGTCTGATGAGGTCAGAGTTCATCTGTACAAATGGGGGTTTAAGCCTTTTTACTTGAATTGGACCGCTCATGGTGAGCCATTTAATGAAGCATCAGATACTGATCCAGGTGTGGGTGGGTTTGATCAGTTTGACCAGGGGAGTTCGACGAATCCATATGAAAGGATGGTATTAGATGCCGTTGCCCCTAGTTACTCACAAATTCCGGAAGCCAATGTTGCAGAGCCGAATGAAAGTGCAAAAAAAAATTTTAATCTTTTGAATTCAGCATCAACTCCTTTATGGGATGGGTGCGAAAATCATTCTGAGTTATCTGCTGCTGTCCGTCTTCTCAACCTTAAGTCTGAGTATCACATGTCACGAGCATGTTTTAATGGCATTGCCCAACTGATGAAGGAGACTCAACCAACAGATAGTAAGATGCCATCAAATTGGTATGAAACTAAGAAATTAGTTTCACAGTTGGGTCTGTCTCACGAGAAGATTGACGTCTGTGTGAATGATTGTATGTTGTTCTGGAAAGATGACAGTAGTGTGCGTATTTGTAAGTATTGTGGAGCTGAGAGATATAAGCCAAAAAAGGGAGGTCGTGGTAAAGATCGACCGAGAAAAACCATGCATTATTTACCACTAAGCCCTCGCCTGCAACGCTTATTTGCGTCATTGTTAACAGCTGAGCAAATGAGGTGGCATAAGGAGCAAACACAGGTCCCAGGTGTTATAAAACATCCATCAGATGGTGAAGCTTGGAAACATTTTGATCAGACCTACCCATGGTTTGCTTCGGAAGCACGAAATGTCAGATTGGGGTTGTGTGCCGATGGATTTACACCTTTTGGACCATCTGGGAAACAATACTCTTGTTGGCCTGTGATCGTTACTCCGTATAATTTGCCCCCTTGGATGTGCATGAAAAAACCCTATATGTTCCTTTCGTTGCTGATTCCAGGTCCACGTAGCCCAAATCATAAGATTGATGTTTATCTACAACCTCTAATAGACGAGCTACGACATCTGTGGTTTGATGGCGTTGAAACATGGGATGTGTCATTGAAACAAAATTTTATTCTGCGAGCAGCATTAATGTGGACCATAAATGACTTTCCGGCTTATGGCATGCTATCAGGGTGGATGACACATGGGCGATTGTCTTGCCCTATTTGTATGGGCGAAAGTAAGGCATTCCAACTTAAGTATGGCGGGAAAATTTCATTTTTCGACTGTCATCGGCAATTGCTTGCCCGGAACCACCCATATAGAAGGAATTGTACTTGCTTTAAGAAAGGAGAAATTAGAGAAGTCATTGCCTCCTCCGCGCTTATCAGGTGAAGATATATTTGAAAGAATCTCATGGATTCCATCAGTTGGTAACGATGGGCCACAACATCGCCCGTGCGATTATGGGAAATCACATAATTGGACGAAGCGAAGCATTTTCTGGGAGTTACCATATTGGGCCACGAACTTAATACGACATAATCTTAATGTTATGCATATTGAGAAGAACGTGTTTGAGAATATATGGAATACTGTGATGGATGTTAAGAACAAAACGAAAGATAATGTGAAAGCACGGAAGGACCTGGAAATTTATTGTAATCGGCCGGAGTTAAACATGGTTCCACTTGATGATGGTCGTTCTTTCAAACCAAAGGCGAGGTTCACATTTGATGTTAACCAAAGGCAAGATGTGATCACTTGGGTAAAATCTTTACGACTCCCTGATAGATATGCCTCGAATTTTGGGAGATGTGTTGATACAACCGGTTGCAATATGTATGGTATGAAGAGTCATGATTGCCATGTTATGATGCAAAGGCTTCTCCCCATTGCTCTCGAAGCGCTACCCGAGAATATTTGGAGGCCATTAACGGAGTTAGGCCTATTCTTTAGAGACTTGTGCTCTCCAGAGCTGCATGAGAATCATTTGTTTGCGTTGGAGGCCAATATTTCAATTATAATTTGTAAGCTTGAGAGAATTTTTCCTCCAGGGTTTTTTGATGTCATGGAGCATCTCCCAGTTCACTTGCCATTTGAAGCAAGGGTTGGAGGACCTGTTCAGTACTGATGGCTGTATAAATTTGTGCAGTGCATTCATGACCTAAAAATAAAGGTTTCTAATACTGCTCATGTTGAGGGATCGATATGTGAAGCATACCTTATAGAGGAGACTTTTATCTTTTGCTCTCATTACTTTGAATCCCATATTCCCTCCATGATGAACCGAGTACCGAGAAATGATGATGGTGGTCCTGTCCTATGTAATGGTGACTTATGGTCCATGTTCACATTTCCGGGACGTCCATATGGTGCAAGCTGATATAGATTCCTCATGGACGATGAACTCAAACTTGCAACCACATATGTTCTTCTAAACTGTGCTGAGATCAGGCCATATCTAAAGTAAGTCATCGTTCATGAAAAGGGATTATTACTTTGATTATATTGAAATTCAAGGCTGTTCACTTGCCAAAACTAACATATTTTCATTTATTATGTTATTGGCCACAGTATGTTTGTGGACATGGTCAGGGAAACTGCACCCGAGATAACACTGTCTGAGATGGACATACACATTGAAAATAATTTCTCAACCTGGCTCCGACACTATGTACGTGTGCTTTTAGTCAGTATGTATTGCAACATGTTAAGTTATAAAAGTCTCCATATATATTGTCCTAAATTGAAAATGTTTTACATAGGTTGATGACCCAGGTAACAATATTGTCGATAACATCTTGTGGGATGTTGCATGTGGGCCCTCATGTCGGGTTCAGACATGGCCGGTTTATTTCACAAATGGGTACAAGTTTCACATAAGTGAATAGGGGAAGGACAAAGCAACATTTAATAGTGGAGTTTGCATACGCAGCACGGGTGTAAGCGAAGTTGAATGTGATTTTTATGGTATATTAGAAGAAGTCATTCAACTCGAATATCCGGGCTTTCCATATAAGAATGTTATCTTGTTTAGGTGCAACTAGTTTGACCCAACACCTGAACGTGGAACTCGAATGCATAAACAGTTTGGGTTAGTTGAGATCCGGAATAGCCGCAGATATCAAAAGTTTGATTCTTTCATTCTACCATCAGAGGCTGACCAAGTTTACTACACATAATATCCGAGTAAGTCACGTGAAAGAAATGGGTGGTCAGCTGTTATAAAAATAAAACCTTGATGGATAATACAGTATGCAATTCTGGACAAGGATGACGTGTATCAAGACAGTGGATCCGTGAATTGTCAAAGAATTGAAGATGACCCAGTTGAGGAGTTAGCTGACCCGGGTGTGGGTGATGATATTGAAGAAGATGTACTTGAGGAGGGGGGACCTAATGGCGAGACAGAGGATGAGGAGGAGTTTATATCTGTTGACAGTGACACTGAAGAGTCTGAGGAGTTTGACGAGAATGGAAGCAGTGGGTCGAATGAATGATTAGATAACATGTACTAGGAATAATGATAACCTGTCATTTCTAATGTGTAGAAAATATTTGGTAAATTTATGTACCCCTAATACTCCACAATATATGTCAGACAATATATGTTATGTTTAATTTACCTACTTAGCTAATAATAAATGCAGATGCCTCGTAAAGGGGATAACACATATAAACGCCGACCTGGGAAAGAACCATTTGCGCAGTTTAAGGAGGTAATGGATCCAATACTTAATGAACGACATAGGATGAGTTCTTCATCCCGGGCACAAGAGGATGTTGGTGTAGAGATGTCGGACACAATAGTGCTAGTGACGCACGTCCACTCACATGAGCACCGATCTGACGGCGGTGGAGGCACGCCATCTGGACATGGATCTGGTGCGCGCCACGTTAGGCACCCCATAGTGACGACTCATCCCTCAGATGATGATATACATATTGATGACATCTCATCATCAATGTCATAGACAGCAGGCCGACCGCGGATGAGGATATCCCCACATGGTAACACGTAAGCGATAAATACCAAACACACGTATTAATAATAGTAAGAGTAATTACTTTACATGGAATCATCAACAAGTCAGTAACTAACAATTTGAATGTCGCAGATTCATTCCAGCTGCAGCGACACGGTTATTGACACCATGTTTAACCACACATTTCAAACCTTATTTTGATTGGTCCTCCGTCTCTCCATCAGACTTGCAGCAATGGTGGCGTGTTTTTGAGGTATAACAATAATATTACTATGATAATGATGTAATAATGTTATAAGATTAAGAATTGTTTTTTTCCATTCTAATAGTTTAAACATATTAACGTGTACAGAGGAGCTGTGAGTGGGATTTGATACACCATAATGAGGTGTATCGGGTGTGGAATATCTTGGGAGCACAGTATTACAGAAGCATGATGTCAGAAATTCGACGTGTGAAAGATCCTGTTAAACGTCTAGCGAAGGCAAACTTTATATCAGATGCTGCATATGCTGAAATTGAGGCATATTGGGCGAGTCCGAAGTTCATTTAGAAGTCCATTAGGTTCAAGGCAATGCGAGCAACAGTGACTGATGAGGATTCACAGTCTGGCTCTTGCAGCACGACATATGCAGGGGGATCTATCTCGATGTCTGCACATCGAGAGCAAATGGTATGTATCTCGGTAATGCTATTTCATTTTACATGTTAGATACTAATGAAATTAAATTACATATTAATGTTACGTTTCATTCAATTAGAGAGAGAGAGAGATCCTGAGAAGAAGGACCATGTCTTGTTTAAAGTCCTTCAAGCAACACATAAAATGAAGAATGAGAAATATGTCAGTAAGTGCTGTGAAGAAGTTGCTGTAAGTATTATAACTGTTTGTTCACAATTCATTCTTATGAAAATTACCATGTTTTACAAATAATGACTGGCTCAAATGTATTTTATTATGTTTCTGTAGACTCATATCAGTGCAAAGATTGAGGAGCAAACACAACAAGAGGATGGAATAGAGGCAATTGATGAACTAGCAATCATTAGTACTGCATCTGGTGGTAGAAGGAGGGGCCGTGTATTTGGATTAGGATATGAGCAGTGTGTCATACCGGGACACCGATAGCCAGGTGCCATCCTGCTTATCGACATCACGCAGACACCGCAATTCAACGAGCAAGTACAGAAGATGATGGCGAAGGAGAATGCGCAAAGAGATGCGGAGTACGAGAGGAAGCTCGAGAGAATTAAGAGGAGACAGAGAGCAGAGATAGAGGCTCAGAGAGCCGCATTGGAGGCAAACCGGGCTCAATTTGAGATTATTTGTCGTTCGCTAAACCTTCCGTGCCCGCCGGCTCAACCAGTTCCACAGTATCCTGCTGACTCGGACTCGGAGGATAAGGAGATAGTCGAGACTCCGTGATGGGCGTCATGAACAGGTTAGCGCATTTCCAAAGTTCTTTTGTTATCAGACTGACATAATAATTTTTAGACATAATTAAGACTCAGTTGAAATTACTGAAATGTGTAATCTGTTGAATGTTGTATGCTTTCTTCCAGACATATATGTTCTTATTTTAATTATGCTGTATTTGAGAATATTTTATTTTAATTACGTTTGCATAGCTGTGTAATGTTTATTGCTGAGTAAAGCTGAGGGAACTTTTGAATTGATATGTTAATTTTGAATGTGTATTCAAACTGGGAAAAATACGAAACAACCGAAACTTGGAACGTTTAATGTACATTACCAACGTGCAAACGGGGAACTTACCAACTTGCGCGCGTTGGTAATTACCGCCTGTCATCCTGTTACCAACGCGTATGGAAGTTGGTAATTACCAACGGCTTCATAACAACTCCCTTACCAACTGATGTAAGTTGATAACTACCAACGCGGGTTCCTACCAACTGTCAGGCAGTTGGTAACTTACCAACGGCCAGCAGTTGGTAACTATAACTACACGATGGAAACTAAGCCTGGTTCATGACCGTTGGTAATTACTAACGTGAATTTTACCAACGTATATACGTTGGAATTTACCAACACGTTATTAATTGTGCATTGGTAAAAATTTTTCCAACGTATCGAATACCAACTGCCATTTACCAACTGCTGCGCGTTGGTAAATGACAATTGATAAAGTCCTATATTTTAGTAGTGTTTGTTATTTTCTTTACCTCATTGAGTGTCTACAACCCTTTCCATAAAGCTCACAAACTACTGTCCCCAAATTTTATATAGAAGAAAAACAATTACAGTCGCCAAACTTATTTTTTTATTAAAAAAAAAGGATTATATCCTATCAAACATACCCTCTACGGCATCCACACACAACAAAAAAATGAACAGAGAGAGATTTGAGAGCTATGCTTTGGCTCATCTGCTGTTATATTGTAGTAAATTTATGCTTTATAGATCCCAACGATTACTAAAAAAATCCAAGAAATAGGATGCTTCCAAAAATAGGACCATATTAGTTATACAATATCTAAATTACCAAGGAACAAATGTGCCATGTCTAAATTTCCAAGGAAAAACAATGAAAACATGGATAGGCTTAAGATTAAATTCACGGATACCTAGTACACTGAAAAGGATTTTGAGTGAACTGCAGCAAACTTAAAATAGAATGTGATAATGTGGGGGCAACTGTACGGTGTAAAGCAAGTCTTAATGATCTAGTGCACTCTAAATGGGCATCCTACTGTTAGAAGAAAAAACTCACCATCAAGTAAGCTTGCAATAGCCTAAGGCCATTGATAGAAATGTGCAGTGATCTAAACAGGGATGGGGCAAATAAATGTCCTATAATGGTCCATGATTATGCTGATGGTTTTGTAGAATAAACTGAGAATGAAAAAAATCAAGCCAAGTTCATCACTTCATATATAGATCCATCAATCTAGAAAACATGAAAATGAAAATACAAATATGTCCAAGGAGGAAAAACAAACAAACCTAAAACATTTCTTCATTTCAAATGAATGAGAGAAAAAGGTTTTGCACCTAAAGCTAAAAAAGGAACAAAATAACGTAGCTTTTGTTCTCACTAAGAGCAAAATGGATGAATCTGTGATAAGACACCATAAAAACAGAATAAAGTAGCCAAACAAAGGTTCTCCATAAAAGAGAAATTAGAATAATTCACTTGATTTCTTCATTTAGAACCACTAAATTGATCCAAAGTTCACATATTTCAAACTTTGGACTAGAAATTAGAGTTTTTCTTTAGGGGTTTGTTTTAACAGGAGTTGAACTCTCTATTTCTTGAAGTTAGACGTCAACACCAATTTTAAGATTCAAGTAAGTGCTACATGTGGCAAGAAAAAAAGGTTAGGGACAGGGAGGGGACACGATGAAGGGGGATAAAGGATTTGGATTCCTTTCAAAGCACTAATGACCAAAATTGTTCTTGAGTTAGACAAAGTATAAATGACCTAGTTACTATTTTCTTGGTCAAAGCATTTAGTCCAAAACAACATGATATATACCATACCCCAAAACCATGGAGTAGCTACCAACAACTTCTACAACCATGTTCATCCAACTTCTGGGAAGAAAAGCAGACTAGTCTGATATGCCCCTACCTCATGTGCGCTATCCTCCCTATAAATACATTTTTACTCTTGGTCTAATTTGATAATTCCCATTTTTTCTTACCCCTTCTCTTGCCACCTTAACACTTTCCCCCCTTTCTCCAGCCTCTTTGTCCTCCGCCCCATCCCAAGTCCAGGATTTGAGCTTGTTAACATTCGGGCATGAAAGAGATGAGGGAGAAAGCGTGCTCGAGCCGGTTCGAGCTGTAGTGATCTGGCACTGCCACACACATCCACTCGAGCTTCCGGTATCATTCAGAGACGAGGAGAAGAGAAAATCATTGTGTCAGATAAAAGGATGAGAGGCAGAAACATAACGGATGGAGCTAATTGACAAGTTGGGGAGAGAGAGATTGAGAGGCAAATGTGTGACAATGCGAGGTTGTGCTGCAGCTGCGGCTGGGAATGATTTGAGATGGTGGGTTGGGTAGAGTTAGGGTTTCATGAAAAACTATAATTCATTCCTTGATCTTTTTAAATTTTTTATCAAATTGGTACCTTACGTTTTTCCAAATACTCTTACAAGCAAAAAAAAATGATATATTAGGATAATTCTAAAATAGGAACAATTTTAATATCACATTATAATATAGATAAATAAATAAACATAATTGTACTTACATATAATCACATATGTACAAAAGAATAAATATATATATATATATATTTATTATTTGATTTGTACATATTTCTAATTTTGACATACAAGAAGTAGTATTTGACACGCTCACACATTTTTTTTGTTGGAGGTTAAACCCATATATACTACTGAAAACATATATGTGATTTCATTTGTATGTATGTTAAACATTAATTTTACATATATGAGACTTTTCTTCACCTAGTTGGGCCCTCAATAAAGGAAAGTAAAGGAAAAGATGTGATGGCTTGATATCGTACGTGATGAATCTTGGATGTTGAAGATATAGGCCCTTCAATAGAAAAGAATGAGCAAATATAAAATATAAGTATGAAATTAGCAGACAATTAATAACTGATCTAATTTACTTCAGTATACGTACGTTGTTGAATGTGATGACCTTGGTTGTTGTGAAGACGGGCTTTTAGGAGAATTGAGGTCAGGAAAATGTATTCTTTATCCTATACTGCAACAACAACCTGCAGCTTTCAAAAAGTCATCGTATGGGCTTTCAGGCTGGTAAGTTTACAGATGGAGGACGTGAACACCTACTCGCACTGCACCGCAACTGAGGCAACTGATGGTTGGTCTGAGGTGGTTGAATCGTTTCCATCCAATGAAGGATTCTATCGATCCCTGCAGCGGAGTCAGATTTGGAAAATTAGAAGCTGACATAGAACAAGTCAAAATGAAAAGCTCGAGTTTATAGGTCTGGAACATTTTAATAGGACTCTATATATCTCATGACACGCCCCTACTGCAAGCCTATCTAGTTTAGCAAGTAACGAACAAAGCACAGCCCCTTTATTTACCTTGCCATGAAAGTGTTCGTCAAGGTGTTAGGGGTCGAACACTGGATCAGAAGTATGTTTTACACCATGACCCGTAACCATTCAGCACAACATTACGTCTCCCTGTGCACCCACAGGAACAGTCGAAAGCATGCAAAGGAAGAAGTCACCGATTGATACTTTTAATTAGAAAAAGCTACCTCAGATTCCATGGCGAACTCATCAACTTACAAGATACAAAATGCAACAAACGATGTTTTTGAATGCATGCATATCTCTTGTTGAGTATCCTCAAAATTGGAAGTATCACAAGAAAACCCGTATCAACTAGAAAAACATAAAATCACCTTCTGCACCTCTTCTTTAGCAAGTTGAAAAGAAATTAATATAGGAGACCTTTCTTCACTTAATTAGTTGGGCCCTCAATAAATGAGACATCGATCTTCTGCTGCTTTCCCATTAGAAGAGCTTCACAGTGGCTGGCCATTTACTTGTATGCCATGTCAGTTCCAGTGGAGGTAGAAGAGCTTTCAATCTGGTCTGTTGTTTCCGAAACCCCTAAGCACACAGATTAAACCATAAACTTTGATCATAACCATGCATAGTATCTTCCCTTTCACAAAATGTGTATGATTCAACGTTCTCATATGGGCTGTAAAATTTTCTTCTTAAGAACAGTAAACAACCACCTTCGTTCTTTGAAGCAAAATAAACAATCAGAAAGTATGCGAAGTCAATCATGCCAGATATAGCCAACCCCCTTTTTCACCTTGAATTGGTCAAATTAAAGCCACAAATCTGATGAGCAGAAGGAAAATAGACCAGAAAGATATTGTTACAGTTTGCAGATGCTAGAAGTTGATCGGTACTCAAAAAAATAGATCCATGGACAAATCTTAATCATGTTTGGCTTGATTTTCTTTTGACTCCGGAAATGTCTCTTCTTCCATGAAGAGGTTGCAAGTGCCAACGAGAACAGCCTTTAATTTTTTTTTTCTTTAATTTTCAACCAAATATACTAATGGATCAACCTGATTCAATCATATAAGATAGAGATCAAACTAAATAAATTTGTTCTTCAATCAATCAACTAAGTCTTACTCAAACCTAGTAGGAGTCGGCTACAAGTAATTAACATTCATCTCCATCATAGAATTCATGCTTATAGAGACTAGTTCTTTATGCTAGTAGTCAATCTACGTACATAAACTCTAGCTTGATCATCAGGCTTGGGGCCAGCTACAGTATACACACTGGTGGATATTTTAGAGGTGTTCATTAGCATAGGAAAATAACACAAGCACACCCAGCCGTTTCATGCTTTGCAAATTAATATCACTTTCCAATAAAAGGGCTGGGAAGCAATCCATAGCGAGTAGGTCTGGAAGCAGTTGCATCTAAAGAAAGAAAAACATACATTATCGTTTCCTTTTTATGTTTTACTAGAAGTTTTAATTTCTCATAAATCAATAGGGAGAAAAAGGCTAAGTGTCATAATCAATTGTAGAAGCTTCAAGGATGTTGTATCCATTTGATGAAAAGAGAAATGACACTGCCATTGACAATTAATGAGAAACATAAAACTGGTTCTAAATGGCATTATTAGCAAATTTAAATGTAGAAGTTCCATACCATCTTCTCCGCAAGCGCCACTTTATATTGTGAGCATATGTATAATTAGATATACGGGTTAATTTTACAAATTTAGTCATCACCCTAAACCAAGTTTTGTTTTCTTGAACTGCCACCTTATTTATTTTCTAATCACCGGCCATCTTTGTCCGCCTGGGAAACTTAGCTCTTGTGACGGCAAAGTTGCAGTACTCTAGCCGTAGCCAACAATGACGACGGCGATTTGACAGCAAAGCTGTAGTACTCGTTTTGACAATGACGGCTATTGGAAGACTTGGGATCAAATTGCGATGCTCGGTCCTCAGCCCAACCTTGCTGATGCTAGATCTCCTCATCGACTGTCTGATCTCTCAATTCGATCAAATCACAATGCTCTTATCCTCGTCGATCGGATTGCAACGCTCTGCTCCTCGGCAATCTCTCCCTTGAACCCAACCTCCTTGACACATTGACACCACTTGGATTCTCGCTGCTGGCCTCTTCAATACTCTGGTCTCTCACCTTGACCGGAGACCCTTAATGAGGCAGAGAGATCCACAAAGAAGAAGAAATGAATGAGGGCTGACATTTTGTGACATACTTTTTTACATTTGTTCAGATATTTTAATATATTCATTTAGACATTTTAACTTATTCTTTTAGATACTTTTAATTTTGAAGGTAACAAATATTTTGCTTATTATTATAATTATTTTTTTATGTTTTGTCAGACACTTTTATATAGTTATTCAAATATTTATGTTTATTAATTAAAACACTTTCATTTTTTAAGATAATAAATTATTTGTATATTACTCAAACACTTTTACATATTATTGAAAAGAACAAATAGTTTACATATTATTTAAGAGAACAAATAGTCTGCATATTATTTCAGACACTTATATGCATTTGTTTATACATTTTTCCTAATTGCTTTAGACACTTTGAATTTTTAACTTTGACACTTATTTAGATGCAAGTAGTGATGGAAGATCCGGCGGTGGCAATGGCATTGGTGGGAATGAGGTGGGATTCCTAAAAGAAGAGAGAGAGTTTTGATGAGGCACAATTTTGTCATTTTTTTTTTATGGAGATGAATTATATTTGGAGAGTTAAATGTGAGTTAATATATTTAATTAGACATATGTGTATAATATAATAATTAAGAATGAGAACATATTGAAAGTTTTTTTACAAAAAGAGAATCATTAGATTTTTCAAAATAAAAAAGAGATACTGCGATGGGATGGTGTAAGTGGTACTACATCAATAGTCAGTGTTTCTTTGGCAGGATTAGTATTCCAAAGAAGAGCAGATACATTTGTTTTTTATATCCAATTCATGTAACTCATCTGAGAAGAAAATGAAGAAAAAGGAGAAAAGTGAGTAGATGCTAATTATATGAAATCACGAGGATTAAGGACTTACTAGCGTAGGTTGTCTCAACTTCATTGTATATGCAAGCAGGATTCCAATAGATGGCAATCTAGAGTTTAGCAACTACTAATTACATACATAAAGATTTTGGAAGTAATTGATAGAAGTTCCTTGTTGCCTGTTTCATTTTGAATAGGAGTATATATTCTCATAAAAGGGCACTAGTACTAGTAGAGTCCTACAAGCGGTAAATCTAGAAAAGCTATGTTTTAGAATGGGGGGCTACCTAACAATCAATCTATTTGGAGAAATTTTCAAAAATCCTCTGTGGTCTGCTTAAACCTACACTTACACCCCCGTATATTCAAAATCCTACACTTACCCCCCTTTCTCTCTCCCATCATCACTATGTCCGTTAGATGTTGGAGAAAAGACATAAAACCCATAAAGATCAGTGTTGCTAATTTTTCCCTCCCAACAGACGTAAAGGTAAATGAAGAACCTGAATAAAAAAATTATCTTTCACTCGTATCTCACCACTCTCTACTGCAGCTTTGAAACCTTGAAGAAAATCATTCAGTTCGTCTCCAAGGTTTTCAACAACAGGAGAGGAGAAAGTCCAGGCTAAATAAATAAAAACCTTTGGTGGAATGGGGTACTATATATGGGTTACAGGGGTATAAGGTTTAATCTTTGAAATTACTCTGTTTATTAGATCAATTTTTGAATCCTTCTTGCTACTGTCTTACAAAATTGGATATTTTGAAAGAATGCATTTTCATGGGTTGTATTGGTGTTGCTTTTTTTTTTTTTTGTGCATCAATTTCTGAATCCTTCTTGTTACTGTCGTTATTTGTGTGGTTTGTACAATAACAAGCATGCGGCACATCTGTTATTAAAAAGATGATGATGATCTTGTTGGGAAGTTGGTGAATGTAATTTGGGAGAAATCTGGTCCTTGTTCAATGAAAACAGGAGATTTTGGCAGTAGGATCCTTGTTGTTTTTTATTTTTGAGCATATGTTCAATGACTTTGAGTTCTATCAGATTCTCTATTTCATTTGCTCTTACTATATTACCTCCCATACACATGATGATGATTGAGAAGTCTTCTTGTGAAAGAAATGGAGGACTATTTTAAAATCATTGTACAACGTATTTTTCCTTTCTTTATTACATAGTCGTGAGGTCCAGGGTCGGGGATCTTAACCATGGACATGTATTAAGTTTAACAACAACTACGCTTACCTCTTGCAATAACACTCCACTTGGTCTAACAATACCTCATTTCATCGGACTTGGGAAATTTTATAGAATTCATTGAACAGGAAATTTTCTAGATTTTCCTTCCTTCCCTGTTGCTATAGAATTAAATACTGTGGTATATAGTGTGATATACACTCACGTTATGCAGCTTAAATGCTTTCACATTTTATCATTTTATCGCACGACATACTACGGTATTTTACATACCGGTCACTTTTTATATGCATTTTGTCTAAAAACTATGGTATATAGTAAATACTGTGAGGTATGTACCGCCATATTTTATTTTTAACGGAGGTGTGTGAGATATTTTTTTTGTCATTTTTCATAAAAATATCATAAATATATAAAATATTAAAATATAACTAATACACATATCATAAAATAAATATTTACTTTTATGTGTTTTCTTACTTTTCTTGGTTAAAATAAAAATTTAATAATTACTTTAAGCTACTTAGGAATTCAATGTGGTATTAAAAAATGTGTTGCTATTATTAAAGTATTGTTTTTTTCTCTTATATCAATAAAATAATTTCTTTCTATTATTTATTTTTCTCTCTCTATATATAACATTTTTTAATTTTTTTTGTATTAAAAAAATATCATCTACTCTCTCCATCCCATTTTCTTTGCTCCATTTGATTTTTTGGACTAGTTTGACTTGAATTTATTCATATTTAGAAACTATAACTCTTGATTTATCATTTACATATAAAGATATTTCATTTATGTACAAAAATGTTACAAATAAAAAATTGTAAATTAATTGTTGAAAAGTAAATGATGCAAAGAATTTAGGACAAAGGGAGTATTATACTCTCTTCGTCCCAATATGATTGAAACATTTTTTTGGGCATGAAAATTAAGATGTTTGTGTAGTGAAAGTTTAAATAATGATTAGAAAAGAAAAGAATTTATTTTTTTGGATTTTATACAGTGAGAATTTAAATAAAGATTAAAAAATATTCTTTATTGAATTTTATGTAGTGAAAGTTGAAAACTTTCTAAAAAGGAAAATTTTTCATTCTTTTTGAAACAGAAAAAAAAAAAAATACATTTCATTCTTTTTGGGACGGAAGGAATATATTTTATTTATATTTAACAAATTATGATGAAAAAAATTAAAATACATATAAAATATATTTAAAAATATTAAATTTATATCATCTTAAAATAAAATTTTAATATTTATTTTTTATAAAAACAATAACAACATGTAACATAATATACCATATAATATATATTAAAAATTTGAGATGCAATATACCTAGTGATAATAGCCTTTAACACCTTGGCTGTTGCACAAACACTCACAGCTGCGCTTTAGCTCTTCTCCACCATGCGTTGAAACTCGTCCAGTAGAAGCGAGAGATGATCGCAACTTTACTATCGCAGACATATATTGGGATTTCCGGGGCAATTTTGGGTTTCAAATTTTAACTTGTCATGCAGCCCATCATTTAACAGAGAGAGAGAGAGAGAGAGAGAGAGAGTGGTTGGTAAGTGTAGGTTCTGAATATACAGGAGGACAAGTGTAGGTTTAAGTAAACCACAGGGGTTTTTGAAAAATTTCCCATCTATTTTAATTAACACTTAGTTAAATCACTTATATGAGCTGAATATCAAATATAAAAAAAAAAAGAAGGGGGGGGGGGGGTGTTTCTGGAACATGTCCCAATAAGTAGAAAAATCGTTTTTACTTTCCAAATACAAGACAAAAAGGCGATCCTGTTTCCCAAATAAATAGTTCTTTCTGATGTTTTCAATTTTGGGGAATGCTATGGATGGTGTCTAAAATGGTAGCTCCAGAATCACCTCCTTCATTGAGAGAAATGTGTCGCAAGGAAAAGGCTACCTGGAAACTTTGAGCTAGAACCTGATGACTGGAGTTCTGTAAAATCATAATGGAAGATTCAAATTAAGAACACAACAGAAGTAAGAGAAGCTACGACAACAGAAAAATTGCATTTATGAACATTCCCCACCCTACACGAATTATATGCTTATCCCATACCATGGCATTGTTTAAGAGCCTCACATGTGCTTATAAATACTATTATTACGCCGCTTGCATGCTTAAAGATCCTAGTTTCAACAAACAAGAATATGCCACAGATGTCGTATGTCATGATGCCAGAGGTTTCAAATTATGGACACACACACACACAAACTAGGACAGAAAATAATGACCTATTAGGAGCCAGTGTTTGGAATTAATTTGATATTCTTAATCAGGAAGGACCAGATTTTAAATGGTTGCTGTAGTAACTTGCATAAGTTGAACTCCATTTGAACAGCATAAGTGTCTCCTATTTTTAAGAACTCATGTAGATGCATTTAGAGAATTCAGGAAAACAAAATGTTTACTTTTCATATGATAAACAGAAAAACCCATAAAGGAAACTAACCAATCTGACAAAGTATCAACAAGTGATGGAAAAATAGACAATGATGTAATACACATTCCAAAAATTACCTTGGCTTGAGAAAACAGCAGTGCAAGACTGTATGCATGAGAAATGGCATTATAACTTCGAGGTGCATTTTTGGGAGAGAGTGAAAATGCCCAAATTGATAAAAGCAAGCGAGTAATCTGTTGTATACTCAACCTAAGGGAATTTGACTCCTGAAGTTCAGCAAAAGCTCTCAGAGGGGGAAATGAAAAACTAAAAGTGACATAAATTTCACATAAATAGCAGTAGACTTAGTTATTTGAACACTAATTTGAATAGAAAAATATACACCAACGCTAGATCCATCCACTGTTCAAGATGCTAATTTTTGGAGATTCACTTCAAGCCAAGGAATATCAAAACAGCCTTTGAAGCACATTTCATTTAGCAGCCATTTTCTTTTCCTCCAAAATTCTTGGCCCATAATCTTTTTCCTCTTCGTCTGCCAAATTTGGTGAGATGGGAATCACGATGCTAACAAGAGTTCAGAATCAAAAGTTACTAAAGCTCATCATTTATATTATTTGGATGGAGATCAGATATGTGGGTAAAAATGAAATCAGTCCAAGATGAAGCTAAAATGGTCAAGGTCTCAGATGAGATCAGAACAATCAAGAACATTTGTTTAGGTGAGGGCCAACCCATGAAAACTAATGGACTTAGAAGGAAAGGTGAACAAACATCCTTTATCAACAAATAAACAATAAATTTAAGCTCATAGAGACAACTTTGAAACTTACTGCTTCCTTGTTTGGATTGCTAACATTGTTGTCATCTGCAGACAACACCGTAGTAGTGTACACGACTATAAGATGACTTCAGTCTGTTAAGAATTCCATTTTTGTCTTTTGGTTCTTCTTCACTGGTCAAATGTCCTTTCCCCTTCCATATCTTCTCAAAAAGGGCAGCTGAAGAAGAAAAGGCACAGACAGTTTTTAACAGGGCTAATGTAATATCAGTACTCTTCTTGGTAATGCAGAAGGTGGAACAAGACAACAGAAAAGATGCAATGTCCTCCAATTCGCATTTCATGATCTAGATGGACCATAGCAGGCAGCAACCGATGAAATAAAGCCTCAGGAAATGCCTAAAGGAGACAAAACATTATACATTAAGATGGCTGAAAACTGTCCTAAAACAAATTATTGAACTACAAAATTCAAAGAACAAGCACCAACTGCTTGCCTTGTTCCTATATGATGAATTAGGCATTGAAGCTACAATCTGAGCAGCAAGAGAACCACAGAAATTGTAGTTTTTGATGCAATTGTAATAACAAAAATGTTCTCAAGCATCACAGCATAAAATCAAGGATTGGTTTTGCATCTCCAACCTGTTCACAAATAGCTGTTTAGGCTTTCTACTGTTTTTGTTTTTAAAGTTCCAAGAAAACAAAAGAACCTTACAGAATTACTCCAACGGGTTGAAGCTAACAATAACTAGAACATACTAGTCATAATCATGTCCTTCCAGCCTAATTTGTTGAATTTTGTGGAAATGGGCAAATCTAAATAACATAAAAGTTCCACCTTATATGATAATTGTACAAGACACTATCAACAGCTTCTTTGTAATTCTCTATTCCATTTCATTATACCTGCTTCTAGATTTGTATCATCAAGTGAGCAATGTATGCTATTCTTTAAATGCCTCATTACATTCCCTATTGCAGCAATTATTGCATCTGAAGGCTCAAAACTGTTGCATCTTTAGCAACAGAAGTTGTAACCTTCAAAATGTCAAGCTGCATATTGTATAGTTTGAGGACATTTTTATGATCAAGATGCTTAATCAACATGGACAACATAATGTGTATTTTCCACAGCAAAAAGTTGGCATAACAACGGCAGGGTTACATCAATTCTTTTGACCAGTTGGAAACTAATTTTGGAGAATGAAGAAGTTTAGCACGCTCAAGGTTGATTAAACTTAAAAATAGTGGGTGAAATGCAACCATAGTTCCCAGCTTTAATTATTGTCCTGTTTTGGACACCAACCTCAAAAGTGCAAATTTGATATGCCAACCATAAGAACATCTCATTTTGGTCATTTTTAACTGATTCTTTTATAGTTGACCGAAAGTTTCACGTCAACACTGGATTGGTGCATCTTCAGCAATATTTATGCTATATGTAAGCATAAGGAAAAAAGAGATTAAAAAATTTTCATCTGCATTTTTTGACTATCAGCAACCACACTAAAGAGGTTTTCACGGCACTCACAGTAACTGCTAATAGTTCATGGCTGCAAGTGAAAATTCGTTTTTCTTTTGTTTGTTTGTCTTATTCCTTTTCTTTTCTTAAGCTTGTGTAGCATGTAACTTGTTGACTATGCACAGAAATAGAGATGATTGGCATTTTCTTTGTCAACTCTTAAAAAAAAAAAAGACAAAACGAGACCCTTAAAAAGTCAAGGACTGAGTTGGTCACTTTCAGCTTTCAAGGTTGGGGACTAAAACAGGACAACTATTAAGGGTTAGCGACCAAGGATGGTTTTACTCATGAAATAAGAGATTCAAGAAAAACTTGAGTGTATACCAGAACTGTCCATTAAGATTTGCATTTCCTTCAGTACTGGGAATGCAATACCATGCTGAAGCGACCATAGGTCTGCATCATCAAAGTGACGGAACAGAGATTCAAGCATACGGCGTGCAGTGGTAGCTTCCTTTGCCAACCTTGCCATGTCATGCAAACAAACCCTGGACCAGAATTGAGGATTCTGGCCATCTTTGCTGTGGCTGACCGAAGAAAAAATTTAGACTTTTTCTATAACAAAAAAATTTGTATGCTTATAAATAAGCACAAAGGGGGTGCCCACTCGTTCAGAGTTCAGACATAATATCTGAGGTATAAACGAAACAGGAAGAACTGGGAGAATTTTCTCAAAAGATCTTACAGGGTCACGTTAAATGCCTCCTCATCATTCACAATTTTCTTCCAAGAAGGAGCCCTTGGAAAAGCATCTGGTGAAGCAGACCCAAGACCTTCATTCTTGAGAACTTCTTGAACCCACCGTTTTTTCGTCCAATCAGGGTTCTCAGAAGCTTTCTTGAGGCAGCAATAATTTTCTAAGACCACAGAAACGATCTGTTTTTTGTTTTTCGAATTAACCAACAAAAAATTAGGATTACAGACAGCAACACAGGATGATATTTAAACATGGTCGAACAACGTTATGGCCACAACATCTCAGTAATAGAAACTGAAAAGATGCTTCATCTACAAAACACCTTGCTGCCATGTAGCCCCAGTTGCTTTCGCAACATCGTTCTTGTGATGGAACATGACCATAACAATGTTTAGTCATCACAAACCCATGAAACCTCTCCATGCACAGGGAAAAAACTTGAGATATAGATGATATTGGAATTTCATCTAATTATTCCTTCACAAGAAGGCTGCATTAGGAAGGTCATCTGATGTAAAACCTATCCACTTTGTTGTTCACTGGTATTTAATGTCAATGTGAATTTTAATAGTTAATCAGCGTTATGATTTCATGCCAATGATCCCAACCTAGTTTAGATTAAAATTAGAGAATGATGTTAACAAGTCACTAGTTATATACAAATATATGAAATTTATAGAAACCAGGAAGCAAATGGGAGACACTCCAGATAATAAAAAATTCACATAACAAAGCTAAGTAAAGCAAGACTCGGTGTTTAAAAGTTTAGACATCTTTCAGGAGTAAGAAAAGTTCATTGCAGCAGATCTAGAGCAAAAGAATGCTCTATAAAGTTCATTGCAGCAGATCTAGAGCAAAAGAATGCTCTATATTCATAATAGATAGAAAAGTGCACATACAACATAACGGAGAAAATCTACATCATTTCGATATTGCCTAGATCTTTTGTTCCCATCTTCCCTACTGGTAATTTGCTCCCTTTGCATGGTAGAGGCTCTGTATGAATGTTAAAGTACAAACTTACAATTCTAAGCGAGTTTTTTAAAAATATAAATTTGTTATTCTAAGTTTCTAAATCTTTTTAGTGTTGAACTTAGAGTGATATATAGGGTCAACAAACTCATAATAGCTCTACTTCAAAACGGAAAAAAAAAAAAAAAAAAAAGATAAAAATATTTTTAAGCTAGTTGTGCAAACACCAGAAGGTGTGAATGGAACAATACAGAAAATCCGCACATGTATCTGATTCCACAAACTGCAAATATGAAAGCACAGGTAATGAAATAACAGTATCAACACATGCAGGTAACAAAATAAAAATATGAACATATGGAGATAATAAGCAAGCGTAAAGTAAATTTGGTTAGTTGATTCCCACATCACTTACATTATCAAATTCTGCCGAAATGTAACAGTGCTGTCCCGTGAACCAGACCTACAGAATGAAACCAATAAGCACATGTAAGAATAAGGAATTTTTATGCAGAAAGTACAAACAGTAGTGGTAGAAGAAAAAATGAGCAAATAAAACTTTGACTTTATCGAAGCATGACATGGAGCAGTAATAAACAGAACACTGGATCAACAAATTAACAGAGCAAAAGTATCACACATATCTTATCCTTAATACATAAATAAGACACAAATATGGATATTAAAAGCCTCATTATCTAAATGCAATTTGAAACTCAAAATTTATTTGCCCATTTTCTAGTTGATGGTGCATCACAACCTACGGCCTTACAGATCAGCTTTAAGTTGATCAATACAGAAGTTGGTCTGTGAAGTGAATAAAACTAGAATTTTGATCACAAATATCATGCCAGGTAAAAGCGATTAATGCAAAATAAAAAACCCCCCATAATCCATCTTAATCCACCATAATCTTTGTGCTTATCATACAGTTCCTTCTAAAAGTTTCGATTTAGATTCTGCATACAATTTAACATAGAGTTGGGTGAAACAAACAACGCTTGAAACCTATGAAAACCATCATACAAGAGTAACTTCTGAAGCTGTTAGGCCAAGGTTGACACTCCACCTCCAATAGTATGTTGTTCTTTCTTTTTATCAAAAAAAAAAATTGAAGAAATTATTATTTACACCCTCAACGACTTTGTCAGTATGTACATTTTCCGCAAGTAATGTATGACTTGGATTAACGAAACATTGAATCAAGTGAAAACAGAAATGAAAGGACTGCTGATGGTCAGAGCTATTTACATTTTACTTTTCATGAATAAAAAATTATTTAGATTTAAATTGACTGCAGAATGGAAGTGTGGGTGAAGAAGCAAATAAACACACTGCATGGATGAGAAGCATCTTAAAACAAATTCAATATATGTTTGCGAGCAATATATACCAAAAACCTGATGTAAATGTGTCAAGGTGAATATTTTCTAAACAGTATCTATTTCTAAACTTCCTCGGTTATGCATAAATCAATTTCTTAATAACTTATTGTTTATATGCCTTTCAGTGACATTATTTATATGCTCTTTTTACTAAAAAAGAACCTAAATAACTATCTTCCCTAGGATGCATAATAGTGTTTTCATTTGATACACAGCAATAACTTTTAAGAACTAATTTATGCTATTGATAGCAGCTTCCTTTTCATCTCTCTAAAGCAGTTAGCCTCATCATAGGATCAATGGTTATACATTTCACAGTACTCAATGTGCCATATACTTGGAA
Source organism: Aquilaria sinensis (assembly GCA_005392925.1). NCBI lineage: Eukaryota > Viridiplantae > Streptophyta > Magnoliopsida > Malvales > Thymelaeaceae > Aquilaria > Aquilaria sinensis. The sequence continues at coordinate 926,586 of SMDT01002759.1, read as the reverse complement.
AAAGTTCAGCTATGTTTAAGAGGTACTTCTGATATAGATTGGCATCCCCAGTTTGTTCTGATAGCTATAACTTAATGCAAACTTCATTACTGACTGCACAAGTAGAAATATGAAGAGTACCATTGCAGATAGTGCTTGCAGCCCTGTTGAACGGAGACTTTTTGCCCTTTCATCTTCCCCAACTACATGAGCTAACTGGATAAGTTTTGGGATAAATCCTTCAAAATTATACATGTTAGTTCCATCCTTCTGCAAATTAAACAAAACGAATTTCAAATTTCTTGCATGTGCAGATTACAAGCTTTTGGCAACAAATTACATTAAGCGGTTGACATTCTTCCATATATTAAAGACACAAGAATACCAACCTGATGGTTTACGAAATCAAAAAATGTTTGACACCCTATGATTTGCATTTCATACTGCTGTGACTGATCAAGAAGTGTGAATAATGCTATGAAAGCTATTAGCAAACAGTGGCCCGCGAAATTAGCTCAAATAATAACGCATTTGAATTTATTTGAAAACTAAAACAATGTATTTTCTGTTTTTTGTGCATTTATTAAAAGCCACTTCCCTTAGAGTCCTAGCAGGATATTTTCTGTTTTTTCTTTAAGTTCACAAACATATAAATGACATGTGAAGGCATTCAATGACAACTGAAACAAATTTACAAATAAGGAAATAGGTTTTAAGAGATTCACTGAATCCAGTCCAAATTGTAAAAGGACAAGCATAAATGTCTCTGCAACATACCAAGATGTGTAGTCATGACGCAGCCAAACCCTCCCTGTCATATTTATACAAATCCAAGATGGCATAATGATACTAAAGTGCCTTTTGTGTGTTTCTCTCAAACCAATCACTGAAACCATCAGCAAGAACATCCTGAAATACCAAAGGTTGTACCTAAAATTTATGACAACTCCATGAATTCCTGAGTATATGTTTTAGTTTCACCAAATAAGGAGTACAACTATTTCTCTTATACAGTATTCTTCACACGTCCAGGTCCAATATCAGCCTTTTTCATACTAAAACATTTTTAAAAAATCATTACCATGAATTTATGTATCAGGAACTGGTCAACTTAGATTATTACGACTGAACTAAAGTTCAGAAAGCTAGAAAATGAACAAGTTTAAAAATCAGAGAGAAAAACCAAGCTACTGATAGTGCTCTTAGGGTGAGAAATGCTTTATAACCTCAACTACTGCAGAAAAATGGTAACAGGATAGTTTAGAATATGTAGACTCACATTAACTCTTCACAAGAGACCAACAATCTCCTATATATGCAAGCCACTATCTTTGCATGTTGAAGATTCTCGTTTCTCAATTCCTTGTAACATCTTTGCTCAAGAGATTCAGTTATCTGCCATTGCAGTCATGGACTAGTTATTAATGTCGTAATCCAATTACTGCAAAACTCAATAGTTACAGAAAAAGCTTATTGTCTACAGGCTGCCATAACATCAAGAAACTGTAACCAATTACTTTAAAGCATATAATAATAATAATAATAATAATAATAATAATAACCACCCGCTTTGACATTTCATAGCATTCATTAAAGTGCACTGCACAGTTGATATATTGCCACTACTGTATACATACAACTACTGTTTTTGCATAGTATATATTAACTCACATATGAAATGGCACTAATATCCAATACATGTATGTTTATGCTCAGATATACTTCAATTTATACTTCTAACATAACTTTTTCCTTTTTCTAAAAGTGTAACTCAGCTTACAACTGCTGATTCTCAAATTGTCTCTCATCCTGCCAAATGCTTTCAGAATTCCTTTCCACCTGTTGCCCACCATCCTATCTGCTACAGTTCCTCCACTCACGAAGTCGTAATTTGTGCTTAACAAATATTCCTTACAGGTAGTTCAGCAGAGTAGTTTTGTAACTCATTTTTTGTAAGATTTTTCCCCTAAAAGTAACTTCCAGCATATGATGATAAGGATATAATCACTTCATTTTTTGCAACCAAACCAGAGTCTCACTAAAGGAAGTGCACATGGGTGGTTGGTAGAACCTGAAATTTAAAGATAGGTGAACCTAACGAAAGAAATCGGCTCAGTACTTGAGGGGAATAGCAGGAGCTAATATGGAAAAAAGAAAGCCATATTTACGTTAGCTTTTCATATAGAGTTGATAGAGAGAAGTCTTGACAAAAGGATTTTACAATTATGCTGAAAAGGAAAACCAAAGAAAAAAGAAAGGACTTGAAAAAATGATCTAACAATTATTTTCCAAAACTAAAAGGAACAAGCAACTGAACTATAATTCCATTTGCTTTAGTAACACATGGAATTGTTTTTTCTATTTCCCTTTTCTGTCTTTTGAAGATTATGGCTTGAATTCTATATATATATATAAAAGAAAATATATTGTCTGTAAATTGAGTTGCACGGTGGCTGTGACAATTGCTTAGCCATGAAGTTCACTTGACTCCCAAGAATGTGTTGGAGCTTGGTTGGCAGCATGTCCATGTGGGGTTAATCAAATAAGAGCAAATGGAATTCATGAAGCATTCCTATCTTATTGGAGAAGTAACGATGGCACCCGAAATCCATTTGCAATTATGCACTATGGCGCCTTGAGGTTTTCTTTGTCCCTAAGCAATGGTTAATAGCCATTGGATCAAGAGAGATCAATGGCCATTCTTTCTCTTATATGCCGATACATAGGTGTGAGCAAGAAGAACAAAGTGTGTTTGCCTTGAGCATCACCAAGAGGAGAAAGATGTGCATTATGTCAAGAATGTGCACTATGTAGTAGGGTGCTTCAGGTACCATGTTATGAAGGGGGTGGTTGTTGTGTACCATGTAGTAAGGTATGTGAAACACCTATCCTGTGTGCGTTTTGTATGTGTAAGATGTATGTGTGTGAGACAAAAACCAAATGTATGAACGACACAATATGAAAGTTATAAAAGAGAGAGAGGAGAAGGCCATATGCCAAGAATGAAGGACTATCATATAAGTCTTTTGTAGTTCTTATTATTTTGTTATTCTATTGTGTTATTTAATTTTTGTGTGTGTGTGTTCTTAGTTTATAAAAGAACATTGCTATGACTGGTGCAGTGAAAGCGTGTAAAATATCTAACTAAAATGGATAAAATTTGGACACACAAAATATGTGGTTCGGCTCATCAACTATCTGTGTTGAAGAGCTCAATAGAAAGCTGTTTCATAGAGCTTTGCAAATATATCATACCTATGGAAGCAATGGAAAAGGATTTTGTTACCAAATTCTTTTGTTTTTTTTCCATTTTTAAAGACAAGACATAACACATGAATTTTAAAATACAAGATAACAATTAATTGAAAAGAAATATATGGAGCCATTGTGAACATATCATACCTTTGGCATGCACAAAGGATTTCTTGAAGCGTATTCACACAGCTTTCTTAACTTTCTATCATTTGGTCCTTCTTCCTATGTAGTGCATAGAATGTTATACGGTGTGTCAACTTAGAAACAGACAAGGAAGAAGGGACAAAAAAAACTCAAACTATTTGGACAGATCATGCTTCCATCTGGCAAGAGGAATATAATAAGCAATCATTGAAGGATGCTTATATAACTAAATGACCACTCATTGTAGTTAGAATTCTTTTACTACCACTCATTGTAGTAATATAGTTTTTTATTACTCCAAGTGTAGTTGTACATAGTCTGGAGGACAGATGCTGTCATTAGCCCTTCTGTGATGTTGGGAGTATTTCCCTGGTCTGGTATGGGGTGGCTCCATCCCACTTCTCACACACCCACACATTTGTCTAGTTTCTAGATTCTTCTACAATGTTGTTCGATATTTTTATTCTTTAAACTTTAGCCTAGATTTTTTTTATGCATTTCTAGAACTCCTTGGTTATTAAGAATTCTAGGCCCTTCTTGAATTTGCATAAATTTCAACAACTGTTTTATGAACAATACTTGCTTTATGCAACCATTTGCAAGATGGCACCATTAATACGAGGGAGGGGATGCCAGTACAGAAAAGCTAATTTGTCATTCAGATCAAAACCAAGAAAACCAATGTCCCAAGCTTTAAGCTCCGAGGATCATCTATTAATATTCTCTCAGCACTTAACCAAACAATATCCTAACAAGAATTCCTCGAGTTATGTCCTCTAAAAGAGATTCTTATGTAGATATCATAACATGACTCACCTCAAAAGTGAAAAAGTTATTTCATACAACAACAAAATAAAACACCACATTGAATTTACAATGAAACAAGAACAAACCATTTTTGCGTTCTAGAAATCAAGCTTTACCCTATAAACATCAGAATCAAGTGACACCAACCTGGGAATGACGAAATACATCAGCAAGCAGCTTCTTATACCCCTTGACACGCTGCCTAGAACATGGACGCACTCCTGGGCAACAGAAACAAAGGGTCCCATTCGATAACAGCCCGGTTATGATGCTCATTCTGGGCTATATCGAATTATGTACAAAGCAATACAGTGGTTTTATGTCTTTCATTTGCGGCTTCTTTCCCAACTACATGGATCAGAAGCTTCATCTTCTAACATCCACAAGGGAGAGAAAGGGTTAACAACAACCCGGATGCATCTAGAATCCAATGACCAGCCTGTGAACAAGAATGTTGAGTCAAATTTCAAACACAAGTAAAACCTAAACTAAACGACAGCAATGTAGGTAACAGATATAGTCGAAGTGGTCGTAATCGTGGCGAATATCTAGTGCATTCGTGATAACTAGCGAGAGCATTTTGATGGAATTACCAAAGAACAACGATGTGGCTTCTAATCGGAGAAAAACTCGACAATAAAGCTAGGGTTTCCTAATACTTCAAATCTGATTAAGGTCGAGGATCTAAAGGAAAAGGAAAGAAAATGATCAAACTAGGATCTAAAGAGGTTTAACTGGAAATAAGCCTGAAAGAGCCGCCGGAGACCGGAAACCCGAGAATCCGGCTTTCTGTATATCGCCAATGTGAGCTTTCCATCTTCCCTTTCTCGCCCTATAAAATCAAAAACCGATTCGAATTCGGTTATGGCAGTGCTACGACCGTCCAGCGTCTGCTAACAACAATGGAATCGAGCTGTTCATCGGTTATAAAAGCCCAATGGGCTCAGTTTGTCCACCGACATTATTTGTTGCCCCTCACAGTAGCGTGTTAGCAAAGCTACCTGGTCGTCTTCCTTTGGTGATACAATAAACTTTGGTTACGCTCATTTTTTAAGAAAAAAAAAATTGTAACAACAACAGCAATTTCATTACACTCATTTAAAAAAATCATAAAAAATGATTTTTTATATATTTTCATTTTATAAGTCAGAAGTGGAAATTTTTATAAAATTTATTTTTTAAAGCAAATGATGTTGGTTTTAAACAAAAAGTTGATTAATTAATTAATTAATCATATTTTACTAACCTGGAACTAATATACTTCTGTAAAAATTGTACTATTGATTTCGCTCAATTCAATATCCACAATTAAGGCAATTACAGACTCCAAGAGGATTTTGTTCCCATTTTTATAAATTCATAAATTTTTCATTTTTGCTCCTCTTTTGTTTATAACTAATTTTATTTGAAATTTACCATATTTGCTTAATGATTTTTTTATAATATTTATTAGAAGTTAATAAAAATTATATAATAATTTTTTATTACCAAACATAAAGAAAAAATAGAAACTAATAAAAGATATATTTTTTTTCACAAAAAAAAAAGTTTTAAAATATTTTTGAGCCTTCTTTAATGTGTGAGGTTTAATTTATGTATAATTTAGAAAAAAAAAAAATAATCACTATTCACAAAATTAATACCTTTAATGCATTTTTTTTACGTCTTCCTTTCCCGAAACTAATTTCATTTGAAACTAAATATTATGTAGTTATAATAACCATTTCAAAGTTAATTTTTATGATTTTTATTTGTGGGCATTAAAAAAAAATATTCGTACAAATTTAATAACACTTTAAAAATTATATTTTTAATAAATTATTACACCTATATAATATTGACTTACAAATGAAATCGCGTTACACTAAACAAAAATGTGAAAATAAAAATAAGTCATTTTATATTAAGTTAAAACAAACTCAGTCTTGACTTAAATTGACTTAAGTTACTTAGTCTCTATAGATGACTATTCCAAAAGCAAAATGGAGTATCTTGACTTTGGACAAGGCGCTTGATATACAAACGATTCTGTAGAATTACCAACACTGAGACAAAAAATAAATAAATAAGAAGAAGATGATGATGACGATTCCCAAAATGATCCACCAAAAGGAAATTCCAACATGATCATTGGAAAATCTACCTTCCAACAGTTTGTTTGCTCAAGATCCCATAATTCACTTCAAAAGGAACTTCCCCTCTTCGTACATAAACTTGTAGGGTATTTTACAGTATCTGAGGTATCAACAAATTGAATCTAGAAAAGTGGTTCGCACCAATAGCTAAATGCCCGGAAGAAATGTGCAATTGACAGACTAAAGAAAGGGGAACACATCATGACAATCTGTGCAGTGGTCAACGGATGAGGGTTTGAACTTTGTTAAGCCTTAGAAGACCCACCATGATCCCTCTCAACATGCTCTACAAGAGCAACTGCATCCCTAAACCCTTTGCTACATCTGGGGCACACGTCGATTGACATCTTGAAGACACGAGAGTGGGAATTTCTCTTATCATGGATTTTCTCCACATGCTCAATCAGAGCAGTAACTTCAGAGAACTTTGCACCACACTGAGGGCACTCCTCCATTTGCCCGGTTCTTGTCCGTCCGTTGCTACTGCTGCTCTGCACCACTCCTTCCCTGGCAATTTGCCATTTTTGGCTGATCTCACTACTCAATTTCGCCATGCTCGCTTCAGCAGAGGCACGCACAGTTGAAGCCGCATTGATAAAACTTGTGGCCCAATTAGGTGAAGATGTAGAGGAGGCACCATTTGTTCTCGGCTCTGGTTTTCTACTCCTGCTTAAAAGGCTTGAAAAAGCAAAACCTGAATCAGGTTTCTTGGGTCCAGGACATTTGTGGTCAGGGCCAAATCGATGCTTCAAGCAATGGTCTATCATGCAGTCCCTGCATTTGATTGTGTTTGAGAACGTCAGGACCTCTCTACAACCAGGGACTGGGCACTTTCTCTTCTTAGTAACTTTGTCATAATTGGATGGATCGCATTCAGTATTGACGTGTGCCTCCCAAGTGATATTCGGGTCTTCATCAGCACTTAGACGAACTCCTTTAGCACAAAGGGGGCAGATTACAACTGTAACATCACCACTGTCAGCTTTCGGACAATGGTGCTTAATGTAGCTTCGGTGCTCCAGGCAATAGACCTGCACTAGATTTGCAGCATTAGTAGAGCAGTAAATGACAATCCAAAAGAAAAGATAATTAAAAGAAGAAGTTATCAACTTATAGAACTTATAATTCCGATCAGAGCACACAATTCACAAATTTCCCGACTTTGAACCAATCAAAACTTCTATACTTGGACACCTATGTACTGTGTACACTGAATAGCAGCCCACAACATTAAAGCAACTATGACAAGCATTTGGTTTGTTAAAGTGAATTCAGCTTTTCATATGAAATTCCACATTCACCAAGTTCTCTACTTCATCAGTCCACAGACACGCCAGCAGAACCATCAAAAACAAGTTCACACTTGGTAATCTTATATTAGAAAAAGGAGAAACATATACAAAATCGACATAATGCAGAAATGGAAACATAAAAGGCAAACCAGAAATGAGCAGCTGTATCATGAATTTAACGCTTTATTCCGCAACCCAATATACGAGAAAACAATGAGACAAGTTGGGTTACCTGCCGGCAGCGATCGCAAGTGAAGGGCAAGAAATCAATCAGCTTACAGTCCTCGACGCTGCAATGCTTTCCAAGATCTGGGAATTCGGGGGTGCCCATTTAGGTTCCAGGTCCAATGGACGAGAGACAGAGATCGAATAAAGAATTGAGGAGATGGAATCCTGGAAAGCGCTGCGACTATTAGGAAGATTTTTCGATTCCGCGTCTTCAGGATGGAAATTGAGAACCGCGGAATCGGAAGCTGCGGAGGAAGAAGGTTGTTGAAAGTCTTCTTGTCCTGACTCCCCTGACCTGAACCTCCTTTTCGTTTGAAACTTGACGAAATGTATTTTGGATGCCTTTTGGCGTAAATCAATTTATGGTCAACATCACCAAAACAAGGCGAAAGTTCGGAGGAGCGACAGGAGCCAATCGGCGAATTTGCAGGCGCAACAATCACGGATTTAGAATTAGAGAGGCTGAGTGGCAGGCCCGAGGGAAGAGACAAGCCTCGTCTGGGATGGGTTAAATGTAAAGCCCGACAAAAGACGGGTTTGATTTGGGCTTCAGCTGAACTTGGATCATATGGGTTAAAGAGGGAGCGGAAATTTCAAGTCATTAACCTTTCAAGCATCAAACCATGGGTTATGTGTCTTTCTTTATTTTTTTTCTTTATAATGATTCATCTTTCCTATAGTGATTTTCATCACCTTGTGCAATTCACTCTTAAACCTTGATGTTTGAAGAATATGACAACTATGTAGGCATACACAATGTCAATTAAAACGTACACATCAAGAGGGATTTGTTTGTCTTTATTTTTTTGGATGGATTGTCTTTTTTAGCTGTGGTGACTTTATTGAGGGCGAATTGAATCACTAACTGAGCTCTTTGAAATCTGCATCCCCCTCTAATAGACTGCAAAGTCACCCCAAGACTTAGGAATTGCCGAAAAAAGAGCATTAGAGCTAACACTTGGGCTAAGAGCTTCAATATCCTGAATCAAATGCTGGGTTTTCACGAGTTTCTTCCACATGCATTATTAAGGTCATGAATCAATTGAACAAAATCCAACTCAATGGTATTTCCCCTCTATGTAAATCCACTGTAAACAGAATGAAAAGATAGAGAATCCACTTTTCAGGTAATATGATTTGAAGCAATAACTGAATGTTTCTGGTAAAACGCTTTACAACCCTAAAGACCCACAACTAGTAGCTCTGAACAAATTTCCTTGGATCCTAATTAACTGCCTATCCCGATCTCTATTTATCATGCCATGTCCAACAACTATGGTGTCCAAATTCACATGTAGAACAAGAACACAGGAGAAGATAGAAAGTTACTGGTGTGGCTAGCCTACCACAGAGACTACTTGTTGAACCAGCCAATTGATTTTGTTGAGAATCCTAGAATTCAAAGAACAAACTTTGACATTTTGGAATGATATGGCAACAAGGAGTCGATGGTTTTCAACACTTCTTCACACTGTGCTCTCCACAAAATTAAGCATGTCCATGCTATTTTAGAAGGCAGACTGATCTTGCCATCAGCCTTTACTCCAGCTGCACAATACCCTTCATATCTGTCAAGAAAGGTAATGATGCTTTTGTCAACATGTGAACCCAAAAGCTCCAACACAGACCATCCGTGCTAATTACATAAGAGAAGTATGCGCACCTAAACACCTTCTTTTAAATAAACTAGCCCCAGCTTATGCCATTAGCGATTCTTCTGTTATCAAGATTGACTTTAGAAATGCTTCAGCTTTTTTTAACAGCAACAAGAATGATATTTCTATTAATTGATTGATATAATATACATAACTGACCAACTAATAAGCTGCTAGTCTTCAAACCTATGAATTGACCAAGTTTCCTTCATACACAAATGTTAAAAAGATACAAAATTATGACAGCACCCTTCTAGATAATTCATCCCCATTTGATATAGCCAATCTCATGTTTAGTAACCAATCCACCTAACTGACCCTTATTTTCCCACCTCCCTTATAACAGGTCCATTGATATGAAAATGCTTGTATCTTATTCAACATCTGTATGACCAAATTTGACTATTGTAAAAAATAACCTTGTTCCTCTATTTCCAAATCAGCCACAAAGTGCTAAAGCATACAGCTTGTCTTCTTTTAATTGCCACTCCAAATTCATTATGTCAATTTTTTGTAGCAAGTCCAAAATATCAATATTGTCTATATTTGCGCATTGCCACCACAATATAATTTTCTCCCATAAACAGCTTGTAACTTTACATTGAACAAGTAAATGGTCAGCCGTTTTAATATCCAACTTGCACATCGAGCACTATGAATTCGCTAACTCCACAGTTCTGCTAACAGGATTGATTTTTGTTGGTAATCTTCCAAGGGCCACCTTTCACACGTAAATATTAACCTTTTTTATATGAGAGAGTTTCAGCTTGTTCCAAATACAAAATAATCCAGTTGTAGAATTACATCATCGATCAAGGTTAATAACAATTTCACTGAGAAAGCACCACCTAGATCTAATGACCATTGCCAAATGTCTTGAGAATTAACTAAAATGGAAACAAGTTGTCAACATTCCATTAGCTCATTTTCTAACTCCTTTTCCCACCTTCTTAATTTTCTTCTCCAGCTCCACCTTCACCTCTAAACCTTTTCTTCCCAATTTCTTATTTTATAAACTAACCCTTTTTTTTTCTTCCAAACAAAACAGTCTAGGAAATTTTTTACTAGGGTTCTCACTTCTCACCCTTACATCTTCCCAAAACCTCACATTTTTTTTTTTCCACTTCCCACCTAAAAGACTTCACAAAATTGACTCATACTTCATCTATTTCAAATCCAACTATTACAATATCGCCCTAAGCTCTAGCACAACTACTATCAAATTTTGACTCCTCAATACCACCTGACACCCCAAAACATGCTTTAATCACTTTTACTCACAAAAAGCCTCTCCTTCCCTCCTTAACCTACACTACCACTTACCTAATAAGGCTAATTTTTTGCCCTACAACTACCTACACTCAACCCACCTGCCTTCTTTGGTGCCAGCACCTTTTTCTAAGCCACTAATACTAATTTATTATTCTCTCCCTTAACTTCCCCTTCCCCAAAAAATTTTATTTCTCAAACTCTCAAGGTGTTTAATGACTCTCACTGGAGCCCAAAATAAAGAAAAGCAAAACAAAGGAAGGCTTCCTAGAATTGAATTTAAGAGGATCAACCATCCTCCACAAGACAATAAATTATTTTGGCATAATCCCAATGTCTTCTCAACTTTATTCACCACTTCTTGTCAGGCTGAGACTCTTGTCATGTTCGCCCTAACAGGAAGGCCAAGGTACAAAAATGGCATGTTATCATTTCTACATCTCAGTTTCCCTGCAATTCTTCTAACTTCATCTTACGACATTCCAACACCATATCACTTGCTTTTAAGCAAATTCACCTTCAGACATGAAGCACGCTGAAAGCACTTCAAAAAATGAACCAAATTAGAAACATTCTCCTCAGACCATTTTCCAAAAACCAAAGTGTTATCTGCATAATGTAAATGTGGCACCACCAAACTTTCTTCATCCAAAACATACCCCTTAAACACTTTTTTCTCCATTGTTTCCAACATCACCACATTCAAGGCTTCTGCTACAATCAGGAATAAAAAGGGTGACAATGGGTCACCTTGTCTAACCCCCTTCTCCACAGCAAATTTTGGTGTCAGACTCTCATATACTAATACTAAAACTCTCATTGATTCCAAGCAACTTTGAATTCACCCCCTCCATTTTTGTCCAAATTCCATCCGAGCCATGGCATTATCCAAAAATTTCCAATTTATACAATCATAGGCTTGCTCAAAGTCTACTTTGAAAGACATTAGCTGCTGTCTTTTTAACTTAGCCACTCTTACTATTTCATTTGCAATTAAAACCCCGTCCAAAATTTGCCTTCCTTGAATAAAGCCTGTTTGCACTTTACTTATAATGTTTTGGACTACTTTCTTAAGTATTTAGGCTAAAAATTTTGCAATAATTTTGGGTCAATTCGTTTTAGCTTAAGTCAATTGACCTATTTTTATTGTTATATCTTTTCTGCTTGAAATCCATTTCATTTGAAAGCCAATATTATGCTGATATAGTAATCAATTTGAAAGTAAATTTTCATGTTGTTGTTAAATTTTTATGAAATTTTCCTTTTTAATGCCTTAAACTAGAAAAATTCATAAAAATTTGGTAAGATTACAAAAAAATATATATTTTCAATGGATTATTACAGTTACATAATAGTGGCTTTTAATTAAAATTAGTTCCAGATAAAATAGACGTAAGAATAAAAAAAATTCATTTTAAAGTCAATTAACTTAAGTTAAAATGAATTGGGTGTTATACTGGCAACCTATCAAGTTAATCAGACAGTAATCCCGTAATCCAGTCGGACTATTTATTTTTGGAACAAGTGTGATGAACGATACATTGCAACCCTTATTGAACCTACTATATTTCTCAAACTAGTACACATATTTCAAAACATCATCTTTCAACATCTCCCAGTTTCTCTTTAAAAAGTTAAAAGAGAAACCATCCAGACCTGACGCCTTATTTCACCCAACTCCATACTGCCACTTTAATTTTTTCCTCAAAAAAGTTCTTTCCAGCATCATTGTAGAACTTCCATCCAGCCTTCAAAATTTGTCGCTTCTAAATGTTGGTCTGACTTTGCAATCTTCCTAAAAATTTGCTGAAAAAAATCTATACACTTCCTCTTTTATCACCACTGAATCCTCTTTCCAACTATGATTGTTGTATAATCCATTTATATTATTTTTCATGCACTTTTGATTGACTGTTGCATGATAAAATTGAGAGTTCTCATCTCATTCTATGACCTATTTTATCTTTGTTTTCTTTTTAATCATTTCATCCTTTATTTTTTCTGTCTCCTAGAATTTGCACAACATCCCCCCCTTTTGTTTGATTTTCTCTTCCTCTAGGTCTTTTTCTGCTGCAACCAAGTTCCATTTGTTTAATTCACCAATCAAATCATCAGACTGCAATTTCTGTTAATTAAATTCTTCTCTTTTCCACCCCCTCAACTCTTTTTTTTTTTTAATTTTTTCAATGTTTCTTTGAACACATATCCTGCATTTATACCAATAGCAGTACCATTCTAAACTGATTTTAGGAGCTCTATAAACTCACTATGCTCCATCCACATATAAAAAAAACTGAATAGATAAGGACCAAAATCACAAATATTTAGTTTCAAAACAATTAGACAGTGGTTCGAGATGCATCTCTTTAATGCCACAACATGCCATTTTGACACAAAATTGTTAAACACCAAGAATCTATCAAGCTTGCTTATCTTCGACCCTTTTTTTATTATACCAAGTAAATTTTTTCCCCCCATTTGTAGATCAATCAATTTAGCTACATTAATAAACCTCGTTAAATGTCTTTGCCACGTTCTCATAAAATATACTTCCTATATTCTTTTTAAGTTTTTTAACCGCATTAAAGTCACCTAATATAATCCAAATTCTTGATATTCTTCTCCTAATTTCAATCAACTTTTGCACAATATTTTTTTCAAGCTGGCCTCTTAAAGGCCATACACATTTATAAATATAATACTTTCATCATAACCATACCATTGGCCAACTATTCCTAAGTAACCAAGACCCGAAAATTGATCTGATTTACGGAAAACATTGTTATTCCAAACACATATTAGACCTCCTAATAAACTAACAATCTCCTAGTGAACAAAATCACAATCATCCGCTCCTCATAAAGCCTTAACTTTTAGCTAGATATCACTTAAAGAAATTGTTTCTTGCAACCCCATAAACTCAATTTTTTTTTCTAATTTCACCAAATCCTTAGCCAACCTTCTTTTCATTGACTTTCCAATCCCTTTCACATTCAAAGATAATATCCTTATTTATTTCTAATAATCCTCTACAATAAAAATTAAAACCATACCTATTAGTGCACCTCTTTTGTGCTCTCAAACCTCTTCTCATGCACCGCATTGCCACCGTCGTTGAAATATAAGCCCACCATCAAACCAAGTTCTCTGGTAATTTGCTCTTCAATTTTGATCTTGTTTACGACTCCAAATTGTACGCCCTCTTGCCTTTCGTTGGCAATCCAAGCCATGTTTCTGAAGTTTTTATCCGACAACAAGATTCAAACAACTCCCAACCCAGCTGCACCCAGATTCATTATCAAATTATCGCCATTCAATTTGCTCTTTTTCTATGTTTTTGCATTCTTGTTCTTTTGTCTTTGTTTCGCCACTTTCTTTATAAGCCTCACTATAGTTTTGCCAGGCCAACCCCAAGATTTAGAGATGACAATTATGTGGGTCGGGTCAAGTTTGGGTTAGGTCATTCAGGTTCATCTTTAATTAAGTTAACATGTATTCAGGTCCAGGTCGGTTTTTTTGGGTTCAGGTTTAGTAGAGTTTGGGTTCGGGTTGGATCAGGAAATGTTTATTTGGTTCGAATTCAATCAAGTTGGATTATCGGGTCTTAGACAAAATTCAACTTAATTATCGGATTTACTTGGTTTACTGATGCATAAGCCAAAATGGCTGAATTGATTCAAATTATTTGTTTAATCTTGATTAAAATTTAATTTAACTAGACATAAAAAATAATATAAAATTTATGAATATATATTAATATATAATTTCTTTAATAAAATACTCTCTTTGTGCCAAGTTTTTTGTAATATTCACTATTAACAATTAATCTATTACTCCCTTCATCCCATATTCTTTGCACCACTTTCCTTTTTGGGTTGTCTCAAATTATTTGCACCATTTCCCTTTTTAGTAAATTTTACCCAGTAAATTTATCATTATACCCTTCATTCTACCTTTTATTTTCCTTGACTCTCAATACTCTCCCCATGTGACGACCCTCGGAGCTATAAGTCTAATCAGCCAGGTAATTAGTTAATTTAATAAATTACACTTTAGATAATTTATTTGCAAGATAAGTCTCGGTAATTTAGGGTCCAGAAATTAAAAATGAGTAAAATTGATCATTTAAGCAAACCGGGCCAAGAAGGGTATTTTGGTCATTTCACATAATAACTCATTTTTGAATTTATGAATTGACTAGATTGTCTACAAGTGGTTTATGTGTAATCCTGAGAAAGGTAGGGTCAAAATTGAATATAAATGAAAGTCTGAGACTGGCTGTGTAATTATATCTGTGAAAGAACCAGGCGCTTCGTACTACCAACTTTGGTCCTCAAATTCTAAGCGCGTTACGAATAAACCCAGATTTCTTAGAGAGTACAAAGATAGCACCATGTGTATGGCATGTGCAATTAAAGCCTACATAAGTTGACCTCCCACTAATTGCTCGGCCATCTTCTTTCACCTTCGTCTCCAGACCACCAAAACCTCTATTTCTCTCCAAACACCACAGCTAACACAAAATCTAAGCTTAATCCATCAAATTCAAGCACAAATAATCAAGACTTTGAAGAAAAATCAAGTTTTGTGCTATCCTAAGCTAGGATTTCTTGTTTCTTGTCCGAGTAAGTTTGGTTCTATTATTTCCCATGTTTTTGAGCTACAGTTTAGGTCTGTAAATTCTGGGAATTAATTTTAGACTTGGTTGTTAAGAGAAATCAAAGGTGCTCAATATGTTTATAGGCATTCATGAGCTCATCCATGGTTAGTTTTGTTCCTATGGTGTAGATTTCATCACCTTTGGATATTTGGTACTGTTCATACGATTTTTATGGCAGAATTCATGGATGGAATAATTTTTTGATGTGTTTCCTAGATGTAATGTGTGAATTGAGATGCAAATGAGCTAAAAACCTAAGAAAACTAAGGTTGGAATTTTGGTGTAGCTGAAACCGTGAGTGTTGAGTTAGGTGTGGTTTAATTCTTTTTCAGCCAACCATAATTTCTTGTTCCAGGGATTTTAGTAGCTCACCAAGGGTGTTATCTTGTTTATGAATTAGTTTTTGAGGGCTAAGAAGCAAAGGAACATTTATTTGGAAGTGAATTACCAATGAATGCCATGAATGTGCATTATATGGCTGCTGTAATTGTAGTAACTTCCAAGAATAAACTGTATTATTACAGTAATTTTGGTGGCGTTTGGTGGTGATAATCTTGCTTATACACGAGTATACAAGGCATAAAAAATAAGAGAGCAAGATTTAGGCTACATTTGCTATTAAAAGTGTAAAGAACCACAAGATAGGTAAACTGGAGACAGAAAATTCTAGACAGTTGGTGGTTGTTTCAGGGGCTGTTTTCAAGTGTTAAAAAATGATAAATTGTGCTTAAAATGATCAATATAGGTGTTGGGAATAAGCTACTAAAAGATGACCTAAGTTTGGGTTGAAACCGAGACAAAAAGGCTAAGTGCTTGAAGCTTGCAAACTAAGTTATCTAAGATAAGGGTTATTTAATTTATGCGCTTATGTGTTAAATAAATTTGGCTAAGATACTTGTATATCAAGTGGCTGAATTATTGATGAATTTAACAAGCATGTAAATTGAGTATTGATGACTATTAAAAAGCTTATATGATTGGGTTTAGTAAGAAACTAAACTATGAAGTGCATATGAAGTGTGTAAGTGCATATTTGTAAACTTGTACCTATAGGCAAAAAGGACCTTAATATGGTCTAAGTTACGGTGAGTATGACGGGTTAGGAACCTACGATACCTAAGGTCACAATGATGGGCTAAGACCTGGATGGACCTAAGAGGGGGAGGTGTCCTTAACCACTCACGAAACCTTATAAAGGTAGCACTAACACATGCACTACATAAGCAAATAGTTCACTCCTGTACATAAAATAAGGGATATTGGCAAATACTAAGAAGCTTTCAAAGCAGTATTTGTATGGACAAGTTGGACTTGTCAATTGCAGGACAAATGGGTAAAGGAATTGTGGGAACTAGCTACTCCCATAATTATTGGCCAATAATACGAATTCCTAGCACTACGATTTGAGCTCAAGTGCTCTAGGCATATATCGACATCCTTATGGATAATATGCACGGTCCTATATTGTTGATTTTCTTGCAGGTTATAACCCTTACTGGGAACTTTTGGTTCTCACATCCCTTACATATTTTGTGTGCAGATACTGGTGGACCTGGGGCTAATAACCAATAAAAGAACTGGTTATTAGTATTTTAATACCAGGTGTGCAAAAGTTAATTAATATTGTACATTGTTGCTAAGTTTCTTTCTTGCAGGTTTCTAATTACTGGAATACTAACTTACTGGCCTTTATTGTACAGAGGCAAGGAACAGGGAATACCTGAACACTGTAGTGACCCCTTTTGGCAGTGTAACTCAGGTGGGATCAGATTCCCAGATTCTCAGTGTGTAGCATATGTATAACACTTTTGTGTATGATGTATATATATGTGTGCAGAAGTTATGCCTCTGGTAAATGCTATGGAACTAGTGGTTGTGTTCCCTAGTAGCTTGTATGGATTCACAATGCATAATAGTATGTTTTATATAAATGCATGTTTGAAGTGCTGGCCAGCTGCATCGATTATATATTATTTTTATGGTTATTGACCTACAGTCATAGTAAGGCATAGTATAAAACAGTATTGCATTAAGGATTTAATCAATTAGCAGGCCCACTAAGGACAAATTTACATAGGCCTAACACTGAATAAGTGTAAGGTTCCTGGGGTCATATATGACTTAAATAGGATTAAGGTTCAAGGCCTGTGACACCCCATGTTCAACCATCAACAGAGCCACCGACCTGGCCAGCCGTTCCAAGCCCCCTAGCATCAGTTTTCGTCTCTCTTTCTCTTTGTCTCCCCTTCTTGGACGACTTTGCCGCAGATAAAAGACAACCTATCACCAACGAAATCATCTTTGGAAGTGGCCAACCACAAAAGGGAACAGAGGAAAAGAAGGATCGAGAACAGATCGACCATCAATAGAGGTAGCGATGGTGATTAGCGGTGGAGTCGATTAATGGGTAAAGGCGATTAGCAGTGAACGAAGGACAGAGGAGAAGAGGGACAGACGGATGGACGGGGAATGAGGCAACTAGTGAAATGAGGTGAATTGAAAATTGATGGATAGGGGACAAAGGACAGGAGAAATGGGAAGGCAACCGAGTACGTCGGCCAACGATAAAGGTCAATCAACAATGGAAGCGCAATCGGCAACGGAGGACAAGCGATGACAAAAGTGCGGTCACTTCGCTCCTCACCAACTTCGGATCTTTCCTGCTGGCAAGATCATGATCGATCGACGAAGGTTGACTGCATCTCGGAGATAAATGCTGAACCAGTGGCTGAGATGCGTGGAAAGTCTAAAGACGAAGGCCATGATGGGAAAACAAGTGCTAAAACAGACCCTGCCTAAAACTTTGTGCAAAGCGAAATGTATCAAACAAATCGGGACAGAGAAAGTATTTTTTATTTTCAATATTTTAGTATATAAAAGAAAAATTATTATATTAAATAATAAATAAAGACCTATAGTTTTTAAATATATACTTCTTAAATTTTTTTCTAACAAATAATCTCCCTTCGTCCCATTTTCTTTGATCTATTTAACTTTTCTGACTAGTTTGACTTGAATTTATTTGTATTATTATTTATTAAAAAATTAAATATATATATTATAGGTCTTGACTTATCATTCATGTATAATTTTTTTTATTTTTATATTAAATTTTTTTAAAAAATTATATATTAATTGTTAAAATATGAATGGTGCAAAAAATTTAAGACAGATGAGGTAATATGAATAAATTTAATTCAAACTATTCAAAAAAGTCAAATATTTCAAAAATATGGGATGTAAAAAGTACTATAATTTTTGAAATCTAATTATTCCTATCTCTCTATCATCATTTCACTAATTGTTTCCCATAGTTATCACTCGTTTGCTTTACAACGCAAAACAGATCAAGAGAATAGAAGAAACTCATTCACATATATTAAATCCTAATTTTTCTAAAGTCTTTGTCAACCATATATTTTATATTAATTTAAGTTAAAATTGGGTTTTGTCGGATTTAGTCATCAGGTCATTTTGGATTCAGGTCATGGCGGGTTTGGGTTCGAGCTTTCTCAGGTTAAATTGAGTTAAGTCAACCTTGATTTAGATGGGTCAGATCAAGCCTTTAGGTTGGGTCAAATTTTGTCATATCTACCCGGATTAAGATTTGTCCATAACATTAAAAAACATGTCTGACCTTACGAGCCTTCGTATTTTTTCCTTCACAGCTAGGTTTATTCTGCTTATTAATATTCGTCTTTTTTTTCACCACCTGGCTCAGCTTGTATGTCTCCCCAACTCTCAGCTGGAGAACTTTTTTCTGATTGTATCCCACCTTTGGCTGCATCATCCTTCCATTTTCTTTCACTTCTTCATGCTGCTTTCCTGCCACTACCTTAACATTGTTTTGTAGTCACACACTACTTCCCCCTTGCCTCTCTTTTCTCTAGGTATGTTGCTTCTGGTCATCAGCAGCCTTTGTTTCTTCTCTTTTCCAAAATCTCTCAACATTGGCCCTTATTTTGAAAGTCCCAATCAGTTCTTTCTCCAGCACATCCGTCTTCCTTCCTTACTTGAATCTGACAAACCCGAATCTCTGGCCAACCTTCATTCTTTTTCTTGCCAGATAAACGTCTAACATCACCCTGTATCTCTGGAAAACTTTCCACAAGTCTCTCGCTTCCCAGACTTCCGAGAAATTTGAGAAGAAGAACGACATAGATATCTTGCTCATAATACTCTCATAGTCTCAAACAGAATCGCCCTCCTTGAATCTCTTCTCAATTTCGAGGCCCCTCTGTTTCTCACTCTCTCGCTCTCTTTCGCTCATCTCTCTCTATATTCACTTTTCAGTATCTCATCAGTTTTTAGAAATGCCTCAGTTTTGGAGGGCAGTGAATCTGCCAAACAGTTTTTCGAAGGCCTTAGGAATATGAGAGGAGGGACAACTTCCATGCTGTTTGATTTTAGGACAAGTCACATGCAAATCCACATAGTTAAGAATTAGAATCGCTTAAGAGTTTTTAAAAGCTGTAACACCAATACCACAAGCAATGATCTGTATTCGAATAGGTAATTTTACCTACAATCTTAGAAGGATTGGTGTCTACTGCAACAACTAGGTTCAAATATGAGAGGGCTTAACCCCTTTTATGAAGATGCTGTTGTTATTTGTTACTTTGGATACTGAAACTGAAGCAAGAGACGTCATTAATGTGATTCTGTTAACAGATAACAGTTTTGAGGAGGTGTCACCATTGCCTTTGCAAAAAATAAAGTTTCTTTAAGTGGTCAGCTCCTGGTCTTTCATGTGCAAACACAACAAGGCAGTGCTGAATGATATAACTGAAGCTTCTCATGACCTCCTACTATGGGAAGTACTGGTAAGACCTCTTCCAGACTCATTTTTCTCATCGAAGTAGTGACATCAGACATCAAACAGACAAAAGTCTAGGATCCAAATTAACAAAATCATCTTCGAAATGGACGAGTTCTCTCGAATGGAAAAATCTCGTGGTAGACACCAAGTCCTCCCAAGGTAATACCCAATCAAATTTAGCCATCCAGTGCAGATCAGTCGAAAGGTCTCCTCAGAAGAGCCAAATGCTCGTATCAATCTCATCACCCTAATAATCCCTATTCGTTTAACAATTTCAATTCCAAATAAACCCAAGAAGTTCATCCAGAGAACCATCAAGAAATCTGCAGAGAACAAGAAGACGCGCTTTATGCACTGCACAATCTGCAGGGAAAACACTGTCATGTGATGACAAAGGGAAACAGAAACGTATGCAAATGCGATCAACAGATTAAAGTAGACAAATTGCATTTACAAACTAAAGCACGGAGAAAAAACTGATCTAGTGAAAGCCCAGTAAATGCTTTGTAGTTTGTATAGATGTGTATTGACATAATCTTAGCTTGGACTCAATTCTACAATATTTTCTTCCAAATGTGACATTCCAGTGATATACATGCTTGAAAATGCAAGGATAGGAACCAAATTGTTACAACTCTACAAAAATTTACATGAGATTCTGCTTGACACAAATTTAGGAAAGAAACAAAATTTGACAATCAGGTGAAGGAACCAAGATTTTTTCCCAAAATAGGCTTCCTCTGTCCCATTATGTTTATCACTTTCGAAATTTTCTCATGCCCAACATGTGTCACTTTTCCATAATTATGCATCTTTTTCAGATGTACCCCCTCCATCAAATAAGTGCTGGAAATCAACACTGACTTAAGGAAAAAAACTAGAAGTATGAAGAGAATTGGCGCAAAATTGGAACCGACTTTGCAGAAAAATCATGAAGGTTTGAGATAAGCTTTGCACCACATGAAGAGAATGAAGCAAATTAATTAAATAGTCTAGAAGTTGTTTGCTTATTAAGCAAGCGCAAATAGCCGACATACTAGAGTATTCTAAAGTATTATTTATTGTATTACTAGCTGGCATAGATCTAGTATGAATAGGAGAAGGCTCCAACTATTGTGGTGTGTGAGTGGACAAATGAGAGACAGAAAATAGAGGTGTGAAAGTGAAGAAATAAGAGAAGCGTGTGTGCTAGAGTGAGATTTGAGTGTGTGAGGAGTGCTACCAAAAATAGTGTTGTAATATTGCTGTGTATAACACATTTGGCCAAAACTAAAAGAAGGCCAGATTTTTTATTCTCTACAGTAAGTGCGCTACGGATGCTCGTTATTTTATAATTATACTATTTAGGAAATGGTAACCTTTGGAGAAACAAGCCTATATGCTTATAAGACAGAACAAGCATAATATTTACGAAAAATTCAAAACTGGCATATATAATGAGACGGAGGGAGTAGAAAGGTTCTAGAATAAAAAACATGTTCGCTTAAAAGACCACCAAGAAATAGCAACCATGATGAGTAAATTACAGGCATGAAGAAACTCTACAATGCTTATAATGGACAAGTTCAGACAAACAGCAAACAATGTGTAAAATTGAATAAGAATCAGAATATGGAACAAAGTGAGCCCCATGTCCACGACCATTGAAGAAAAAACTTATCTAAATTTATCCAAAATTTTAATTCACAGAGGAACTATATAACGTCAATCACTTGCCATAAGTATTGGATTACATGTTCGTTTAGTGATTTGCTACGGAACTTAGCCTTGGAGATGTCAAATTCCCAAATGTTGAATCATTCACTTGACTAGAGAGTATAAATCTTTCAATAACAAGCAAGTTATTTAAAGAAGGAATATAGCATCGCGCAACTCGCAAGCATATAAAATCTCAAACAAGTAGCAGATTGGTATCACAAAATCAACCAAATAAAATGCGTAATTCGAATGATCGAAAGCTGAGTAGGGGGGGAGTAGTCACCAGAAAGACATGAGGATTTTAATTTTCAGGATCCGGACGGTCTCGTCATTCCCTATGTTTCGGCGGTGAAAATCCTCGAGCAGCTCAGTCATCAGGTCCACACATTGTGGCTCCTTGTGAACTTTTCTGATGACCGGAGTCAGCGACTCGGGAACTCTCAAAATCGAGAGAGGTGATTTAGGAGAGTCGGGATCTATATCCGGAAATTTCAGCGGCAGCTTGCAACGGACGCTGAAGATCGGAGATGGAAGAGAGGTCAATTGGGAGGTTTCTGCGAATGGACGCAACCCGCCTCTGCTTTACTCGTCTATCGGCGGTTTGAATTTTTCAGGTAGATATTGCAAATGTAATCCTAAAGTTTCGATTGGTAGACAAATAAACCCTCGAAGTTTCTTAATGAGTCTGTATTTTCTGTTTGAAGTCACAGTTTTATGCTATACTCTTTCTACATACAAAAATTATTCTAATTTTAATATTTTTATTTTAAATTTCTGATATTTTTTGCGTAGATAATAAATTCAAAATTTTTTGAAAATATTCATTCCAAAATGAATTTTTAGGTTTTCAAACAATTTATTCAAAAGTAGTAATAGACATTTACAAGTAACCTCAACAAGTATAGGATATCCCCGAAATGCTGCATTTCAATCATTTTTTACGCGTACTTAGTGTATAAGGTATTAGATACTGTTCCTGTTAGGTAGTAGGTACACCACACCCTATAAATGATAGATATACCGTATGATGTAACTCACTATGTACCGTTATTGATTTATAAAAAATATATATATATCAAAATATTATTTTATATGTTATTCTAATTATTTTCATCATAATTTTCTAATATGAGTAAAATATATATGAAAGGAAATATTTTTGTACACACACACACACACACATATATATATATAATAAAAAAATAAGTATTATTTAGTAAAAAATTTGAACTAATATATATGAGAAAAATAGATTAAATAATCTATTGATAATAACACATTTTCTAATACCGCATTTAATTCTTAAATAGCTCAAAGTACAATATTTTCATCTTAGCTTGTTTTGTAAAAGTAACATACTTGTTTATAATCAACTTGTTCTAATATCAATTAAATTTTGTTTGTAAATAAAAATAATATTTTTATCAAAATATGAGCAATAATTATATTTTATCAATTTATATATTTATGTATGGTACTTTGGAATAAAATGATTTACGAAAAAAAAAAAAGATTACCTCACCCATGCACAGTGCTAAACCGTATATTGCAATACATACTAAGTGAAAATACCATTATATGACTAAGTAAGTTGACAAAATATACATAAATGTTTAGCGATACAATGATATATTGCAATATTTCATGTAAGAAATGACAAATTGTGAAAATTTTCATATTATGTAAGATAGACCCACGATAAATAAAATTTCACGCATAATTTTTTAAAATTAAGAAGCCTGACAGTGTATAAGAGATATGATGATGGGGAAACTCTTGAATCCTATCCATATGGATGAAAGTTAATTACCTTGCCATCCTGCATACAACTTGGGTTCATTCTTAAGTGAAACCTTTATCACCAAAGTCAGTCCTCATCGGACTGGATTCTTTTTCTTGTCTATACCATTTGGATTATCTGGATTAAAAGAAATTAATTCATTTTCTAAAATACTCTCTTCCATCTACCTTCATTATCTATTAAAGCATCCTAAAACCAATTAGTAATAAGTGGAAATGCCTCATTATTATATAAACTATTGACTTAACTCAATTTCTTATCACGTAGGTTATCTAATATATATTATAAAAGCAGGATACATTTCAGGACAAAAATGACTTTTCACTTAATAGACTCAACAAGGTGGTGACATGTGGCAATTTTTTCAATTTAGGAAAGAAATTTAATAATATTTCCACTAATGTTCCAAAAATACCCAAAACCCTATTAGGCGGGTTAACAACATATTCAAATTTAAAATTTTCAACTTAAGAAGGAAACTTTAAATCACCATAATTTTCAATTATAAATGGTCAACACCAATTTTTCATTTAAATAGGTAATACTAGAAAAAAAAATGGAAAGCCTATATTTCCTATAAAAAAAAAACAATAAAAAAGGAGCCCTAACTATAACATAATTCAAGCAACTCCATTTTTCTCCTCTAATCTCTCTCGCCCCCTCCTCTAATTCTTTAGAAAGCATAATATTACCATGGCGTGCAATTGAGGTGAAGGTGTGGTGAATAGGCAAAGGTTGCCATGGACAAGAGCAAAGAGAGTTCTTGCTGCTCCAGTCCTTCTTGACTGTGATTGAAACAAATTGGCATGTTCATCAATCAAACGTCCTGCTTCTGGGTTGCTGCTTGAGGAAGGGAAATAGAGAAAATCAAAATCAATGTCTCACCACCAAACGAATCAAGAAGAAAGGAGAAGCAATTGTTATTGTGTTAGGAGTAGAGCGATTGACAAGAGCAAAGAGAGTTCTTGCTGCTCCAGTCCTTCTTGACTGTGATTGAAACAAATTGGCATGTTTGTCAATCAAACATGCTGCTTCTGGGTTGCTGCTTGAGGAAGGGAAATAGAGAAAATCAAAATCAATGTCTCACCACCAAACGAATCAAGAAGAAAGGAGAAGCAATTGTTATTGTGTTAGGAGTAGAGCGATTGTTTTACTCTCCTCGTCATCGTCTTTTAGTTGATGTGTAAGTCCGCACCTATTTTTGTTTATTCAACAAAGTTTTTTTTATTTTTTATTTTTTGCCTGGTAGTATGCATTAGCTATTTAGTAGAATTCTTATCTTCTATTGAGCCAAGTGTTTTCTAACCTGAACAAGAGTTTCATTCATTTTCCTGATTTGTTATTTCTTTGGTTGTGTAGTGTCTATGGGGAACCTAGCTATTCCTGTGAAAGAACTTGATGAGCATCTTTCAAGCTATGTGCACTAGTGCACGTTCTACTAATAGCTTAGGTTTGGGAATTAATCGGTTTTTCTTCAAATTTTGTTGTTATTCCACCAATATGTGTATTATAATTGATATTGCAAACCATTTGGTTGTAGTGTCATTCTCGAAGATTATCACATAGAAGGGCCACAATTATATATGGTTGAACCATCTGAAATCTCATATATGAGTTTATTTTCTTAATGTTACCTTTACGTTCTCTTTTTTGTGGTTAAGGGCTCTGGTTTTGCTCTTTCAAATACTTTGCATAAATTCAGATGAGATCTAAGTTTCATTGTTATTATGCCTTATCAATTTAGTCTATTTATAATTTGGTTTCAATTTTTGCATAAGTATTTGGGTGCTGCAGAATAGTAAGTGATGCATGTGTAATTTCCTTTAATGAAAAAGATATGAGCAATCTGATAAATCTGTTCTAGGTTCTTTTTGTCCAGGTGGACCTTTTTAAACTACTTATAGTAACTAGAATCCAAGAGGCAACAAACAGGTTATTGGGCATTGTGAAAGTCGCCTTCACCTTCTTTCATTCTTTTGCTTCTTTTATTTTTTTGTGTTCATTCATCTATTATCGCCTGCACCTTCTTTCATTCTTTTGCTTCTTTTATTTTTTTGTGTTCATTCATCTATTATCTATGGATGATCCAACTAATTTCTTTAAAAATTCCAGACGTTGTTTTTTTTTCCCCCTTAACATTCCTTTTTGTTGCTACTTCAATTGATTATGTGAAGTGGAAAGCTTTTCATGGTAGTTTTTTATGTGATCATGTCAAGAGTAGATAAAGTTGTACATCCAACAATGGTGCTTTGTTCTTAATTTCCTAAATACTTCTTTAAAAAAAAATCTTCTAAAAAATCTGTGAGTTTTTTGTCATTTTTTCTGTTTTTTTTTCCCTTGGTTCAATTTCAGATGACAAAAGTTTTAAGGTAGCTTGCTAAATGTGTCCCAACCACTGTTGTTAGTGGAAGGTGCAAAGACAGAAGACAGTATATCAAGCGTCGTTCTCCTGCATCTCTTTTTCTCCTATTTCTTTATTATGTTATAGGTAAATTTGAAACTAATTAATTTCCTTTTACTTTGTAAACATGAACAAGTCTACAATTTTGTGAAGTTGGCAGAGTTGTACTATACTGACAGCCGTGGTCTAGACTTTAAAATGGTCCAAGAAAGGGGCATGAAGTGCAAACAAAGTAAGTTCAAAAATCTGAACTAAAAGTCTAAATTATTCCAATTGTTTGTTGTTCACTATATGACCTAGAGGCCATTGATGTTAGCCAGGATGATCATGAGGGAGGACCAATGACACAAAACTTTGATTGCAGTTTCTTTATAGGACCATTTGCCTGCAATTGGAAAATTAATAGGAAACACTACCCATTGCCGAGCATGAATAGAAAAAGGTAAGTTATTCAAATTTCACCAAGTTAAGAGTTCTAGAATTTTATTCGCTTTATTCACTTATGATGAGAAATCATTGTTTTCACATTTTCAATTTGAGAAGATTTTAGATTTCTCTCCTTCAATTGATCATACAATTTAAATCTGTTGAAGGATTATCAAATTTCATTGTTATGGATTTTGGATCAAACGGCGGAACTCTGTTAAACAAGCTTTGGTGTTAATGATTGCATTATACTAGCCATTGCTAGCTACTTTATTTTTTCTTCATAAAAAATGACAAGGTTGAAACAAGTTCAAGAGGAGGCTGTGAAAGAGATTTGTTGAGTTTCATGGTCAAATACAACGCTAGCTTTACAGGGAACTAGCATATATATGTATTCGAGCTAGAGTATTTTTATTTTTATTTTACAAAAAATCTATGATAACAATGTTTGTTTGTAAATGGAATTGAAAACACTAATTTTAAGGTGAAGTAAGAAGGCCTTATGCCTAGTAGATTTTGCATTTCTTGGACATATTATTCAGTTGAGTACCAAAATGAAATTCGGCCCCAAATTAGGCCTTATGTATTTTTGTTTTTGTTCCCCCTTTTATGAGTGAAGATGAAACTCATCATGATAATTACATTTTATTGAAATTAATTTACTATTTTGTTTTATTTTCTCTATACATATATTCTAATAGAAGAAATTAATTTTCATTAATTTAGTAGTAAATACGTTTTGGCCCAAATCGAGTACAGTGGAAACCAAAAAAATTTCATTAACTATCTTTTGTTCCCAATTTGGGCATAAACTATCTTTCGCACAATATTGTGAAATATGTTTACTCCCCCCCCCCCCACACACACATACTTTTGTAAACCGAATTATTTTGTGTTTCAATAGTCTATAACTTTGTAATAATCTTATAGTTGTGATCGCAAATCCCCTTTTGTTAGCTACATCTTTTATTGAGTCTTCACATAGGTTATAGTTTTTCCTTTAAGAATTTTTTGTTCCGTCTTCTTCATATTAACAAAATTGCAACAGTATATTTGGGTATACGAATAATTATTGTAATATATTGAATTAAGACTAACCTTAAGCAACACGTGCAGATAATGATGCTTTGTCCACTTGAATTATTGTTATCTTCAATATAATTGTTCAAATTAATGGACAAATTTGTTAGCTTTGTTGAATACCATGTCATGATAAATTGTATTTTTTTAGTTGTTTTAATGATAACAATTTTCTTGGTTATATTCATATAATATTTAATATTTATATTATTTTTTATTACTTAATATAACTTTAAAGCCCGTGGCAACGCCGGGCATGTAAACTAGTTTTCAACAGTAGCTGAAGCAGTTTCGAACCTGCTTTGATAACACGTTAAAACGTCCAACCTAAAACTAATTGGCAATAGGTAGAGATGTCTCTTCATTCTATAAAGTATTGAGTTAACCCTTTTTCTTAGCCATGTAAGATTTTTCCCACTTAACATTACCTGTCAAGTGGGATGAACTATTCTTTCAACTTTTTTTAGTTAGGGATTACTAACAAAAGTTCTCCCATTTTTCTTCCACTCCCACTCACACTTTTATATCATGTTTGGGGATAATCTAGGAACCAATGTTCTCCTTCTCAACTAGACATCTTCATTACTGACGGACCCTGGTGTAGCTCTAATGGCATAGGAGCAGCTACTTTGGTCTAGCTAGTTATTAATACTCACCTCGACAACATAATGGCATCCTTATCCCTTTGTATGAATTTGCTATGGAGGCTAAATTATGGACAATCCATGAAGCATTGTTATTTGCATTTGCACATCACATCACCTCAGTAACAAGTCTAACAAATTGTTCATATGCATTACAGGTATTATCTGGCACATTGTCTATTAGCACTACCATCACTATTTTGCTACATCACATGGTGGACTAGATGAATTCTATGTGGTGTTGTTTGATGATCACGGTCTTAAGAACAAGGATTTATCTTATCACATTGCTACTACTATGCTTTCTTAAACTCTTTCTTCATTTCTAATTCTGATTACAAAAAAAAGTAACAAGTGATGAACAACTTTGGTATAAGTAATCAGTGTTGTTAGAACCGGATGAGATTAGCCGGTCTGACCAATTCAATTATAAACCTGTCACCTCACCATTTCGGCTACTAGCCCACTTTGTGCTTTGTCAAAACTAGAAAAACCGGCTAAAACCGTTGAACCGATGAGCTGTAAAAAAATGAAGGTTTGAGACAATTATTTAAGAATTATAAATATGAAAGGAAATTAAAAAAATAAAAAAAATAGAAGAAGTTGCTTTAGTTGTATTATATTTATTTCCTTTTTTTTGTTAGTATAAGTACCCTTTCGACTGAGGGAAAAAAAAACAAGACAGATGAAGGAGGAGAAGAAATTAGAAGAAAAAAGGAAAGCAAAAGAAAAATAAAAAGATAAAAGATAGAGGAAAGAAAGAAACATAGAAGAAAAAGAAGAAAAAAAAAAGGCAGAAAAAAATGGAAAGAATAATAGGTTGTACTTTTTGGTGGAAATGTACAAGGAGGCTGTTTATATTAGGGTTTATTAGGTAAAACGTAAACTTAGTTTTTATTTTATGTACAAAATTTTATTTTAGCTCCATTTTTTTTTTGTCATATCACTCAGTACTTATGTATTACAAATGAAAAAAAAATAGTAAACTGGCAGTTGAGCAACTAGTTGGATCGTGACCTGAGACCCTGACAGTTTGGTCTTAAAATCACTGTTAGTGAAAAAACCAACTTTAAGTCAACAAATTAATATGGTGTTTAGTTGTATAAAATTTTCTCATTTTTCTTTCCAAATTTTATTTGATAAAGGTTCTTGTACCATATCGCTTGTTTTAAGGATGTGTTAAAAAACCCATGTTACAAAATAGAAAATTTTAGAAAACTTTTAGATGTTTTCTATTTTAATATATGAGTTTTTCAAAGTTTAGAAAATAATATTTTTCAACATCCTTAAAACAAATTATATAATCAAATTTTTATCAAGGAAAATTTATAAAAGAAAAATGAGAAAATTTTTCACATACAACATTACTTGAGTTTTTCAACAAAATATAGAATTTAGTTTCATTTGAGAGAAGTAAAGAGAAATTTCCCAGTTCAAAATTGTTTTGAAATTCATCACCTATATGGCAACCAAAGAAACAATGTTAAAGTTATAAATCTCATTATTTCCAGGAGATGCTAGAGAATATTGATATCAATTTTGGTGTTTATCTATTAGAAGTGAACAGCAAGAAAAATGGCATTTCTGAACAACCAGTTAGTAAGTACTGTATGGTATAGTACTGAGGCACTTATCTTATACACAATAATGTGATATTCTTTCTAACTTTTGAAGCAAACCTACTTAGAAAAATGAAGTGAATGTATTTTTTATTATCTAAATATATATACATATAAAGTAGGATACATCTAATGATGATTTTGAACAAACAATTGTTCATTTTTATTCAAAATTTGAATTATAGATAAACTAAACATATGATTAAATTGGGATTTGATTGAATTCAGTCATGATTGATCATAAATCTACTTTGAATTTATTTCTACCATTTTATGACATTTCATGTATTGAGTAAGGTAATTATAAATTTCCGGCAACATAAATGAGCAAACTATAATTTTAACTAATTTCACGAAGTGTTTTGGAATATACTCAAATAAAAAATCAAAACAAGTTTGCATATATATAGCCTACAAGTATATAGGATCCGTTTAGTGTTTACTATACACGAGGTTATGTTAGCTGCACATTGTAGCAAGTATTTTTTTAATAATAAATTTAGCAATAAAATAAATTTTTATAATTAATTAGAAAATTGTCACTCATAAATTTATGTAAATCAATTAAATTTTCCTTTTATGAAAATTTTTTGATTTAAATTCTTTATATTATATTTTTATTATTCAAATGATTAGTTATGTTCAAAATGTAAAATTGTGAAACATAACATAATATATGCTTTGACACCATGGATTTTTTTATCATTAAAAAATAATTCACTAAAAAAATTTCATCTCTTATCAAATCATATTTCAAATCTTAATATTGAGAATAAATTTATTTAGAATAATTCACTTTCAATTTTAACAAGTATGGACGAAATTGTTTTATTAAACCATAATGCCTTCGAAGTAAATAACTCAAACTAAAAAAAAAACTCAATCATCAATGAGGAAAAAACTTTCTAAATATAAAATTATTTTTTATTTATATTAATAAATTAAAGATTTAACCATTAACTTAATATATGTAAAAAGAAAAGAAAAAAATAAATTAACCAAAGCCGAATTAACTCGAACCATACCCAAAAGTGAATAAATCATAGTGACTAAAATTTTGTTTAAGACAACAATAATGAAGGAAAATGGCAAAAGTAGTTTGGGGATGAAGAGAGAAAATGGAAAAACTTTAGATATTAAAGATCTGCCAGGTGACTTAATAAATATAAATAAAAAAATAGAGAGATGATTTTCTAAAAAGCAAACAAATGATAGTAACCAAAGTTTACTTTAGAAGATAGTACATAAAAAACAAAGAAAAAAAGTTTGGGGATCAAGAAAGCAAAGAAGGAGACTATAGTTAGGTAAGGATTAAATTCAGGGACCAAAATGTCAAATGGATCAAACATAAGGACTAAAATGGGAAATAGAAGCAAGTTTGTTATCCAAAACGTGTTTTAATAAAAAAAAACGTGAAACAAAAAGAAAAGGGAAAAATAGTGACATAAGCCCTCAAAATGCTATTGTCTTTCGAAAAGGTGATTAGCTTTCCAAAAGAAGCAATTGCATCAAAAAAGAAATAAGGAAAAAAAAAAGCGTCACACACAGTTTATCATTGTTAATGAACTATAGGTGCCTCAACCCAAACTAAGTTCACTATTGTAACTATAGTTTACTATTGTTGTATGAACAGTACCCCTTTCACCAAAGTTTTGGGACCAAAATAGAATAAAAGAAATTTGTAGGGGCTAGAAGTGGAGTTAGACCATCACCAAGGGAAAAGCAAAATAGAAAAGAGCCCTACACTGTTCATAAACAGTGATAAGAGTGGGCAATTAATATATTGTACAATTTAGCTATTTATCCATATTTTAATTCAAGTTACCACTATCACTCAGTCTTTCTCCATCATCATTATTATTTCTTTTTTGTTAGAACTCTTTTTTCTCTCTCATAAAACTGAACTGATTTTATTATTCAAAAACCGGTGAAGGTGACGATCTCAAGTCTTCTCCCCTCAATCTCTATAAACCACCGCAACTCTCTCACCTTATTTGTTCACTCTAGTTCATCTTTTCATTCTCCATTTTTCCTTCTCCCTAACCCAACTTTTTTTATTTCACTAAAAAATCACAGCTTTGTTGAGGAGAGAACCAAGAAGGACACAATCTGAAGGGCAGTGAGAGTTTCCAATTTAATAGTCAACGTCATTAACAGAGGCTTTCATTTTAGTAATCCAATTCAATCAACTTCAATATACGAATATAACACTAGTGACTTAGGAACCAAGGAGCCGATGCAGAGAAAGTATAAGGGGTGACAAATGTATAATGTCCATGTGACAAGTAGTGACTTAAGTGATCATGGCCTTTGAGAGGACAAAACATAGAAAGAAAATTATTGTTTATTAGTCCATGAGCTTTAGAAATTTTCATTCTAAGAGTTTTTGTAAATTTTCATTTTTTCATTTTTTTTTTCAAATTTACAAAGTTGACTAAAACTTTGATAAAATTTTAAAATAAATTTTTAATGTTTTAAAAATAATAGTTTAGTGATTATTTTTTTATATGATAAAATATTGGAAAAAATATAATAAATTATATCACATCTTAATCTTCCTATCAAAAATCAAATACTTAAAAGGTTTTGGAACAAAGAGAATAGCATTTTTTATATTTATGTTTTAACAATAATTTCTTATACTTAATGGTAATTTTTAAATTATTGTTTCAATGATAATACTTTTTTTAATAATATTTTATACCATTTAAATATATACTTATTTTCTGATACCCATTATAACTTAATATCCCGAGATAATACTGGGTATGTAAACTACTTTAGGGCATTTTTTTATTGCCATTTTAGTTTATGACGATACTTATTAATTATTATAGTATTTTTCTTGTCGTTGGTGTATGGGACAGAGAGCAGGGGCCTTCCTTTCGCCTTTCTGAAGAGCAGCAAGGAGTCACCAGAAGGGGTGGGGAGGGTCTTCTGGGCCCAAGGATTCCTTTAAGGTAAATTGAAACCTGACATTTACTCTTGCAAGTTGGCAGGGAAGCCAACTGGTGATGGGGGAAGAGAGAGGCGCAAAGTTCTGATAACAGCAAGGGACAAGAAAGTAGCAAATTTCAAGGTACAAACAAAAAACATAAGATTAAACATAAACACGTGACATCGATGAGGACAAACTGGGAGGAGAAATGAAAATGAAAATTGATAGATTTCCTTCACTTGGAACTAGTGAGAAACAGAGTTACAGTATGATTTATAAATACAAACCATTGACATGCGTAAGTTTAGCAGTAGTTATAGGCAACATGATTAAGTGGCTACCAAAATAAATTGCAAGGTAGAAAAGTAAAAGTGGAATTCTCTAAAATGCCTTCCCAATTTATATGAAGCTTAAATTAAAGCCTCCTCCTCAACCTTTAAAAACTGCCTTCATCAAACACATACACTCCCACAAAACATTTGCTCTGACTCTGAGCTGAGCATTTCTCCAAACCCACTTTTCCAACCATCCTCATCTCATTCTTTCAAATTGAAGTAAAACGAAACAAGAGTTGGTGCATTTCCAAGGACAAAGTTCTGCTGTTCTAATGGGGCCTTTAGGAGGTGCAACATTTAGATCAAAGGGTCAAGTGCTGTACCCTGTGATTGAGCCACCACCGAGATCAGTGCAGCCGCAGCCGCAGCCGCAGCCGAGCCGCTATGCGCACCGTTCGATAGAGACGCTGGTTGTGGTGCTGGCGGTGATCACGCTGATAGGAGTGGCGGCTGGGATAATAGCGAGACTGTGTGGAGGGAGGCATTTTGGTGGGAATGGAGAGAATGACATTGAAGGCTGGGTGGAGAGGAAGTGCAGGAGCTGTATTGATGCTGGTGTTCCAACTGCTGCTTCTCAGCCTGAAGAACAACCAAAGAAGTGATTGTGATCAAATTTTAGTTAATAGTATTTGTATCTTGTCTCCTCCCTATATAATGCAGCATATATTTAGCTTCTGTTTCCTCAGAATCATACCTAGGGACCAAACAGAAAATATCATATTGTCATATTTCACCAACTTTAAATGTTGTGTTCAGCTAGGATTCTTGAATCTTCCTGCTCAAAGCAGCAAAAGTTACAAAATAAGAAAAAGGGAATGCATAGGAGAAAAGAACAAAAAAACAGAGAAATAAAAACAGGGCCCAGCTTTTGAGTGCAATCCAACGATCAGTTGCTTTTCCAAAAGCTACGTTATTTTGAAACTACTGGCAATGATTTTGTTAGGCTTATAAAAACTCACCGTTTCTGCCACTTTTTTTTTGTTTTTGTTTTTCAACCTAGAATCATAATAACATTCAACATGCCCTCTTTACAAAGTTCGGTTGGTCAAAAGCTGGCCTTTCTGATAGATGAGATGGCACCTTTTTTCTGCTTTGGGCAGTACCAGCATATACGACATTGATTAACATGTTGCATGATGTCCTTTGAGAACTAGACTCTGGTTCGTAATGGCCAGAAGTTTTCTTATCAAGGCATGTACATCACCAGCCCATTTAAAGGTTGCACCAGTGCTCGCAGAATCGTACGCCTAACACTTAAACCCAAGTATTGTAAAGTGAAACATCCAATCCATAATTAACCAAGTCAGTGACAGCCATATATACACAATAGTACATAATAAAGGTATCATGTTCGACTTAAGAAGTACTATTAAAATAAACTTGCATAGTTTGGGAGAAACTTTGGAACAAACAACCAAGGAGCCCGGAGTAAGTGGTCTTGGCATTGCTTCATTCAGCTGCTGGCGTTCCACCTGATCTTTCAACTGAAATGAAGCACAATCCCTTTACCAGGGAAGCTCTGGCTACGGTACGTACGTCAAACTTGACGCCCACATCAGATCAGTAGTACTCCTTCCTGCCAGAATTAATTTTCAAATATTTTCTTTTTGCTGGCAGGCAGGGCCTGTCATTGTCGCGATAGAACTGGTTATTGGTCTATGACATTGGGGTTGGCCACATTGTTAATTTCTGTGTTCTGGAATCAGATGTTGCCTATTGTTCCTGACCCTTCCTCCATAACAATACAGCAATGTGTCTGTGACGTTGTTCATTTCTTTAGTTAATCGCAGTTTGTTTGATACATTTGCTAGAGTTGGAGTTTAAGGTGTGTAGAATAGTGTTTTTTTTTTCATTTTTGTCTATATCAAATGTCAGTGATTAAATTGTCACTTTTTAAACTTTAGTACCTTGTTTGAAAATTTTATCAAAGCCTGGATCACTTTGCAACTTGTTTTTTTTTAAATGGATCAAAATAATTTTTTTAATAAATTTTATGGATCAATTGCAATTCTTTAAAAAGTTCGATGACTAAATTGCAATTTTGAATAGAGGGTTGAAATGAGAGACCTATGTAAAAATCTATCAGAAATAGAAATGTTTCAAGGATTTTGAAACTATCCAAGACAATATATTGCATCATTATTTGAGACGAAAGGAAGCACATGAAAGTAACTTGTAATCTGCCAACTCTTCATCCTCACAAATATTTCTGTTTGTCCTTTAAACTTAAATTTTGATTAATTTAAAATAGTTTATTTTCATTTTTATACTATTTTTTATGTCAAATCAATGTCATTTAAAAATTTTCATTTTTATACTATTTTTTATGTCAAATCAATGTCATTTAAAAACTAATCTTACATAGGTCTAAGAATCCCATAAATAAAAGTATTTTTATAATGTAGCCAGAATTTTATTAACTTTTATTTTTTATGTTGAGTAAGTAAAAAAATTTTGATTATATTATATAAAAATAATTATTCATTTTAAATGATATTGATTTCAGATAAAAAAAATCTATAAAAAAATGTGAAAATAAGAGATTTTAGGTTAATTTAACTTAACGAATCGGCGGCGAGAACTCAAAAGTTTGCCATTTGAAAATTGAAAATAATAGGGGATGAGTTCATTAATTAATTAATTGAGAAACAAATGAACATTAATGAATTCATTTGTCCCACCAGAGCGCACTTGATCCGACGGCCAGGATCACGCTGCCTTGTAGGAGTATCTTGAGCTAGCACCGTCTCAGAACGACTAATTATAGTAGAGATGCAATCCTTATGTAGTTCATCAATTTGATAAACAAAATAATTACTTCATTTTAATTTATCATATTCTAAATTTGGCATATATTGTCATAAAAATAACTTACTTTTTAAATATAAAGTTAAGAATCCAATCTAACTAAACAAGTACGAAGAGCTATGGGATATATTTTTTTTTTTATAGAAAGTATCCTTGCATATCATTCGCATCAAGAAAACATACAATCAATGGCGACAATGGTCAAAAGATGGTCCGAAAGCTCATCCGTCCAAAGGTAAAAATCATCACAAGATAAAGGTATCTTAGCTAGATGATGAGCAACAAAATTTGCCTCTTTAAACACATGCACAACCTACCAACGAGTAAGCTTTGCCAAATGTTTGCGAATTTCCTTCACCAGGCTATATGCTTCCGAAGTTCCACTTGAATTATCGAGAATTGCACTGACCACATCCTTCACATCAAGCTTAAAAATGAGGTGGATCAATTCAAAATCCCCTGCTAACCGAAAGCCTCTCTAAACACGCAGTGCTTTTTCCATAGAACACATCATCAAGACCCTGCTTATGAGCTGATAAAGCAGCTACCATTGCACCTTGGTGGTCCTAGATGACAGCTCTGATTCCCAAATGTCCATCCACCCTTATAGCCACATTAGTATTGAGTTTGTACCATCCTGTTGGTGGCTTCACCTAGCTAACCGAAGATGATGTGAAGGTTGGATACCATTTAGCGCTACTAGGTGATTCACAATTTTGTGGCATCTCCAATCAATTACTTCCACACTTTGGCTAGTACGCCCATGTACAACTTCATTATGATGTTGCCATAGTATATATGTAGAAGCAACAAAGTTTCTACTTTCGTCACCAGTCACCAAACATAACACCTGAGCAATACACTCCTTCACAAGTGAACGATTAAATTTCATCATGAAAGGCATCCTTCTCGCGTTTCACACTGATTTCAACAAAGCACAATCTCTTAATATATGAAAACAAACTCCATTTAGTCTTAGCAAAGGGCATAGGATGCTTCCTGAATAGTGCTCTGCAACATTTAATTGTCTCACGTTGGAAGGGAATTATGGGCAGTCACTGGGGTAGCAACCTCCTTATTTGCATGATCTTGCATGTACACACTATATCCACTCTTAATCTAGTACTCACCATTATTGGAGAAATGCCATATCAACCAGTCATCCATGCCATCTACTAGCAAGGGAATGTGCCAAATTCACTCCATATCTGAGGGTAAAAAAACTTGTTGCACCAATAAAGATTTTAGGCTATCGATGTACGTGTCATAAACAAATTCACCATGGATTGAGGCGTGAAACTCCTGTGGGAAGAGTTTAATTTGAAAGGCCCTACTCCCAGGACCCAATTAATCTCCCAGATTCTAACAGTCCTCCTTGACCTAATCCACCACCTAGAACCCAACAACAAACTTTTCCCCCCCTCCAATATACTCCTCCATGTAAAGGATGAGTTCGGCTTATATGTAGCTTCCAAATAAGAAGAAGACGAATAATACTTTGTTTTTAGGATTCTAACACACAGAGATGATGGATTTGTGATTAATCTCTAGCCTTATTTCGTGAGCATTACCTTATTAAAAGCAATAAAGTCCTTGGAATCCAAGTCGAGGAATTTAGCTATATATCCAACGGAACCAAGTTGGGGTAGAGGTATAGGGTCGGGATTGGATCTTTTGGATCTCTGCTTGTCGTGGCAGCTTTTGGTTCCTAGGCAAGAGCAAGACAAAGCCATCAAGCAATAACATTTTTTAGAATTCATCCATATTTCAATATCAATTCTTTCACCGTAGTACTAGCGAGTTTCTCCGATGATAAAACTGATTTTGTCAGCATCACGATCAAGGGATTGAACCTTTCAACTTTAATCATAATCCCATTGAATTACCTGTGTTTGATTCTTCTGGTGGCTTGAAC
The DNA here is from genome assembly GCA_005392925.1 of Aquilaria sinensis. NCBI lineage: Eukaryota > Viridiplantae > Streptophyta > Magnoliopsida > Malvales > Thymelaeaceae > Aquilaria > Aquilaria sinensis. The sequence continues at coordinate 888,678 of SMDT01002759.1, read as the reverse complement.
ATTCCTGTCACAGTGGTGGAAATAGTCAAATTGAAGTTGGCGTCTCCAAAGTTTCTTGGTGCAGACACTTTACCATCTAATTTTTCTATAGGTCTTTCTACCACTTATAACTCTTATAGCTGTAAAGATTTTGAATATCATTAAAAAAAAAATTAGCAGTGTTATTCTTGTGAGACCTCAGTTGGTAAAACCGTAAAAGGGGAAATTTTCGGGGCCATGGTACAGGTTCGATTTATCCAAAAAAACACTTGCCTCATGAAAAAATGACTGAAAATAAAATAAAATAAACAGCATTGAGTTTTAAAGTCATTGGAGCTACTAGATCTTTCTTAACAATGAGGATTATTTTGTGAAACAAACAAAGTATTAGTAGTTTAGTTGCTAATTTTCCATGAGTCTTTTGACGAAAGTGGCAGATATCCGATCATATGAAAAATTTAGTGATGGATTTATCTGAAAAAGACTATAACGATTGATTTCTGCTATGATAGGTACTATAGTAACATATTTGTGCTTTTTGCCTTTAATGGTATTTGTGCATTGAAAAAATTATTAACATTCACATTTTTAGAAAAAGAAAATTGAATTCCAAATTTATAAATTCAATAAAAAAAAACCACAAAAATGTGAGTCCTATAACCTTTAAATTTACCAGTTGTTACTTGTTATGGTGTAAGTTGAAAGGGAAATACTAAAATTGTTGATGATGTGAATGAATGGCATTGACGTTGCTATATCATCCGGGAGCAGTGAAAATCATGTTGGATGCTTGGATATTGACTAATCTTAGAGAATTATAAAGGCAACTTAGTTCACTGGGTCAACGGGTCAATATGGGTAAGATTTGGTCAAAGCACAGATCAACTCGACATGGTTTATTAAGTGAGGAAATTGTTCGATAGACGTGTTGAAATTACAAGAGATGTCATTGCCTCCTTCCTTCCTCAGACCTTTTCAATGGCTTCCACCAAGCTCCAGCCTTTTAAGCAGCTCCCCCAAAATCCTTTGTAATCCACTGCAGCGGCATTTCTATTATTATCAACAGTCTCAAACATTCAGGTTTAATCTTAGAATTTGACCTGTCAACTCTCAAGAGAAAATTGTCAATGATCAACAACTTCATTCAATGTTGAAAATATTTTTAAGATATGCAAACTTATGTACTTCCTTTGTTCTAGAATAATTATCATTTTTTGTTTAAGTATGTACCAAATATTCCTAACATTTTTTTATTTATACATTTTCTTTCAAGTTTGTCATTCTATCTTAAGTAGCTTATATATTTAAAAGTATTCCAATACCGAATAGAACAAACCATGCAAGTTTGGAAAATTTCAAAATTTTGAGTTTATCAAAACTTGTTTTTTAAATGTACATTATTAGAATTTTTTTTATTTTCATCCAAAATTAGTGCAATTGTGTTTGAATTTTCAAAGGAATTCAAAACTAATTGAGTTATTTATCAAGGGTAACTTTTAATATTGTGTGTGTAAAGGTATACCACTACAGAGAAAGATGGTAAAGGAGCAAGAAAAAGAGTGTGTGAGGGAAAGGATTAAGGAGTTTACTGGGAGTCGGATAAGCAAGGGCAAGTTTGGTCCAAATGAAGATTGGAAAAGTATGGAGTGAGTAACTACAACATTTTTTTTTTTTGCAAATTTTCCTAAAAACTAGTATGCAAAAGATCTTAGAAAGGTCTTTTAGCATTACAGTATGGTGGTCGATATATTTTTTTTTTCATAGAAGAATCAAGCTGGGATGGAGATTTGGATTTGTTAGATTTCCAAAGTCTGAAAATATGGAAAGAAAGCAACTTAATCAAATTTGGATAGGTTCTTTCAAACTGAGAGTGAGCATTGTAAAGTTCAATAAAATGGGCCAGTGTGAAGCAAATAAAGTATCATGGAGAGTGACTGAGCCTCCTAATCAGGGCCAATGTAAGGAGGTTCAACCAAGTAAAACTTATAAGGAATCATCCATCTCTCACAAGAATGTATCTAAAGCAGAGTGGGTAGGATTGGAATTCAAAGCAAAAGACTCAAAATTGAATTGTCTAGATTGTTGCGCAATGTGTAAGGTCAAAAGTTTCGATTTGATTATAAGATTGTAAAAAAAAAATTATCATGAAAAGATCGGTCCCTGTAGTTTGAAACCACTGGGTGGCAAGAAGTTCTTGTAAAGTGTGAATCTGCAGAAGTACTTTCAAAGCTTTTATCTACAGCATCAGAGTGGATGGATCAATGATTTTGTAGTATATCAATGTGAAACAGTTAGTTAGAGCAAGCCAAATATGATACTTGTCTTTGAATAGAATGGGTCCCTTTACCTGCTTGGAATGATCAAGTCTAGTAATGTTCTATAGTTCAATTATTTTAATGGACTAGAAGATTTGCTCAAAGAAAAATCTTCATTATGGAAGAGTTTTATTCTCGGCAAACTATCCAAATCTCATTGAAAGAATGGTCCGAGTAAAAATTGATGATGTAGTTTATAATGTTTAAGTATTTGAAGACAAAGCATCAGGCATTCATCAAGTTATGCGGTGTCCTAGTTCAATGTAACAAGATGATCAAAGCTCATTAGAAGATTCAAGATCAGAAACCAAATGGCTCAGCAGTTTTTAATGAATCAGAAGACATGTCATTCTTTGACTAGGATGAGGTAGTTAAGGAGTTGGAACTCAAGGAAAAGATTTTTGGGTAGGCATCAATTCAAATTTGAACTCAAAAGATATTGTTAAACAAGTAAATGAAGAATTTGTGGGAAACTTAAGCATTAATGTTTCAATGCATATAGATGAAAAAGGTGTTTTAACTATTGGTTCTAATTCTAATATAGAAGAGTCTCAGAGACAAGGAAATCAAGAGACCAAGAAGTTAACCATAAATGGGCTTTTTGATCAGCCTAATAAAGAATTTGGGAGCAAATGCAAAATGACAAAAGGCCCAAAATGGAAATTCTTAAGCAAAATCTCTACAATCCAAGAAAAACTGATAAAAAACAAACAAAATAAGAAACCTTGTTCAAAGACAGGAAAAAGGGATTCTGTTAATGCGGAGAGTCTTGATAATTTAATTGCTTATAAGAATGAGGTCTTAACGAAAAATCAATCTCAAGTTGTTATCTCTGATGAAGATCCTAAAGATGAGGTTGAAAAGACTTGGGAGTTAGGGAAGAAACTGGGATTAGCAGTAGATTGCATGCAACAGGAAATAGTTAATGAGATAAAGAAAATTATTAATGATACCGAGGTAAATTCAAGGAAGGAGCTGAAGTTGACCACCAATGAAGATACTTAGCTACAATATCAGAGGCATTAGATGAAAAGGGAAAAAGCTAGCATTAAAGAGTCTCATCACTCCGGAGAAAATCAAGTTTTTTATGCTGCAAAAAACTAAAGTTTTGGAAATAAATAAAGAATCTGTTCAAGCAATGAGGATGAGGGATAATTTTGATTTTGCCTTCACAAGATCCGAGGGCAAGTCAAAAGGTTTATTATGTATGTGGAGCGTCGATGTTTTTAACAAGATTGATGCATTCTCTGGAAATGGTTTCTTTGGGGTTGTGGGTAATTGGTCTAGTCATGACGTGCTAATTTTAATGATAAATATTTATGGCCCTCAAAAAGCTAATAAGAAACGCAAGCTGTGGGATAATCTGAGCCTTTTAGTGAACAATTTTCAAGGGGCATGGTGTTGTATGGGAGACTTCAATGTTGTAAAATTAAAGCTGAAAAGGAAAGAGTATGACAACAATGATGGTGAAATCAGAGACTTTAATCATTTCCTTCAAATTACTTAGGTAAAAGATCTACCTCTGTGTGCACGCAAGTTCATGATACAATTTAGAGGGTTACAAAATGAGCAGACTTAACAGAACAGTGATGTCAAATGAGTTTCTACATTGCTGGCCAAATCTTTCACTAATGGGTTTGAAGTGGTGCTTGTCTAACCATTGTCCAATCCTAGTCAAACAATTGAGTATAGACTATGGGCATACTTCTTTTGAATTCAATGATGTTTAGTTATTACATAAAGAATTCCATAAATTTATGAGTAAAAATAAAAAAGCTTTGAGTTTACAGGCTATGGAAGCTTTATCTTGAAAGAAAAGCTAAAAGGGCTAAAGGCGAGCTTGAAAAGGTGGAACCAAGAAATCTTTAGGATCTTGATGATACATATATCAGTTAGAGAAAGCTCTTTAACAAGACAATTTTGGGAACGCTTGGAGAGGAAGGAAATTTTCTTGAAGCAAAAGGTAAGGGACAAATGGGTGAAAAAGTGAGATGAAAATACTTCATACTTCCATAGATGTATAAAACAAAGTTACAAGAGGTTGGCAATAAAAGCGATCTCTTTCAATGGCAAGTGGATGAAATGCCAGAAGTTATAAAAGATGTTGCATACTATTTCTTTAAGGAAAAATTCAAAGAGGAAGTCTAATATAAACCATCTTTTTCCTCCGACAGATTGAAAAAATTAGGTTCTATTAGTCAAATTTTCTTAAAGCTCCAATAGAGGAGGAAGAAATAAAAAAAAAACAGTATGGGATTGTGGCAACTCTAAATTTCCCAGGCCTGATGATTCTAACTTCAGTTTTTTAAACACTGTTAGAGCACTGTAAAAGATGACATAATCAATTTTGTTAAGGATTTTGGGGCATCAAGTAAGTTCGATAAATGATGCAATTATTCTTTCATTACACTCATTCCTAAAAAGGTATATCCATCAAATTTGAGTGAGTATAGACCTATAAGTTTGATTGGCTCGATGTATAAAATTGTGTCAAAAATCCTAGAGAGAATGCTTAGAAGCGTAGTACATCTTATCATCTGCAGCACTTAATTTGCATTCATCTCTAGAAGGCAAACACCGGATGGAATTCTTATAGCCAATAAGACTATAAATTTTGTGAAAAGGGCAAATAAAAAGTAGTCATCCTCAAAATAGACTTTGAAAAAGCATTCGACAACACGAATTGGGAATTTTTCTTCTCAACGATGAGACAAATGAATTTTAAGGAAAAATGGGTCAACTGAATGAAGAAATGCCTAAGTTCAGCTTTTTTTTTCTGTATTATTAAATAGTTGTCCAACAAAAGGAATTCTCAATGGAAAAAGAACTACATCAAGGGGATCCTCTATCTTTTTTTTTTTCCTTTTTGATAGTAGTTCAACTTTTACATTGATTGCTTGATGAGGCAGTTACTTTAGAAGAATTAAAATGGTTGAAGGTAGGAAAGAACAAAGTGGAAATCTCACGTCTCCAATTTGCTAAAGATATACTTTTATTTAGAGAGTGGAATGATTACAATATTGCCAACTAAAATTTGTAATGTACAATTTTCAGCTCCTATCAAGCCTTAAGATCAATCCAAGTAAGAGCAGTTTAGTTGGTGTAAACGTGAGCCCAGAAATAAGTGAACAGATTGGGCTTGTCAATTGGTTGAAAAAAGGGTTCTATCCTTTTTACTTATCTTGGCATGTCAGTTGGAGCTTCGATGAAGCGGAAGGCTCCTTGGAAAATTATTGTGGATAAATTAAAATCGAAGCTAGCTGTGTGGAGAGCAAAACTGATGTTTGTAGGTGCCTATCTCACACTCCTAAAGTCTTGCATTTCAAGTACACTTCAATCCCTTGAATCTCTTCAATCGCATTCATTTTGGGAGGATAGGGGGTGGGGGTGAAGGTATAAATAAAACATCTGCTTGGTACCTTGATGTAAAATTATTTTGGATAAGCAGTGGAGGGTCTAATTGTGGGTTCTCTTGTGGGAAAAAAACTTAGCTCTTCTATCAAAATGGTGGTGAAGGTTTTGGGTAGAGATTGATTCTTTTTAGAGAAAAGTAATTACTCCCACTACAAGGATGAAGGTTATTTGCTACGAAAATTTCCTACGAAAAAAAGCATAGCAAACTTATTCGCAGGAAAACCGTCGGACAAAATGTTATGTCCTACGGTTTTCATTCACTAAATTTCTGACACAAAAAAGCGTAGGATAAATGTCAGCGTAAGATGACGGGAATTAATGGCGCCAACTTGTCCGACGGTTTTGAGGCGAAATAAATGGGTACCACATATGTAGGAAAAGCGTCGGACACATTATCTGACGCTTTTCCTGCATTTTAGTAGTCCTACGGTTTTGAGACAAAAAGTATCCGACGCTTTTCCTTCATTTTTTTTCCTACGGTTTTGAGACAAAAAAAGAGTGAGTGTCTTAAAAATGTAGGAATTTTAATCCTGCAATTTTCCTACAGTTTCTTTTTCCTACATTTTTTTGACGTTAGTTACTACAACTTTCCTACATTATTCTTGTAGTTTAACTTTTCATATATACCTACGATATTGCTACAAATTTTGGCTATAAATACCTCCCCCCTTCTCTTCTCCAACTCATCCCAGCAACAATTTCTACATCAAATTTCACTTCCGCTTCAACATCTTCTTCAGCTCAATAGAGGTATTTATAAGTAATTTATAGATTAGTAATTTATCTGTTAATTATTTATTTGTTATAAGATATGCATATGTTGTTTTAGGTAGCTGACTTTAGAGGTTAGTGATTTAAATGGTAATTATTTATTTTTTATGAGATATACTTATGTTGTTTTAGGTAGCTGACTTATCACAGCATGTAGTTGCATAATATAAGTATTTATTTATTGTACCTTAGATTCTCCATCCATGATTGTGTTGATGAAAAATATAATATTGGTCCGATTCAGATTGTTGGCAAACAAGATGTATTGGATTAAGTTATATTTGTAATTAACATAATCATGGATTGTCCAAGTTGGACAGTTGAAACTTGTATAAGCAGTATTTTCAGTTAATGTGTTCTTGTCGTAGTAGCAATATGTGAAATTTGGTAGAGTATTTCCCAAATTGTTCCCGTCGTGTGTTTCTCAATAAGTTGATATTATTGAGAAACACTGTGAACGGGAACTGAAGGGAAATGCTGCCAAAATTTACATAAAATGCTACTAACATGGAACAGTTAAAATGGTTTACTGCTTATACAACTTTCAATGGAGTAGGGCCCTTACCTTAATGGAGTAGCTAGGTAGTTCAGTTATAGAATGTATGAGGTGTATGCATGACATATATAAGTAATTCATTTACATTTTCATTATATTTATATTATATGAAATGTAATAAATATATTATGTATTTATGTTGAGGGTTTTTACTGTCTATTTTACAAGAGAAACAAAATGGCTGCTAATGGACGTGAGTGGATATACCAGAGGATAGATACTGATGGATATATGAATTCTGCATTTATGGCTGGTGTTAATGAGTTTCTACAGTTTGCATTTAGTGGGAAGGAGTAAAAATGATTAAATGCCCTTGTCGTAAATGTAATAACAGATTTTATCGAATAGAGCTGAAAGTTAGAGAGCATTTGTTTCGATATGGATTTACGCCAAACTATTACATATGGCACTGTCACAATGAACAATATGATAGCAATCTGCACAATTTCAATATGGCCTGTAGCTATTTTCCATCGCAGTTATATGGAGGGACAAGGGGAGAATCAAGTAGTGTAAATGCGTATGAACAGATGGTATGTGAATCAATGGGTCCGTTATCATTGAATTTAGGATCTGAAAATAGTGAAAGAATGTTGGTGGATGAAGAGTTTATCGATACTGATGTCGAAGAACCTAATAATGGCAGTGATAATAATGATAATGTGTTCGATGTGTCTAAAATGAGAGAGGGGTTACCTAATCTGACCGCACAACAATTTTATAATTTGTTGGATGATGCAAATGCACCATTGTGGGATGTGTGCACTAAACAAACACGATTGTTTGCAATGACCCAATTGTTAAGTTGCAAAAGTGAGTTTAATATGACAGATCGTTGTTTCGATAGAGTACTGGAGCTTATGAAATAAATGTTGCCTGAAAGTAATAGACTCCCATCCACCCTATATGATGCGAAACAACTCACAAAAGGACTTGGGTTGCCATATACAAAAATTCATGCATGTGAGAATAACTGTATGCTATTCTATCGGGAAGATGAAAAATTAACACATTGTCGTGAATGTGGAAGTAGTAGATATAAAGAAAGAGTAACCTCCGGAAGGAAGACGTTGATTCCGAAAAAATTGTTACGGTATCTACCAATAACAAGCAGGTTGAAGCGCTTGTACATGTCATCAAAAACAGCGACTCACATGACTTGGCATGCTTATAATAAATCATGCAATGATGGAAGTATGGGTCATCCATGTCAGTCTGAAGCGTGGCGTCACGTAGATCGAACATTCCCATCATTCGCTGATGAAATTAGAAATGTTAGGCTCGGATTGTGTACCGATGGATTTAACCCGAATAATGTTGTTGGTGGAACATACACGATATGGCCAATCTTTATAGTTGTTTACAATCTTCCGCCAGAACTGTGTATGAAAGAACCCTTCATCTTTATGACTCTCCTAATTCCTGGTCCTAGAGCACCAGGACGCAACATTGATGTATTTTTACGACCATTGATTGAGGAGCTCAAAACTTTATGGTCGGAAGGGGTTGTTACATGGGACAGTTATCGACAACAAAATTTTCTTATGAAGGCATGTTTATTATGGACAATTAATGATTTTCCTGCACTAGGAAACCTTTCAGGTTGGAGTACCCATGGTAAGCTGGCGTGTCCATATTGCATGGATGAAATTGACACATTTATGTTGAAGAAATGCAGAAAGCCATGTTGGTTTGATTGTCACAGGGTTTTTTTACCACATAATCACACATTCCGTTCGAATGTAACATCGTTCATCCCAGGGAAGAAGGTTAGTGCTGTCGCTAGTCCATATAAGTCAGGTGAGGAAATACATGCTATGTTGGTTGGGTATTGTTTTCCTCCGTTTGGCTCTTCATATGATAAACACCGAGTTGCGGGGTTTGGAGAGTGGCATAATTGGTTAAAGCGGAGTATATTCTGGGAGTTACCGTACTGGAAGCATTTGCTAGTTCGCCATAATTTGGACGTCATGCATATTGAAAAAAATTGTTTCGAGAATATTTTTAATATTGTTATGGATATACGTGGGAAAACAAAAGATAACTCCAATTCTCGCCTTTCGCTTCAGGAGTTAAAAAATATGCGGCGTGAACTACATTTACGAAATATTAGGGGGAAATGTGTAAAACCAAAAGCATCTTATACGTTGAGTCGGGAACATATAAGAGATGTTACTCTGTGGCTGAGAACGATAAAGATGCCTGATGGGTATGCCTCGAACTTGGGTCGTACGGTTAACTTGAGTGACGGTACATTCTATAACTTCAAGAGTCACGATTGTCATGTGTTAATGCAGAGGTTGCTTCCTATTGCATTACGTGGGTATATGCCAGGTCCTATATGGGAGACGATTTCTGAGTTTTGCTCATTTTTCAGAACCTTATGCACAAGTAGGATTCGATTTGATGACATACAACAGTTGGAGCGGAATATAGTGGTTACCATATGTAAGCTAGAAAAGATATTCCCTCCTGCCTTTTTTGATTCGATGGAACATCTTGTTATCCACCTCCCTCATGAGGCAAAGTTGTGTGGTCCAGTTCAATTTCGATGGATGTATCCATTTGAAAGGTAATTTTTTAATCTGCATTCATATTTCTGTCAATAATTTTCATATATTAGATGTCGATAATTTTTCCATATTACATGTCATTAATTGTTATATTTTTTTAACTTGGCAGACTAATGCGGTCATTGAAGCGAAAGGCTAGAAATAAAGCTGCAATTGAAGGATCAATTGTGGAAGCGTACTTGGTCCAGGAAATTTCTACATTCTATAGCCATTACTTTAAAGTAAATATTCCTACACGGTTGAACAGGGTCCCACGAAATGATGATATTGCTATTCCTGTGGCTGATGTCGATGGTCAGTTGTTATCTACCTTCAATACAAGATGTCGTAACATACCCAACTGCGGACGACAACGCCTACTTAATCACACTGAGAAACATCAAATGCATATCTACACTTTGCGCAACTGCAATGAGATTATACTGATTGTAAGGTAACATATATGTAAAGAACTGTGAGGGTTTTTATATCAACAAGATTGCTTTAATTCATTATTGACGTAATGGTAATTTCAGGCACTTTGACTCTTATATATCAACAAGATTTCCCCAATTAGGTGAAAGTGAATTACAAAGTTATCGAGATCAGCATTTGACTGAATGGTTCTCATCATACGTGAGTTTCATGGCGTGATAATTTTTATGTTCCTAATTGTGTTTAGTTTGAATATAATGTGCAATTATAAATTGTTATATTAACTTGATATTTTCAGGTTAACCGTTTCAAGGATAAATTAGATCCCCGTATTGTTCAATTAGCCCGTGGTCCTATTCGAGTTGCCGTTTCATACAATGGATGTATTGTGAATGGTTTTCGTTTCCACACACAATCCTACGGCAAAGACAAAATGACACAGAATTATGGTGTTTGCGTGAAGGGTGAGACTTGGGGATCCAGTATCTATGATTTTTATGGCCTTATTGATGAGATTATACGTATTGAGTACCACGGGAGTGGGTATGAAGTCATGACGCTGTTCAAATGTACTTGGTTTGATCCGACACGTGGTGTTCGAACTTGCGAACGTACTGGTGTTGTTGACGTTAAATGGAAGTCAAGATTATCACCACCTAAGCCATTTATCTTTACGACCCAGGCTCAGCAAGTTTACTACTGTGAGTACCCTAACAAGACTCTTCAGCAGTGGTGGCCGGTTGTTAAGACGAAGCCACGAGCTTTCATCGATTGTTCATCGAATAATTTGAGTATTCAATCTGACGAGAATGAGGAAATGTCTGATGAGCAAACATGTCGGTTAGAAACCACAAATGAGCCGTTCCAAGAAGTGATTTCAACTGAAGTACTAATGGTAACAACTGATAGCATTGCCCTTGATGAGATTAACATACTTGTCGATTTAACGTGTGTTCCTGAAATCGTGCAACACATGGATGAGAACAACGAGGTCACACAAGTTGATGGTGATACATCAGATGATGAAGAATCGCTCGATAGTTTAGAGTCAGATGAAGGCGATGATGTTTGATTAAGTGTAATTGTTTAAAATATTTGCATGTTTTATTTGAAATCGTAAGGTATCTTTGAATGCATTTATGTTTTGGATTTTCGGACAAAAAGTTTATGAAATGTAATCATCAAATTTCTACTTTCCGATAATTTCATCAAATTGTATTAGTAAGGTACATTACCTCTTATCACGTATCCTGTTTAACTACTTTCCGTTAATTTCAGAGTTATATCTACTAGAAATTGCGTACGTCGCATAGAAAATGAGGTGCATGGTTGATTTTATATTTTGGTCATTTTTTCATTATTAATGATTAAATTTTTTAATTGCTTATAATGAAAATTTATTTTATTAAAAAATATCTTCTAAATAAAAAATAGGGTAAATTACAAAAGCCGCATTGTGGTTTGATCTAACCTATACACTTTGCCCATCTATTTTGAAAAATTTACATTTTATCCCAACTTCTTTTAAAGTGTCCGACAATAACCTTTGAAATCATAAATTAAACTGTCTAATAATCATGTTCTAGTAATTTTAAGATTTTTGATTTTTGTTCATAGCTAGGTTACCCCCGGTGGATTTTACCCGGAAATAAATTTGGGAGATTTAATCTGACCTTACACATTAAATTTATATATTTAATTTCTAAAATATAAATATTTTCATTTATTCATCAACTAAAAAAAGTGTAATAATTAACTCCTCCAACCACATAATTAGTTCATATATAATTAAACACATTATAAATTAGATATATATATATATATATATATATATCAAATGGGTAAAATATTTGATATTTATCTGTCCGACGGTTTTAAGTCAACTGTATAAAAGCGTAGGAAATATGTAGGATATAATCACCTAGGATAGTGTGTTGTCCTACGGTTTTGAGTCAACATTTAAAAAATCGTAGGAAATATGTAGGACCATAAGCACCTAGGGTATAGTGTTATCCGACGGTTTTGAGTTAATTTCAAAAAATCGTAGGAAATATGTAGGAGTAAATGCGACGGTTTTGAGTCAATTTTAAAAAATCGTAGGAAATATGTAGGACTCTAATCACCTAGGAGAGCGCGTTGACCGACGGTTTTGAGTCCATTTTTCATTTAAGTAGTAAAAATGTAGGAAATATATAAAAGCGTAGGAGTAAAGTAGCAAAAAAGTAGGAAATTCGTTGCAAATTCCAATTACTGGCGGGAAATTCCAATTTTTTGTGTCCTACGATTTTCATGCATTTTGTATTTTTCGTAGGAAAAGAGTAGGAAATGTTGCTACGGCTTTCCTACAATTTTAAAAAATGCAGGAAAAGCGTAGGTCTAATTGGTAGCTAAATCGACAGACTTCCCCTTTAAATTCGTGGGAGTTCTTTAGTTTTCACAACTCCATCCCTTCGTTTCTGCGACAAACTCTTCCAAACCCTCTCCCCCAAATCTCCCCCAGAGCTATTTTAACTAGGTAATTTTTATTTTTAAGTACTTTTTCATATATAATTACTGTTTGTTATAACATATATATAGTTGTTGTTTACATTTTAAGAATCTAGTTTTTTTATTATATGTTTTATAGGTAATGTTATATATGGTGGTTAGTAATGAATATGTATGTGGTTAGTTATATGGTATTAGTAATTAATATGTATGTTTTAGGTACAGGAATAGTTTTTTATGTAATAATGGTTACTTCTATTTGTACAACAGCATATTACTATATATGTGGTTAACATAAAAAACTGTTAGTTCAATAATGTTACAGTAATATTGTTATCACTTTAATAATGTCAGTGTTTTATAATGTTACAACACTAATGTTACTTCAATAATGTAAGTATAATCAGCTAATGCTAGTTTAATAATTTAATTTTATAAATAAGAATATATCGAATAATTGGCAATTTTAAAAAGTGTTACTGCACAAATAAAATTCAAATGACTGCAATTTCATATATGTAAATGTTAGTGACGTAATGGTAATTTAGTATTACATATATATGTAATAAACATGTTAAACTTTAATTTTAGGATGGTTCCCCCAGAACATTCGGGCTCGGGCAAAAGCCCGGCCAAGGACATACATCGGGGTCGACGACAGCCTGCTGTGACACCTACACAGGTGTCACAGACTAAGACTCAGACCCAGGTCCCAGATACCCAGGCGCAGACATCGGTGCCACAGACCCAGCTGCCATTTACTCCGGTGCCACGACCTCATGTGCCGCAGACGTTTGGCACATCGAGCTCATCATTTCAGCCATTTCGAGACACGCAGACTGATGTGTATTACCCGGATATGAGCGGAATATCCGGGTCATTTCAGTTCCAGCAGACAGGGATCGGGCAGCCCACATGGGACGTCGATCCTAACACATTCCTTGATCCAGAGGAGCTGGGTATATCCACTTCTCATCTACCCGGCCTACACCCGAGTCAGCAGCAGCAGCAGCCGCCTCAGCAGCAGCCACGTCAGCAGGGTCAGGCCACTGGCGGCCTAGCGGTCGCACCTGACGTACATCCAGCTGCTAGGCCCCTATTACCTAGAGGGCGAGGCCCACGGGTAGTTGACTTACCACCACCTCCACCTCCGCAGGACCGTCCGCTCATCGTCCCTCGAGAGTAAGTATTACTGACTCTTAAGTCATTAATTGTGATATAATTATACGTTGTTCTTAGTTACATCAGTTTATATATATATCTTACTATAATCATTATTTGTAACAGCTTACTCACTGATGACTCCGTTCGTTCCACCATAGCCTCTATTCATGTGAGGTTGTGGGACGAAGGTTCTATAGCTTGGTCACATGCATCTCGAGCTGCACGAGAGGAGCACGTGACCACGTTAGAGGTAATTGGTTGTTATACATTTTTAAATAATACTTTGTATATGGAAAAATTAATAATTTTTTTTCTTCTTTGTGAAATTGCAGAACTACTATAGATGGGACCCTAGAGACTTCGGCGCCATCCGCCGAATTGTGTTTGACTACTGTTCGCGGTCCGTGCGGAACCGCGTCTATCATTGGAAGTCTGTAGCGATTCAGAAGATCCCCGCCTTCTTCTACAACCCTGACTATAATTTGCTGCGGCCACATATTCCACCCTGCTACAGTCAGCAGGTGTGGAATCAGTTGTGTGACCAGTGGGAGCAGGACCGATGGAAGAAGCTATCGGAGGTTGGTTCCCATGCCAAGCACATTGCGGATAGCTCAGGTCTTGTTCCGAAGCACACGATGGGCTCAATCCCAGGCGAGATGCACTGGGATCGTATGGTACCAACTTGGACCTTTAACACATTATAATTTTTGTATGATTTATTAATTACATTAACTTTTAATGATATCTAAAATTGTGCAGACAAAAGCAAATGATGGAGTTGAGCCATCATTTGATGAGTGGTGGTCTCATACTCATAGACGGAAGAAGACCGGTCAGCCCATCGATCTGATTTCACAGCAGCTGCAGGTAATAAATGTTCATTTACCACTACAAACATTGTTTTAAAAATATAATATTTGTCTTACTAACTCTAATTTCTTTTTCTTGTAGGATGGATATGTCCAGCGGATTCAACAAAAATACCAGAATCCGGATGACCGCCCGCAGTTCGATGCAGAGGTCTGGAGCGAGGTACGAGGCCCACCAAAAAAGGGCCGACTACCGGGTGTTCCGCGCCGACTCTCTGATCCCCAGACATTTGGACCAAATCGGGTATTTTTCATTCGTATTTAACTTTATTAATTATTTTTATCACTTTTACGTTGCTAATTGCTACTTACAAAATTTTTTAGGCTCCACGTGCTGATTCGGAGGAGATTGCTCAGCTGAGGGCTGAGAACACCTAGCTACGGAGTGATTTTACACGGCTACAGGCAGACGTTCGCACTCAGGTTCAATGAGAGACCGAGGCTGTAATGAGCGCCATGCTTAACAGGTTGATCCAGCAGGGGATTATACCTGCATCGGCGCTCTCAGACGACCTACGGACCGGATCCTTCACTCAGCATCCTGCCGACGATCGTAGCGAGCGAGATGACGATGATCAGCCCGGCATTGCATCTCATTGATTTTATATTACATCTCCTTCAGTTCTTTGTAATTAACTCTTTCCTGTAAAAATTGATTACTTTTATGTATAGTAAATTTATTGACTACTTTGATCAATTGTTATATAATAATAATAATAATAATAATAATAATAATAATAATAATAATAATGTTTTATTATTATTATTATTATATAATGCAATATAATATATTTTTAATTTGTGTATAAATTAATTTACTAAAATCTTTAAATTGTCACAAAATTGTAGGAACAATATTCATGACAGAAAACCGTAGGAGATAGTAAAGTCACAAAACCGTAGGACATGAGGGGTCACAAAAATGTAGGACAGTGGGGTCACAAAACCGTAGGACAAAAGGTTCACAAAACCGTAGGACGAAGAGGTCACAAAAACGTAGGGCAGTGGGGTCATAAAACCGTAGGATAAAGGGGTCACAAAACCGTAGGACATTGACGTCACAAAACCGTAAGAAATAGTTATGTTAGAAAACTGTAGGAGTTAATGCATCTCAAAACCGTCGGATAAAATGAGGTCCATGGCCATCACAAAAGCTTAGGATCCTTTTACGTTTATCCGACGGTTTTTATTTCCGACACTACTTTTTCCTACGTTTTTGTCCGACGATTTTAATCGTAGGAAATAACCATTTCCTACGGTTTCCCTACATTTTTTCCTGTCTCAAATGCCTTGTTTTCTTGTAGTGTCCTATCTATAGGGAGAAAGGTGGATTGAATAGCTCTTCTTATTGCATTATCTGGGATGATATAAAAAATCAGGTGAAAATTTATTAAACAAATATGTTGATTTAAACAACCTTGTCTCTTAGAAAGTATGGAATGGAGAAAAACTAAGCTTTTGGACAAACAGTTGGTGTGGTGATGAGCCATTATCTAATTCCTTTCCTAGATTGTATAGATTATTAGCCAAGAAAATCTCAAAATTTGTGAAATGGGAAATTGGGAAGGTGATTTTTGGATTTGGAACTGTAAATGGCGTAGTGCCTCTAGGGGAAGAAAACTTACAGAACTTACGGCTTTATTATCTTTATTAGAGACTATAAGCTTAAACAGGACCATGAAGGATGCAGTTCATTTAAAGCTCTCAAGTGATGGAATTTTTTCATTCAAAAGCTTGGCAAAACATCTAGATGAGCGTACAGCAGGAGCAATATTACAAAGATCAGACTTTTGTTAGAATAGCTGGTGTCCCATCAAAGTTAACTTCTTTGTGTGGAGAGCAACTCAAGATAGGATTACAATAAAGATAAACATGCATTCTTGTGGCATCCAGATTCTCTACCCATCATGTAGTCAAGTTTCTGAAGACACAGTACATGTTCTTTTACAATGCTTAATTTCAAAACAGGTCTAGCTTTCAATTTTTCAACGGTGGGGCAGCCTACCAACGATACCATATGATATTATACATCTACTCAGTCTTCCTCCAGTTTCCTTGCCATCAAATGGGAGATGTGCATGGAATGTAACTTGTAAAGTGGCTCTGTGGTCATTATGGAAGGAACGAAACAAGAATGTAACTTGTAAAGCGGCTCTGTGGTCATTATGGAAGAAATGAAACAAAGTCATTTTTTAAAGTAAGCATTTGAATATCACAGATCTTTTCTCTTTAGTACAGCTATTGTCTCATTTTTTGCTCTCAAAGAGGATGGGTAATTCGTTTGTTTCCTTTTAGGAGTGGTGTCTCAATTGTAGCTTGTGTGTTTAGTCATTCTTATGTTTCCATGTGTCTTTAATTCCTAAAATTGATTACGTTGTTAAGGTTTTGGATTGTTGCTTTATTGTTCTACTGGTTTTCCAACTTCTAGCTGGCTTTAAATGAAAGTCATTGTCTTGCCGATCAAAAAATATTCGTGCATATATAATCCTAACATTGATAATTTTTACTAAAAGCTAAAAACTAATAAATATTTTAGAAGGAGGGAGCTAATTCAATTGATATAATTTAAGAGGATAAATATCATTTTGCTAGTATTTTGAAAACTACTACAACTCTACAACAGCTCTCAAACTTGTACACACCGAAAAACCCTAACACTGTGGACGATTAGAGCTCAAAGCTGAAAGTCCATATTGCGAGATTTAGGCTAGAGGTCCGGCCCTCACTCCATGGGCTTCACGGGCATGGTCCTATTCTTCTGTTTCCATTCCACTCCACCACAAAATCCCTCCCAAATGATGCGAATACAAATCGATTCTTGGGGCCCCACTGAAGCATGCCACAACAAATCGACTCGAATCACCAATTAGTATTGGAAGGTGGATGTGTATTTTGCTGGGCGCGCATTTCCAGTTCTCAACCTCTCCAGTCTTTGTTCTCCCGTTGAATATTACAGTCGGTCCAGAACCCCGGTCCCCAACAACCATTTCTTCACTTTGCTTCTTTATTATTAATAGGGCTAGTTGAACAGGTGAAATTCCCTCTCAAATTTGCTGCAGAAACATCGTTTGGTTGTACTGAAATGTCATATCAAATGTATATGTAATATTCAAACAAATTACCTCAAATTTATTGCCTCAAAAAAAAAAAAAATATATATATAATAAGTGGTTTTGGTTAAAAATAAAGTCTTTTTTTATGTTTGTTCTTGTGAGTTGGACGTATTGGGTGTTTATGCATGCGAGTCACCTCTCATTTGTAAGAAATTTAAAATTTTAAATTAATTTCTTACAAATATAATTAGCAAAGATTCCAACGGCTAGTTTGTTGTAACATATATCATAACATAATATAACGCAAGGACTATACAACAGGCCAAATAATGTGACAAAATATTATTCAATCATCAATGATCATTACAGTATAATGAATTTATAATCTCCAACCAATATAAATTTTTGTGTACACATTCTTTCTATATAGTATCAGGAATTAGCTAGTAATTACAATATTGTACTAATGACTGGGACGGTGTACATAGTATTAGTGTGAATTAATTAATTAAGTGCAGGAGGGGACAGCTCCGGCTTCAGTGAGTTTAACGCTGCTACAAATGGCTTTGGCTTGTTTGTTTCCTTGTAGCTTGAGGTTCACATTTTGGAGCACAATCCCTTGGCAAGGGTAGGTCTTGCTGCAGTCCAGTTTTACCGCAACTTCTGAGGTGCTGGTCCCTCTTATGTTCTTGTACAACACATTTTTCACTTGAATCGCAGATCGCTGCATGAAATTAAATAGTTCTGTTAAATTAGAAAACTCATCAAATTAAAGTCAATACTATTATATACTATCATGTATAAACGGATTAATTAGCTGCATACGATACATATAGATGTACAGTAGCAGGTACCTGTTGCTTGCATGGCTGATCTTGGTCACAGTAGTTTTGGTCTATAATGATGGGGTTGTCCACGTTGTCCATTTCAATGTTCTGGAATTTTATGTTGCTGGCACTTCCAGATCCTCCCTGCAGTTCGTTTTATGTTTTAATTTATTGATATATACATTCACACACACACACACACACAACATGATTAATTTGTTCAATTAATCACTTAACGACACAAGAAAGAACAAGAAATTAAATTTAAGGGACATTAATTAACATATCTATCTATAAATATTAATGTTGACTTATAATTCATATAGTATATATATTTAAACAACTTTACTTATATGTACTTGCCTGATATGTCTTGATCCTAACTCCATTGGTTGTCCCAGAAAACTTAGCGCCATCAATCGTGACTCCTGATACAATCTCGGTGGATTTCCCATCTCCTAAGCTCCCAATACTGAATATTTATATAATCAAGTTAGGAACAATAATGATTAAGAGAAAAGTTAAATAAATACAGAATCTAGCTAGAGTGTAATAAATATATATACCAAGGAAAGAATTTATTTAAGTAGCTAGCTAGCTAGGTGTTGCAGAAATCTATATATAATTAAATATACCAACCTGATCCCATGACCAGGACCACAGGTTATGTTAAAGGCTTGCACATTTTGGGATCCACTCTCTATAGAGAAGCAATCGTCGCCTGATTAATGAGATGAGAAGACAAAATTAAAGTTAATTAATATATTAAGTTCATCTGCGGCCGTACATATATGATATATAGTAGCTAGCCTTTACTAATTAATTAGCTGACATGGACGAAAGTGTGGAAATGTAAAATTAATACCTGTTGCTATGGAAGAAGCTGAGACGCGAATGTTTTGAGTATTTGTGATGTGAATTCCATCGGTGTTGGGGCTGTTTCCTGGGGCAGTCACCCTCAAACCCGAAGCTTCAACATTCTTGCAACTTTCGAACGAAACGTGGATCTGCTGCGAGTCCTGAATCTTCAAATTCTTCACCATCAAGTTGTTGCAATTGTAAAAAGTCATCGCCTGAAATTTTTTTCAAATATATAATATAATTTTAGTACGCTCAGTCAGCGCCTCTTGCCATGCATAGCTGCTCCCTCCATATGCATGCATGCATATACATATACTAACATCAAATGTTTTTGACCGAATATAGAATAGTAGTAGGCCTACGTACGTACCGTTGGTGCGCTCTTGCATGGCTACGTCAATAAAATTTTTAAAAAAAAGAAAATGGAGATAATTAGTAAAAAATTAAGTATATATAATTAATCACAGAGTCATTAATTAATTGAGACTTAAAGAAGAGGGATGGAGAGGGTTACAAGTTTTTTGTTGACTTTGCATGAGTTTTGCCACCAAATTTTGCCATTGCCGTTGATGGTTCCGCCACCATTAACTGATAAATTATCAACGTTGCTAAATAATATCCAGTGTCTCCCATCATTATTGTAGTCTGATCTCTGATTAGATGCTTCTATGGTTCCCGATATCTGAAGTATATTGTTCAATCCATTAACTTTACTAGATAGTGACTTATAACTAACATATGTTAAACTAAAAAAGCTGAATGAATAGTATTTTCAGTACGGACTATTTATATGTATGACTATTACCTGAACTGTAATAGTTGAGGCACATGGACCTGAAAAGCTAACAGGCTTGAGGAGGTAGTTCTTCCCTTTGGGCACTACAAGGACAACAGATCCTTTGCTTGAGCAAGCTTGTTGCCAAGCCTTCACAAATGCCTGCCACACACACACATATATATGTTGATATATTATCATTGCGAAAATGCAAATTAACTACGAAAATCACTTTTAAAACAAAGAAAAAAAAAAGGAAAAATATTCATGCATGCATGCGCGCGGTGTCTCTTACCTGACTGGCATCAATTCCATCACCTTTGGCACCGAAATTATCGACATTAATGGTCTTGACAGAAGAAGAATGAGCTGCTGCTGTGCCAAGTTTATGTTTATGAACCAGACCCTTAACTCCAAGGGCAAGAACATGATCGGCTGTCAGGTGCCGTTTCATGAGCTTACCATTTCCAAAGGAGTTGGGAGATGGTAGTGGATCCATCTGAACTTCGTCATTCAATGAGTAAGTGCTGCGACATGAGAAAGGAGAGAAAAGGGCAATCATAAGCACAATGATGAGGTTGAGGCTTAATCTCATCTGTAGAGCCATGTTTTTCTTCTTTTGTGAGAGGCACAAGTGGATGATACAAAAGCTGGTCGAAAAGTTTGATGGTTTGCTACGATACGCTTGACCACCTTCTCTATTTATAGCTTGAGAAGCTAGCTAGCCGATCAATATTTAGAGAGAGAAAGAGAGAGGAGATTAGGTGGCTTTTTTTTTCAAATGAGAGATTAGGTTGCTTAGTGCCCTTGAACAAGACTCTCTGGAAGTATGGTTTTGAGACTGGGAAATTGATACGGAAGTATCTCTTAGGCCCTCTCTTGACTTTTGTTCTACACATCTACCTAGCTCTCTCTATAAATTGAAAACATAATTTGCTATATATATTAATTTGGAAAACGTATATATACACGATAATTATGATTAATCAGAAAGAAGAAACTCTTCTTATGTAGCGTCTGTACGCCACGAAAGTGTTCATTGTTGCTTATCCATAATGGGGTGAAGCTATAGGGGGGCAGGGGTGTGTGTCTCAACCCTAATCTTTATCTTAATTACATATATATATATGATTGTATCTTATGAATTATTTAATTAAATTGTATATGTATATATATATATATATAACAACATAATAGTAAAGAAAGCAAACAGAATACTGATTTTAATTTGTTTCGTGTAAAAAGTTATACTCAATATTAATGTATTAACCTCAATTTTTTACTTGTAGCTGTAAATTTAGTTATTTTTTGGATTTTCTTATTACTAGATTAAAATTGGCTTAGAATGTGATGAAAAGATAAGTGATCATATCGGCTCACATATAAAAAACACATAATTAGTAAATTATAATTAATTTTAGTTGATTTCATACTGAATTTGCTATATGACTGTGAAATATGAAATTAGTAAATTAAATATTTTTAATTGTATGGATAGAATTATAATTTTACTACTTTTTTCTTAGAATTTGAATAAATTTATATATATATTTTTTATATTAAAAATTTCTAAATCATACTTTCCCCCACCTGGAATCCTGACTCCACCCATATGATCTAATAGTTAGTAATTTTAGAAGTTAATAACAATTAATATGAGTTATATGTGCATCAAATTAACAATATATAAATCATTAACAATTAATTACTAAATAATCAACGACCATAACGAATTTTGACAGATATATCTATGGGGTTTAATAATTATGAGAAATTTTTTGGTTGCTTCCGGTTCGAAAGATTATGAAAATTGGTGAGGGAATTATTTAGAAAGGATCGTCAAGTATTGGACCCTTCTAAGTTAACCCAAACAATATTATATGATATAGAATTTGTCTCCACTCAATTTTCATTATAATATCGGGGCTATTGTTTAATTTTCGTCCCAGCCGATGATGAGGATAAAAAATACCTGCATGCACACGTGAAGCAACAGTTGCAAAAATATCTAAACTATTTCCAGCAAAGAAAAAAACAAAAAGAAGAAGAATGCACATCGATCCATCTCCCGTCATCAACTTTTAGCTGCCAATTTATAGCTTTATCTTCAATCATAAAACCTGGGAAATTATTATAATTATTATTAGCAACGTAACAAAAACAATATATATATATATATATATATAGCTAGGGTTTCATAATTAATGTCTTGGAGGTATAAAAAAGTGAGAAATTCGGTTTCGCGATCATTTCGGAGAGGATCTCGAAAGTATGGGCACATTTTAGCCAATGTGTCACGTAAGATTTGTGATTATCCAACCAAAAGAAAAAGAAAAAGAAAAAAAGAAAAGAAAATGGAGCAATGTCGTCCATTAACTAACTAAATGGAGAATAAACCTCGACCCATGTCTGGTGATGACATCAGGCAATAGAATGGTGCAGCGAACGCGTTACTGTTAGGGGAAGAAGAGTTAGGAGCCCCAACACCAGAAAGGGCAAATCGTGGGTCAACCATTTGAACCCATCAGCTTTTACTTCCGTCCGCTGAATTCCGTTACTTTAGCCGAATTAAGCACATGGGTTTAAACTTCAGTTCAAACTACACCCTGCAATTGTAATTGGACTTGAGCCAAGAAAATTAAGATTAATGTGTTCGGACCCAATTGATCTAGCTACGTAAGTACATTGACTTAATATGGGATTGCTTCACCTTAAATGCTAGCTCTTTCACCTTAAAAAAGTAGGATAAGCTAGTTTGCACTTACCATAACGGAGTTCAATCAAATTAATGGGTACTAATTTCTATCACCTCTCACCCTAATTCCCTGCTATTTGTGAACAAGAGACCAGAGAAAAGGAATAGGGACGAAAAGTGATTAGTTGGGTCGTCTCGTCACATCATGATTTTCAGTTTTTTTTTTTTCAGGGGCAGCGGCAGTCTGGTTTTCAGTTATGAATCTCACGCATAAGGGAAGTGGATTGGGTTTGGGAGGACGCACGTGCTAATTCAAATGAACAGTAAAACTGTGGGATCACGTGGAGGTACTGGAGAAATAAGGAGGTGGATAGACACGTGTAAATTGGAGGAGGCCGCGGCGGTGTACCTGTCAAAGTGTGTGAATGCTGCTGCCGTCATCAAATCGGAGGGAGGGGCGGAGGGATGCATCTGGAAAAGATGTGATGAGATGGCTTTTTCTGCGCGTGCGTTAAGTTTTATTCTAATTGCTGTCCTCTGTTTGCATGGCAAGTTGCGAGCATGGAAAATAGATTGAGTAATGTACGTTTGATTGAAAGACCAGCCCTGCCCTTGGCTCCTCGCGTTTCCTTTATTTTTTTAAAAAAAAAAAAAAGCACAAATACAGAAAAAACTTAGAGGTTCAGAACTTGGTCATAACCTGTTTTTGGTCAAGGGCTCAAAGGTTGGTGAAAAAATTAACATGACCCAGGAAAAAAAAACCTAAGGAAAATGAGGCACTAAATTTCCATCCTTTGACTTCTGCTTTTTAGAGAGGATGGATTTGGGCGGGAATAAGGAGATGAGAGGGAATGTTTCCCTCTCTAACATGTCCTGTCCTCAATGTACTGGAAATGAAGGCCAGAACTAGAGCAAGTCCTCTCCTACGGAAGAAACTAATTTTGGGATGTAATATCATATCACGCAAATCACAAATTATTTCACAGAAATTAGTGACTATATACTCCAATACGAGTCACAAGCCGTTATTCTACTCTGTTGCGGTGAAGACGAGAGTTACCTCATTTGTATAACATCACATATATTTAGCTGATAATGGATGGGGATGGAGTCTAATTGCATATAACGTTGAGTATTGATTAAGTAGAATCAAAATCAAACGCAAACCATCCTTGTTAGGTTGGATTAAAGTGGATAAAAATTGATAATGCATACGGGTTGATTCCACCATTAAAAAACTTGTCATTTCTCACGTTGGCTCTTGTTTCATGTATTATAAAAGAAATGTACAAATATGACTGATAACAACTGACATGCTAGTCGCATAAAGCAACTAATAAATGACTAAATTAGTCAGTCACATTTTTCTATGTCGTTGGTGATAAACGATTAATGAGCGACTAACTCAAACACCTGAAAACTTCAGTTTCTAGTCAGTCACCTATATAGTTAAAGCGACTGTATAATTATATGAAATGAATTGCACAGTATAATTAAATAGATTGACAATTTTTTTAAACTAAAAATTAAATTAGTAATAAAGGATTGTCAAATTAAATATACATAAAAGGTAAAAAAAATAAATCCAAATCCTTAAGAATGATGAAGATAGTTGCAGATGAAGTCCTCATTTACCAAAAGCTAAACATCATTAGCTCGATTGCCGTGAGCCCAATGGTCCCAAAATGCCTGGTCCTCCGTCTGTCCAAGATTGACAGCTTGTATATTGTGTATATAACTCCCAAGATGTGTTTGCTAAGTCAGATAAAGACTATAAGGAAAAGGCGCCTGCATATTGCCCTGCTTGAAAATCAGCCAATACTCTTATGGTGGAGGGGGATAAAATGCCAGTGGTGCGGGAACTAGTAGAAGGAGGAGAATGTAGCAATGAGAGAAATGAGACATAGTAAGCTTGGAAATGGAAGAATGATGGAAAAACAGCTAGGTGAGGTTTTCTATGTTAAGGGTGACTAATTTTGAAATGATTGACCAGCAGCTACTAACTAGCAACTGATTTGTTTAAATCTCTTACTAATTAGTAACTTACTAGCAACGGTTTGGGCAACGGCTAACGTTTTTAGTTGCTTGTCAGTCGCTAACTACCTATGACCCATATACAAATGACTAAACAGGGGCTGAAGGTTCATTGCAATTGAAATTCAATCACTTTTATGCATTTCTCTTGTAATGATACAGAACCAACCTGAGATAGAACTGAATCGAAAGTATATGTTTAAATATATTAAATGATTTATATTATTACATTTTTACTCACTTATTCATTTATTTAAAAAGTATATTAATGAGTATTTTTGTAACTTAAAACATATGATGTTCGTCTCCTTAATGAACTTTGTAACTTAATGTGCTACTCTTCCAAATTTAACAAATTAAATAAGTATGTACAAGAAGTCTGAGATAAACATAGGTGTGTATACACCTACTTAATGGCATAAGATCGGTAGATACGTTCCGTTAGTTTCAAATAAGAATGAAAAATCTTGTTTGTTGTAATTTAAGATTTAATTGGATAATTATGGGAAAGATTTACTCCTTTAAATTAATTAGATCAATTTTATTATTGTTGCGGATATTACGGTTGATTTGTAGATATTCATTTTTCCTACTTTTTTTTAGAGTAATGATCTCATATATTTGTTTTCTAAACTTATAGATATTTCTTCTTCTATATTTCTCTCGTTCTATTTTTTCTTTTTCTCGTTGGATCACTCCCCCATTTTGTTTTTCTCTTTCTTACTTCCAGGCCACTTCCCAAAAATCTCACTATCTTCTTTCTCTGCCTCCATGAAGGCAACTCCGCTAGACTTCATGGCCGCCATTATCAATGGCAAGGTGGATTCTTTCAACTTTTCCTTTGATGACAATCGACACTTAAGTCAAACAATG
This sequence comes from Aquilaria sinensis, assembly GCA_005392925.1. Classification (NCBI taxonomy): domain Eukaryota; kingdom Viridiplantae; phylum Streptophyta; class Magnoliopsida; order Malvales; family Thymelaeaceae; genus Aquilaria; species Aquilaria sinensis. The sequence goes on along the minus strand of SMDT01002759.1, from coordinate 863,018 downwards.
AGCAATTCCCATTTTGCTTCAAACGATCATCAGTCACCCATTGGTTTGGTATGATTTGTGTGAAAAAAAAATGTGGTTCAGAGAAAGAAGAAAATTATTTGAATGGAAGATTCGCCGAGAAACATATAATAAGATTTGCTTTTTTTATTGAAAAATAATATGAGTTTGTGAAGAATTGGTTTAAAATCTGATATTTATGTTTCATATTGAATTTTTATGTGTATGATTGAGATTTGTTGATGGGTGTATGTTTCTAGGTTTTATATGTATGTTTTGGGTTTTGTAAAGAGTATAAAAATATATGTATGCTTATGTGACTTTCTATGTATGTTCTAAACTTATAAAAATATAGATATATATGTATGCTCATGGTGTTTATATGTAAGCTTCTAGATTTGTAAAAAATACAAATATATATGTATACTTTTGGATGTTCTATCTATGTTTCTAATTTCGTAAAGAGAACATACTTCTGGAGACACACAAACACACACACACACACTAGTGCATAGTCTCAAGCCTTAAATTTGTATTTAAACTATTTAATGGGGAATTGTGCTAAATATTTCTTAATGTGGTAAATATTAACAAATTTGGTTACTTTGTGTTCTTCAAATGTTCTTTTGCATGAATTGATTAGATTTTGTAACCATTACAAGTATATGATATAAAACGAGAAGCACCGATAACCGAAATGGAAAAAGCAATACCTATGGTTCTACTTATTCTTCAATTATTATGTTGGATTTTTCTAGAATCATAATTATTTCGTGTTTGTTTGATTCCACCAAAAATCCAACCCAACTAGACCTATGGTCACCCCTACTTGCATATGTTTTTTTTTCTATGTAGCAAAATGGAGAGTTGAGGCCTAGTGTTGGAAGGCTAAAATCATAATTTAGCCCTTGACTTTTAAAATCTATCAACCTTGCGCCATTTAAACTTTCAAGGCCATTTATTACTAACTAACTATCCCTAAGTGACCACCTATATTAGCAGTTCAAAAACACTTCCAACTAGGGGATGTGAATGAGAAAGGCAAAGGCCACGTCAGCTTGGAAATCTCTGAGCCTTAAAATACGTGTTCAATAGGGGTTTAAAGGGGCCGGGCGAAACCTGAGCCTATAGGGCTCTAGCGCGGCCCTTTATCTTATCGGCACTACTTGGGCTCGAGCTAAAATTGCTCGATCCCTAATTTTGGGGCTTGAGGAATGCTCAAGCTAGGCTCGTAAGCTCACAAGACTTGAATTTACAATTGTGACTTAAATGTATGAAGTTAGCACTTTAGGCCTAATATGGTAGAAATACAATCTCAAATACCAAACTTGTAACTATTCCTAAAGCTCTCTTAGAGGGAAAAAGAAAATGGTCAACCTTCAGAGCATTCCTTTAGAATTTGATCATTGCCGCTTGAAGTCATTGATCTTTCTTGTCATTTAATCTAACCCCCGTCTCCAAATATTCAATCCTAAGTCTGTTCGTCAATGGCTCAATTACTAGATTTAGACTATTGGATGCCTAAAAAACTACCAATGACAGTGGTAATGATTCAACAAAGAAGTCACACAGCGTATTATCTTCCTTCGTTCCTTCGTTTAAAGGTCCGATAAAGAAGTCAAGCAGTAATCGAAGGTGAGGGACCGATGGAGCGTCCTGTTAGTTCAATATTGTAAGTGCATTGGAGGAATGACTCTTAGTGGCTAGAGGAAATACTTGGCCTGCCAGTGTCTTGCTTGAAATCTCTCACATTGGGATGCTGATTAAGCTTTTGACAGAGAGGGGGATAAAGAAACGTAAGGAGGTACGCTTCTGGTAGATAAAAAAAAAAAAAAAAGAAACGTGAGGGGATAAGGGAAAGAAAATAGAAGGTTAAAGTTTTTTCATTTGTTTAGAATAAGTTTGGCTCATTTTAGAGCACATGGACTCAAGGAAATTGGGCCTAGGGAGATATTATATGAAGGTTTGATTGGACTTGATAAGATATAGGGCTGAACATTATCAGGCCTAGGCTTGGCTTGTTTAAGTACCTAGCCTGAAAGCTGACTCAAGCCAAGCTTGAGCTCGGGTAGCCCGATAAAACTCCTACATGTTTACACCTCTAGTGCTCAAGTTGATCAACTCAAAGCAAAACTAGCTCAATTGGCTTAACAAAATCAATGGTCAACTATAATTTTTAAAACTACGGAGAGCTATCTATAAGTATCATATAGGATAAAATGTAATCTTTCCTATATACAATGGCACTCTTTCAACCAGTGACTAATTGATAGTTTTGAAATCTAAGAAATGTATGGATAATGATAACCTAACTCTCTGACAAATTAGCATAAGAAACCCTAAATATATTATAATGTCTAATTAAATGCTTGACACTTAACTTAAGAAATCATCTAACTTATATCTCAGTTCAAGCTTAGGCTCAAGTGTAGGCAACCTAACTAAGGCTTGGCCTATTCAAATCCCTACTTCAAACCCAAAGCCTTTGTCAACTTTAAGCCTCTTTGTAGTCATCACTAATATAAGTTCAATGACATACAATTGAATAAACTAAACCCTTGAAATTCAATGGGAGCTAATCCAATTACTAGTAATTACATTTCAAAATGCACCGGTGACCATAAACCTCACCCATTAGCGGCGATGATGTTTTCCGTGCATGGGAGCCACTAGCTGGTTGAGCATAAAAACAAAAAAAAAAAAAAGTAAAGCTGTTTGTGGGCCAATTGGGTGGATTTTCGAAAGTTTAAGGGTAGATTTTTTTTTAACTAGACTTATTATACAATAGTACAAGGTTAAGGGAGGTAGTATATTTAAGGGGTAGAGGAACAAACTTGTTGGTATTCAAAGGGTCATCAAACAAGTGTAAATAGTATTATGTGATGAAAATGAATGAGATAGAAGTTGAATCTCTAACCTCATATTTACCTTGTGTTTCATTTACCACTCCACTAAACAGCTGGAGACAAGGGATATATATATTTAACAATCCAGCCTGCGTAATTCCACGGATGGATGTATGTACAATGTAATAGGGTGCTTGAATCCTACTGAATTTTTTAATTTACCTAACAAATATTAAAGATTCTTTTAAAGGGTCTCACCAAAATTTGTTAAAGGACTAAACCGAAGCCTAATTATCACTTTAATATTTTTTAAAATTATGTCTTTTAAGTATTATTTATAAAACAACATGTTAGGAGGAAATAGATAGTTAATAAAAAGAAAGGCCATTACCTTTGCATCACATTTATGAGATGTTTGTTGCATATGGCATTAAGGTTACTTGCGTGTGTATATTTTACACTTTCTTATGACCAGTGCTGGCCTACTACAATATTTTTTTTCTGGTATTTTTTTTTTACCCGAAAATCTTTTCTTTTCCTGGGCTTATTATTTTTTGCGCCAAAACTCTTTTTTTCCTGGGATGTTTAGGCCTAAAAAGTTCTATTATGGGTTGTGTCTTTTTTGGGCTGAAACTTTTTTTACTGGGCTGTTTTTTTTCTTTTGTTTCACCTCAAAAAGATATTCCTTGGAGATTTTTTTTTGGACCGAGAAAGGGTGATTTCATGATTGGTCCTCTATTTGTTTATAATGATGTCTTTTGGTCCATAGAATTTGAAAGTATGCATTTTTGTCACTTAGTCCTAAACATTTGGCCTGTGTGTTATAGGCCACAACTTTCATAGTGACATTTAAAGCCCTAATTTATCATGAAATCCTAAATTCACTACATTAGTTTTATGCTATATGTTTTCTCTTTACCAAATTTGTTTTAACAGCCTTTTAGATATTTAGGGGTAGTTTGTTTAACAAAAAGCCGATTAATGAGTCAACATTTTTGCTTGAGTCAAAAGAGAGGACTAGCTGCTGAAGTGTAAAAGGGTTAAAAGTTTGGCTTTATTACAACAAACTTCCACTCATCACTTTGACCCCACTCAGCTTTCTTTTCTCATCAATTTCTCCATTGTTATCTCACGAGGATCTACTACACCAAGTCTGACACCTTTTGTGTCAAAGCTTCACCGCCCAACCTCTTCACCCAAATCAATTCACACCAAAATCGGTAGATGAAGCATGGTACTCATCATTTCGTTATTATGGCTATGGGGAGGCTCATGCTCTTCAGCTGAGAGTGGAGACTGAACGAGTGAGTTAGCTGGTTCTCCATCAAATCTAATTTGGTATCGGCTCTTCCAGCTTTGCCAACGAGTTTCGGCTTTCGATACAGCGAGATGCTTATGTGATTCACCTCTGATGAAAGACGCATCATTCCTGGCAGATTTGGCCGGACAGATTTGGGTTCTCCTTCTTCGATTCGGTGGGCAAGCGGCATAGCAAGGATGGTGATGGCTCGAGCTTCAACGATGATGGTGGCGCCAACCTTCTGGTAAGATCGATGACGAGCAATGGGGACAAACAGCGGTTGTATGCCACAGCAGGCAAGTCATGAGCTTCTCTCCCTTAGCTTGGCACAAACGGTGACGAAAACTTCTCGAGAAGATGGCTCGACGTGGGGTGCGGTAAGGACGGTGGACGAATACCGGCAGTAGAGGTTGGAGAAGTCAGGATAGGAAGCTTGGAAGCATTGGGTAGGAGGAAAGTAACTACTAGGCAAGTGGAGAAACTAGCGATCTAGGGTGATGGTCAGTGGTAGTAGACAACAGGGGCCAGAGGCAAGTTGACTGTGAGATACGGAGAGATGAATGACACTAACTTGTAAATTAGATGAACACCAAGCCTAGCTTTATTTTTTTGAATTTGACCAGTAGAATAATGAGAACCCATTAATGGGTTTAAGTTGAAACAAACCAGCCCTTAATTTTTTTGAGCTCTTTTGAATTGATGGTAACTATTTTTTTAATTCATAACTTTTGTTAGTGCTTTTTTTTTAATAAATATAATCGATGTGAAAAATTTGTTTCTTCATTAGTCATCCCGCAATTGAGCAATCTACTATACTATTAAAAATACATAAAGGTAAGAGCTAATAACTAAGCTAAACGCTAATGCTAACGACTAAAATTAAACTCCAACATTATTCCAAACACACCCTAAAAAGAAATTCCGAAGTCTTCCGCCCTTCAACTTAATAATCAAACAACAGTGCTTCATCACAAAATAGTAGCCAAGAATAGTACATCTACTCAAACAACCTTATCCAAGTACACGTCTCCTGGTAGTATATTGTGTACATATATGTGATTACATATATCATATTCTTATTAAGTATATAGTTAATTGCAATTGCTTTTGATAAAGAGAAGGCAACCCACGAGGGAACGAAAGTACGAGACAGTGTTTTACTTAAACTGTAGATGTTACAATTTACCTAGTTTTATACCTTGAATCCATTAGGCTTCAATGCGCCTAATCCCTGGATGCTTATTAACCAAAGCCCACAGTGAAACCTCAAACGATTCCTACCCAACGACTAACATTTAACTCACATGATCATACACTGCTAGCACATTTGGTCCAAAACTGGAGATTTATTAGAGGGGAATGATTCGTAAGAACATAACACGCACACACAGCAGATGCTCTAATAACCAGCACAAGACTACTACACCACCAATAAATGAGCGGCAGCAGCATCTCGCATGCAACAATGATGATACAATCAATGATAAAAGTATTCTAGATTTGAATCTCCAGAGGCCATCTAAACATCTCCTCTTGTGGCACTGGAAGGGTTAGGGTTAGCAATCCAGGGGAAGAGTCATACCCGAATTCGGTCTCAGCACCACCAACGGTGCACTTGAGTGGCCGTTTAGAACAATACGCACCAAATCGTCCACAGCCTCTGACCCTAAGGGATATCACCGCAGTTGGCGGCCTGTTGCTGCTCAAAGAAGTGGTCAGCTCTGAGGAAATCTCCCCATCAAAGACATTTGGCTTCTCTGATTTCCGAATCTCCATCTGCTCCACAGCACCACCGCTGTTGAACATGTCAAGCAGGCCAATTGGCGCAAATGAAATGTCTGAGATGATCTCCTGCACCATTCAGTAAGCCACAATAGACGAGTAATTATTTTCAAATTTAAAATTAGCAGCAAGAAAGAATGGAAGGCTAAATGAAGGAAACCAACCTTTAGCGGACAGAAGTGGAAAAGCTCATACTCTAGAACCTTCAATGTTACTGGTAGTGAAGCATCTTTAGGTAGCCTCACTAATTCCCCTGAAATATAGCAGCAATTTCCTTAGCGTGTTGTGCATAATTAAGGGAATGGAAGCACAACTCAGAGAATGAAAACATTCAAGAGGCACTAGCATGCTGCTTTAAAATAAGCACAAATAGGGAAAGTAGAAAAATAATCACCTGATCTATGAGAATAAACCACAGTTTCTCCATTCCAATCTGCCCCAGCAACCTGGTCTATAACATTTACATCAGTAGCACGCACAGAACCAGTTAAGGTACCGGGGGATTCATCATGAATGCGGGTTTTCTTGGTGATCTTGCACCAACCAGCACCCTGGCAGTTAAAAACACCCACCACACCAGAGCATGTGTTCGCATTCCATATCTTGAGTAAGCTGCAAAATACACTGTTGTTAGACCAATAGATAAAAGAATGAAAACGGGAGGAAAGTGGATCTCAACTCGTAAACACATGGACAGACCTGGTTCCATCTCTGGCTGGATCAGCAAAAAGACAATCAAGAGTAGGTCTGCCAGGCAATCTTGCCCGTAAAACTGAACCATCAGGAAGGACCAGCTTTTTCAGAAGTTCAAAGTTATGGTTCCCTGGCCTATCACTGCATATAGCATTCCACAAAAAATTGTCACTAGAAAATTATTGCTACGTTACCTGCCTATTAATATTTAAATATGTTTCTTATACCAGTGAAAAACATTTAAATATCATTTTGCATTGAAATACCTGACATAGATTGCACACCCACCAACTGCACGAGCTGCCGCATGATACTCTGCAGCAGAGTGTAAGCTCTGCAAAATGTATAGGATTGTCTATGAAAATATGAACCATGATTTCAACTTGCTAGCAACTTTAACCACTCAATTTATACAGAAGCACATAATGAATTTTTCAGTAAAAATGTGGGTAGATCAGTTGTTTTTATCAGGATACTGTCAATACTAAAGTAGGAACATAGTCCTCTCTTTTTTTTCTCACTTACATGAAACATATCCCAGTCAGGTTGCATAAATTCTCCAAGGAAAAGTGAGTTGTAAGCCACAGAGGAGATGTGGATGGTGTGTGAAGCAGGATCCCGTGGATAGAAATCATCTGAAGCTCTAATAACAGCAGTCTGTTTAGCGCTGTAGAGTCCATCAGTGTTATGGCACATGCAAGCTATGCAGCCATTGTCTCTAAAGTTTCGAGCGATTGAGGCTTCAAGTGCCTGATTATAACTACGGGTGAGGGAAACTCTGCCGCCATGGCCAGCACCAAGGGTCTCGATAATGTTTTGCACATCAACCTTCACTCCATCTACTCCACAGGAAGCCAGATATGCATGCAGCTCATTGTAGAAGTTGAAGACCTTTCTTGGATGAACCAGACCCAGGCCATGAACAGCAAGGCTATCCATAACTATGTCTGGCTGATTGCCCAGTACCCCAGGTGACTGGACAGGATATGCCAATGCTGTGTCATAGTGCTCCATTCCTTCTACAGCCGGCTTAACTCCACCCCAGTAACCAGCCAAAGCATGCCAAACATACACATACCTGTCAACTTATATCAGTATTTTGAATAACCATATAGCATGGCAACTTAAATCACTATTCTAAAGAATCATAAGTCAGTCAATTTGATACATATACATGTTTATTCATCCTGATCAGCACAATATGCCAAATCAAATAATTTAGCTAGAACATTTATTCAATTCAATCCAGAAAATCTCGAGAGAGAATTCTTCATTATTAAGATCGGTAATCAGTTCACTTCGTCTGTTAAAAGCATAAGTATCAAGCAACAGCTGAGGGTTTTTTCCTTTTTTTTCTTTTTTCTTTGTGTCAATGTGAGGAGAGAGGCAGTGAGAGCTTGAAGTTTAAAGCTCCCAGTTATTTCACAAAGAACAAAAAATTCAAAAAAAAAAACCATCTATGGGGAAAAAGAGAAGTTGAAACAAAATTTGGAGAACTTACTTCACTTTGTGATGTTGCTTAGCTTCTTCAACCACGTGCTTTAGGCCTGATATCCGTTCACCATCATTGTCTTTCTTTTGAAATTTTGAGTTCTCCTTGATCCCTGTCAATCTACTGGCAAACCTGTAAATCACCCGGAAAATCAGCATATCTTGTCAATGAGTGTGTGTGTGTGGGGGGCGGCAAGGGTGGAGATCTTACTGTGCCCCTTCTTGAACGACACATTCACTATCCTTCGGTTTACTTTCAATCTGCTGCCAACCATCATCTATGATCAAAAATCTTGGTGGAGTCCCTCCTGCTGATAGACTGCAACACAAGCAACAAATAATTAAGAAAAACCTTGTAAATTCCAATGGTTGGTTAACCAACAGCACATCTGATAAATCTCAATATAGTAACCTTTTAAGGCCTTCATCAACACCCTCAGCTGTGACATCAGTATAAAAGGCATCCCACGTGCACCAGCCAAACCAATCGAGAAAAGAAGGCAACTGCAGACAGTCATTAAAGTAATACACAAGGAAATCTATTACCATTGTGCTTTTGCTATAAAAAGACTAACAATATAGATAAATTTTATGGTGATAGAACTAGGTAAAGGAGATATACAAAACGAACCTTCTTCTTCTCCCTATGCAAAAAAGTTTTCATGTGCCTTTCCACAGCCCTGGTTCAAAAGAAGAAAGGGTAAATCAAGAAATCCCTTCAGATCAAAAAAGTGAAAATAATTGCTATTTATGTATAGCAAAGAGAGAATAATATGAATGAAACAGACACTCACTTTACTGCCTCACTGATAACTTCAAAGGGATTTGTCCCAGCATGCATGTAGACAAGATAACTGCCTTGGTCAGTTTCAACAGCATTATCTCCTGCAAACCGGAAACAAGTTTCGGTTCTTTTGACTCATACCCGTCTAATTATTTGTTTTCCAAAATGATATTTAGCAGGCTTTATTTGAGCCTTTTTGGATTTTGTCATGCATGCCATCTCCAACTTGATTGTTCACATTAGTGCAGCTCTACCCATAACTCTATACGGCTATTTCCCTTCATCAGTTGTTGGCAGAGCATTCCATGCCATAGTTGGAGCTGACAAGTATTGATGAACTAACTAATGCATGATATACAGGGTTGGGGTAACAACCAAAATGCTTGTAGCCTGCAGCAGATACTTTTGATTTGCAAAAGCAACTCACCACTCTCTAGGCATATCTCAATCTCATCCTTTTCATTGCCTTGCAGAACAGCACGGAACTGGCCTTCTAGGAGAGGGAGGAAAACAGTGTACACCGTTGGAGCACCACCCAAGTCATTTCCTTCTGTACCATCCTTGCTCTCTACAAGCAAGAACTGAGTCTCCAAAGGAATATCTTTACCACATGTGCCCATTTTCTGAGTCATCCACCACAGCTTGAAACGGAAGCAGCATACAAAACGGAGACCCCTGTTGTAAGAAAGAAGTTTATCACCAGTAGATACTCGTTAAAATAGCTAGTAATGAAGTCCGTAAATAGCTAATCAAAGTCATGCACCCAAGATATCGAAGTCAGTGGAGATGAAGAGTACTTGAAGATAATATATGCAGCAGTTAAAAACAACCTGTATTTTGCAATCACCAGTATGAATGGTTGTAGTTGCATCCAAAAGGAAGAGCAAGGAAGAGTTAGAAATGTTTACTCGGGGAATCTATCACCTAGAAATAACTCCACCTAACAATAAGATTCGTCTAGTGATCAGTTCAAAATTCAATTTCCCCGGAAAAAATCTATAGAACTTGAGAAAACCAAGACAATAAATCAACAAACCCAAGTCATTATTAAATAATAGCCTGGTCTCTGTATAAGATTCTGCAGTCCTAAAAACAGTGACAGTATCAAGAAAAGCTTACTCTAAAACACCCATGGGGAAGACATGGAGGCTTTTACTATGAGATGCGGTAGCTCCAATAAAAGAACCAGCAACAAGTCCTACACCAGATCCAGGGGTCAAGATTATATTATCTGGCACCCCTGTCAGAATGGTCTTTCCATGAACCACAAGGTTCCCGTCGTTGATGGAAATCTTGGGGGTCACTGTCATTTTCGATCAGCTCCTAATACCTGTAGCAAATTTCAACAACATAAAAAAACTCATGTGGTTTTAAACCCATCCACTTGAAAGCTTTAGATAATAATAACTCATCACTAAGACAAATTCGCACGCATCTCTTTGATGAAAGCATCACCCTTTCATTGATCAAAAGTTCTCTTCCAGCGCATCTCTTTTATGGTTCAGTTTTTCTTATTCTTTATTTATTCATCTCTTTTTAACTAATGTACCAAAAAAATCTCTTTTTCACTAATCATTCTAATTCTGCGACTTCCTTTTTTCGCAGTCTTCTTTTAACCTGAACTGATTGGCGACTGAAGAAATTATTGGGGCCAAAACGTAAAACAACAAAGATAAGAACACGGGAACAATTATTAGGTAGGAGTACAATCGACATAGCCCCGCAGGGGGCCGGGTCGCTGGTGTATGCTGGACCACAGCGATTCTACACTTTTATCTTGCGTGCGAACTTTTTTTTTCCTTGAAAACCCTCGTACCTTGAAAAGATGGGGCAAAGGTAATAAAGATTCAGAGATAAACAGACACGTTGAAGGAAAGCTTAAAATTGGCATTGTTCATGGAAAAAGGGCTTCGATAGACTTGTGTCCATTCCGCGAAAACGACCATAGATTTTGAGCTGAAAAGGGAAAGGGAAAGGGAAAAGCGATGTTAAGTGAGTGGAAAATCTTAATTCCACTGTGTTGGATGGGATATCTTCTGCGTTCATTGATCACAGATACGTGACTAATCCACTCCAATTTTGACGTTATCGTCCAGATCAATAGGAATTCTCCAGAAATTCGGCAGAGGAGAAGCATCTTTCGATGCGATGAATCCCGAATTTGTTAAAGAGTTCAGACAGATCGATAAGGAAAGAAAGGATCTCCCCAATCGTCAAAGAAAGAGAGCTGAAAGCAGAACACCTTTGAAGCTAGCTAAAAACTAGGGAAACGAACTCCACCATAAAACTCACCAGTTGCTACGCCGAGCGGCGGGCCTCGAGCTTCGGATAGCTTTACAGAGACGGAAACGAAACCTTATAACAGTATAAAGCTTAGCAGAAACACTATACGACGGAGAAGAGAAGAAAGACGTAGCTTCTTTGCTTAAATGGAGCGATTAATTAGATTAGCCAAGCTGCTCGTCTACGGCGGCTAATTGGAGCAACAGGCGTAAATGATTAAGCCCAGCGACAGCGGGTGGGGTTTTATACCCGAGGCGATGTTAAGGGGCTAGGAAGCTTGATCCGACCAGATCATGCCACGTGGATCCAGCTATTTTTGTTGGGTTATCATTTACAAGCACTAATGATTTGTAGTATAATCATATAATAATTGGGATATTTTGGTGGCCGGTGCAGAAACGATTCAAGTGCCCGTGAGCTGCTGTCAGTTGCTCACATGCATGTACCTTCCAGGTTTGATGGGTGTAAGTAAGGTAAAATTACAAAAATCCCCTCGTGGTTTGATTTAACATACACTTTATCCTCTTTATTTTCAATAACCTGCACTTTACCTTTTGTTTGCTTTATAGTATCTAACAATAACTTTTGAACCCTAATTTAAACTATTTGATAACAATTTTTTAGTAATTTTATATTTTTTTATATTTTTTTTACAGCCAACCAACTTTTAAAAAATACTGATATGTATTTATAGGAGAAAATTTTATTTACAAAAAGAAAACAACTGATAATTTAAAATATCTATTAACTATAAAAAAATATTGAAGAGATTAAAAATATTGGAATGTGATTTTCGTATAGTTTAAATATAGTTTCATAAGTTATTATCAGATAATATAAAAAATATAGGGGCAAAGTGTAAATTTTTAAAAATAAAAAGGGTAAATTGTAGGTTAAGACATACCTAGAGGGATAATTGCCAGTTTCCCTTGTAACTTGCAAGTAATTTACGATACTCGTTTTCACCTGCCCTGTTGTTCTCGTTTTCCTTCACAATTGGGTTGCCAACAGACTGAAAATACTGCATACAGAAAGCTCTCGAGTCTTGACTTGTAGCTATTGGTAATGAATTAATTATACCTGAGGCCAACATGATACACAACATGCGGCAGATGACCCTTACACAACTAATTTTAAATAATAAGGGCATTTCTAACAATTTCCTCATTTAATAGTTTTGTTTTTAGTTTAAAGAATATTTAATATTTTTTCACTTCAATATCATTCTCATCTTATTCCTTAAAATGGCAAATGGGATAAAAGAGAATAATCAGTTCCCTATACCAGTAGAAATGCTAAAAAATTTTACGAACGGAAAAACAATATATTTTTCACACAGCCGGCTCTCTCAAATAACTCAAGCGTAAATATATTTTAGGTGTTTTCACTTTAATCCGTGATTTGTCAAATTTTAAAATGCATATGCAAGATTTTCTACACCCCTCAGAAACAAACTAAGTACTCAAACTTTCAATAAAAAAATCTAAATAAAAAATAAAAATTTTCTACATCCAAACGCTTCTTAATATCTTACTATTCCAATTTTGAAATAAAATCACATTCTAGTTCTCTTTCATAAAGAGAAGTAGGTTCAAGTAATATGTCCAAATATTATACTCCTGCATTTCGCAACAATTGGCATTTTTATATTTTTTTATTAAAATTTGACTTTAATATATTTATATTAATTTGTATTAAAAAATATATATTTATAAACTATAATATTTAAGATATTATTTTTATATAAAAATGTATATTTTTATAAAAAATTAAAAAAAATATAAATTAATTACTGTGGATAATAAAATGGACAAGCTTAAGGAGTATTATAAATATTGTGCCAATAAGCTAACATCTCATCAGCCAAGTTGCTAATTTTTGCTGAATTGCCTCAGCGGCCAATGGACTCGACCTATTAATTGGGTGACACACCGCACATGACAGAGAAGAAAAACGTGCAAGTGAAAACTAAACAAGGCGCTAATTGGTTTGGCCTCTCTTTAATCTAGCCTGTTGAACATGGAAGTTAGAAACTCAAAGCACTCAGTCAATTGATCAGCCACCAACATCGATCCCGGCAATATTTCCATCCCATTGGCTACGTGTACCTCATCCCACATGAACATAGTTTAGGACTCTTGACCATATTTCACTGCTTCGTAGAGAAAACCCCATCCTCCAAGAATTCTATTTAATACAATGGAAAGGGATAAATTTGTCACTATTGTTTACTAGATGGGCAATTTTATCACTTTTTTTTATTGTAAATCTGCCACTAATGTTATCATGTCATGTCAAAGTAAAGTTCGGTAAAATGAGCAAATTTGCCATTAAATTATATGGGGTAATTTAATTTTTCTATTAAACTTCTGTTACAAGCAAATTTACCATTAACGTTTTCGCTATAAGCAATTTTACCGCCAATCATTAAATGGTAAGAATAATCCATTTATTCAGAAAATATTCAATGGCACAACTATTAAACAATCCCTAAAAAAATTTTCACTAACCCATGGCTACTCAAACCTTTCACAACCCTTAAATGAATCAAAATTCTATATTTGACCACAGCCTCATTGCTGAAAGTTCTACTTTTTATTTTTCTCATTGTCACCAAACAACCCTCCACTCTCGCAACCATCATTCCTTTATTTTGGAACTATAGTATCTCTGTATTTAGTTTTACTTACATCATTTGAACCCTATTTAAGTAGCGTATGTTCTAAGGAGCATTTTTGAAAATGTTACTAAGATGTGTGAAAGAGTGGATGTAACGATAGTGGCGAAAAGGCTGGAGGGTGTTGAAGGGTACTGGGATTAGCTGGAGCAAAGACGATTGTGAAAATAATAAATTTAGAAATTTAGGGGTTAGGACTAAACCTTACATTTTTCATAATTTTTCACATTTACCACATTAAACAAATTTAACGGCTGGTAGCAGATTTGATCTTAACACAAAATATTGATAGTAAATTTGAACCTTTTGAAAAAATTAATGGTAAATTTGTCCATTAGAAAAAAAAACTTGGTGGAAAAATTACTTTATCCCATACAGTTTAGTGGCAAATTTTCCCTCTCTGCTGAGTAAATTAGCCACTAATCTTATGTTTGTCTCACCATTAAATTTGTCACTGTGTCAAATGCCCAAAAATGGAATAAATTCATGTTTTGGTCCCATACTTCCTTAACTTGGAACAACACCCAACTAAATTTTTTAACCTTTTTATTCTTTTCATCACCTTCAACAAACCCAACCTGGTTGAGCACCATTACTAACAACCCACTAGCTGTGAATCACCGCTACTTCTCCACCTCGATCTACATTACTGACACGAGATGTCACCACCCATCAATGACCCCAACCAAATAAGGAAGAACACTTAATCGCAAGTCCACTCTCTCTTCAATTTCGTCAACAATCTCACTAGTCTAATACTTAAATGTTGTTATTATTTGATCCCTAGGGGTTATTGCTCACCAACAAATATAGGCTACTCACTGCTTGTTGAGATTTCAATTAATGGTGTGTCGATAAAGGAGTCTCAATGAGCTCTGTTAAGGAAGATGATCTAAATAATATATTTATAAGAATATTGTAGCTAGGAGCCAAAAAGAATATTCTCAAGAAACTAGGTTTATATTTTCACTTATTTGGTAGTTGCTAACTTGGTGCTGACATGGTATAGAATACTCTTTTTTTATAGCGTAATATTTCTCTCCTTGAATGCTAATGGCTATTTCACTCTCATTAATTTACAACATCAGTGACAAATTTGCTCCCACATTACAAGATCAAAGGCAATTTTGCGATAAAAAAAGAACAATGCCAAACTCAGGCAAATAATAGTGGCAAATTAGTTTTTTTCCCCTATGGATAAAGATAGTTTACATTAAAAATAAAAAAGTAGAGAAGAAAAGAAAAAACACTTCGAAGTAATTCACTAACATGAGTTGATTCAAGTGGAAAGAGCTTGGGCCCTTTAAATAACACATCTAAAATTCAAACCTTGGAGGTTATGAATGAAAAGTGACATACTGGAAGAATTCCACACTTTTGGTTCCAAACTGCACCCGAGAAATTAGTCTCCAGAGCATGTAGCGGGGATACTTTGGAAAAAAAAAATACACAAGTAATTATAGTGGAAGAAAAAATTATGTAAACACAAGTATCATATAACCCTTAACTCATGTCCGAACAATTACCTGTCACCGGGTACTTATTTTTGTTCTAAATGCGTCCCTTTGTTTTAATTTGTCTACTTAAAATACTTTACGTCATAAAATGCGTCCTAATCAAGTCTTTTAGGTAGAATTCATCATTTAGTCTGATCGAAAATGGCAATGTCACGTAAATTAATTCTAACATAAATCTTAAATTAGCGGTTATAGTTCTCAATCTGTCAAACACTACTAGGCAATTCGCCCCTAACCCAGTTGTTACTTAACACAGCAAACCCAGTCAGCAGGTCGTTTTGAGCCATGGATCATACACGACGGTCTGGAGTTTCCGATTTTATGGAAAAAACATCTCACCCTTGTAGATTTCCCACTTCGGAATTCCTTCAATTAGCTGTAGTTTGGTTCTCGAAGACATCTAAAGATTCTCGGGTCTTTCTCTCTTGGTTTGGGACATGGATGATGGAACCCGCACCAAAAGCTCGCCGCCGCCGGCGTGCCTATTTCAAATCCGGCAAGGCTGGGATTCAGAGTGATGGCGTCGGGTTAGCCATCGTTTGTGTCCCCGCAGTGGCTCCACGACGGGGGTGACAGGGAGCTCCTGTGGAATGTCGTGTGTGGCCGTCCGATGGAGGATAGCGGGGGCCGTGAAGGATTTCCAGTGCTGGAGAGAGCCTGAAAATGGGACGCCCCCAAGTAGTCCAGCCTGAAACATACAGAAAACAGGGGTTAGGAGGTCCCCGGAGTGGTTTTCCGGGGAGGAGCCTCCGACGCCCAAGTCAGTGCCTCTAAATGACAAGGAGTAAGCACAAAATAGATTTGCCGGGAGTATTTCTCTGGTATGCACAGAAGGGGAAGAATCTCGCCGGAGGCGCTTTTCTGGCATGTTTAGAGAGAAAAGAGAAGGCTAGAACTCTGGAGCCCTCCAAAAGGTCTCATGTCCCCCCATTTTCTCAAGAGCCTTTCCTGCTGTAAATAGGGGAAAATGAGCCCCTCTGATTGTGACACGTGTATGGACGGATGCCATCCGTACCTCTAAGCAGAAAAAAGGGGCCAGCCGTATGCAGGCTTTCTTGGGCAGTGATTTGTCGAGAATCGTGTCTCAGTGTGCCAGAGCACGGACTACAGTGGCCTGTCAGAATGCTTGAGGTCAACGTCTAGTGCGTACGGGCGAACATGTCAGAGACTCCTTTGCGTCACCCATCGCTCCTCCGAGGTCCCTTCGGCCGACGTTACTTTTCAGGGGGACGAACAGGGACCTCTCCCCGGGGTGATACCGTCTCTCCGGGGTTACCCACTCTTCCGAAGTCGTTTTGTTCGTCCTCTGATGGAGAGGCGATATGGCAATTTTCCGAGGTCGGTACGATGGGGCTTCCGCGGTCATATATGTCAAGCGTGTGGCCCCCTCTTCCGAAGTCAGTGGTCAGGGCGATAGCACTTCGGCCATCACAGAGTAGATGGAACCGATGGCAGCAATAGCAGATTCGATGGTTAGAACCAATGAGAAGCTATGAATTTCGAGAGTGAGACAAGAGCTTGAGAGAGTGACGCAATAATGAGAAGCTATGAATTTCGAGAATGAGACGAGAGCTTGAGAGAGTGACGCGATCCCTAAAGACTGAAGTGGAACGAATAAGATGGGGGAGTTGGCCGGTTGGATGCTGAGTTTTTTTTTATTGGTTGAATGTGAATGTAAATGCATTAAACAGAAATAAAGGTACAAAGAAAAGTTTGAAATAGAAAAAGGATAAATTTCCCCATCGATCCTGAAACTATCATAAATATTACTCCATCAGTTTTGACGTTGAAATAGGTCAAATTGAACAAATAAACTAAACTAAGAACTTAAAAAGGAATTTGGCCACAAATATTAATATGCTATAGTACTAATTATAAATAAATAAGTTACGCATGTGAATCGTTGTTCAAGAGATAAAGTTTTCTAAACAGGGGCAGGGCGTATCCTATATTCTAAAAAGCGCGAAATAGGCACAGTTCATGAGTTCAGTTTTTTTTTCCCTCAAACGCAATCAACTTCTTTTAAAGTTTGGTCCACTTTCTGCAAGGGAATTGCATTTCTAAGGGACTGTATTGTTATTTTTCACATTTCTCTAGGACAAAATGCAATTTTACTCTTTGGATTTATACTTTTCCCCATTTCAGTACCTAAGTTCGACTCAATTGATGTTTTGGTCCCCAAACCTAATAACTACTTAACTAATACGACTGATCATGAGTCGGATTGGTGCGGATTAAGTGTATAATTAAACTAAACCAAAATGTCCTCGGTTCTTCAAAAACTCTACCTAACCCGAAAATTGAGAACTGAACAAAACCAAAACCATGATTCTGGGTTTTTTATTATTGGTTCTCAGATTTGTCGATTCTAACACATACATTACCACAACATCAAAATACATTAAAATTGCATCCACAACAAGTTTATAAAACATGCAACATAACACATAATTAAACCTAGATTTAAATACAAATATTCTTAGTAAAAATCAAAATTTGTTACACATTCTTCCCTTAGCAGCATCACCTGCAAACTCTTCACCTACATGCAATTTCACTAGCACATGCAATTTAACTCTAGTCCTAAACAACTGGCCACAATCCTTATTTAATTAGCATTCAGATTTCTCTACATTAAGCAATAATTCCATTCTAAGTTACTATTATCATATCTAGAATTGCAGACAAAGAATGCATCATTGAACAAAAGTGAACGGCATTGAACAAAAGTAAAAGGCATTGAATAAAAGTAAAGAATGCACTTACTTGTGTGGCTGAACCTAACATGCAATATTAGCCTTTATGGTGATACCTGATTCCATGTTCAAATGACACAAATCTAAGAGACAAACATATCATGAATCAAAATGAGACCATACAAAAAAAAAAATGAACCAATAAATTAGTAGCATTAGAACCGACACATAACACTTACCTTCTTCAATTATCGTCAAATCCTCAAGATTTTCTTTAACAAAAATAGGTAAAGCGAAAGCATGAAGCCAATCTTACCACAAATAAGAGCCAGAAACAAAGTACAAAACACAACAAGAAATTGGGGATGTGAAGCAAACAAAAATTAGTGCAAACTCATATTTACCAGAAAATGTCGAACAAAAATCTTGATCACACAAACTCGCAACCCATGCTCATAGCCCCTTCACCTTGCCATTTGTGACAAATTGAAATTGGTACATGGAAACCCTAACTCTTTGTCTTTGTCTGTTTTGATTAAGAAAGAGCAAGTATGAAGCCTGGTCTTATGAATTAGGAATAGCCGATTAGGACCATTAGGTTTTGTTTAAAAAGATTGAAAGGCCCCTCTACTTAATCTACTATTTCATATTTACCATTATGTAATATATAATATATAACTTATAAATTTTAAAATGTATTAATATACCTCTGTTCGGTTCTACTTCGGGTTGGTTCCATATGGAACCGGAACCAACCCAAAAATTGATGGATTTTTAATAGATGGAACCAACCATGGAGCATGATCAATTCTTACGCAATCCAACCCTGTTGGGTTAGATAAACCTATGGTTGTACCCCGACCCTGCTTACCCCTATTAACTAAATTATTTCTCTTTACTCCTTTGGTCCCCAAACCATTTTTGTTGTTTTTTGGCCAAAATTCACATTTGGTCCCTCAACTTTCCTCACTCAAATGAGTTAGTCCTTTGGCTTTGACTTAGTGTAATTAGTCCCTAAAATTTAAAAAATTGAATAAGTTAGTCCCTTGTTGTATGGAATGACAAACGACGTTACTCTCTCTTCCCCTCGCCACCACCAGCCGCCATCTTCACTATCGATTCTGGCCCCACCATTTACTATTGACCTCTTCTACATTAAATTCAGCCTTGCCCCTCACCGTCAGCCTCTCCTTCATCAAATCTAACATCATCAGCCTCCTCCTCCTCCTCACCTCCACCTTTGGCCTCCTCCTCAAAACCTACATCATCGACCTCTTCCTCTTCATCGCCCTCTTCCTCCTCGAAGCCTACATAGTCGACCTCTTATTCCTCGCCCCCACCTTCGGCTTATTCTTCTCCCTCACTCCTAGCCATTACATCTTCATCAAATCCATCGCGCTCCGGCAATCACCGCCAGATTTGAGATGAACAGGTGTCGTTGCCATCGGATTTGTCCTATCCTTCATCCCCAAACTTGGCCACTACACCTAGAGGCCTTACACCGCCGCTCGCCCCTCACACCAACCTCCTTCCTCCGCTTCACTTGCCCTTCTCCCATGCTAGGCCACTTTGCTCTACCAACCGATGTGTGCAATTCAACCTTTTACCAACATCGTTATGTCATGTGACTCCTCATGTGCTCTTTTCTGTCAACCAAGGGACCAAGTCGCATAGTTTCTTAAAGTTGGAGGACTAATTCAGATAGTCCATCAAAGTTGGAGGACTAAGCCATATTGAATCAAAGTTGAGAGACTAACTCGTGTAAGTTGATAAAGTTGGAAGACCAATAGTGCATTTAGGCCTTGTTTTTTAGGCACTATATTCTAAAATAAAATATTGGTCACCATGATTTATGTATTTTGAGTTAAACCATTTCTCTCTGTTTTTTTTTTATTAAGTCATTTGTTAAACCCTTAGTATATAAAGTTTTTTTCATATCCCGTTTTGGTTGCTAAATTTCTTTTGTTACTTTTTTTGTATTATTGTTTTATAAAATAAAACTTTAGTCATTATTATTTGCCTACTCTTTGCTATACTTTGGGTTGATTTGGCTTTGGCCAATTTTTTTTTTACCTTTATTAAGTTAATGGTTAAACCATTGAGTACTTAACATAAATTAAATATACTTTTATGTTTTGATTATATCTTTTGTTATTGGTAATTGAGATTTATAACATGACTTATTTATCTCATAAGCTCTATGGTTTAATAAAGTAATTTTATCCAAAATTTCTCACCAGCATTAAAAATAAATTTACTTCAGAAGTTCATATGGTTTAATCAAAAGTGATTTTTTTAAATAAATTTCTCACTAGTATTAAAAATTAGAATTTAAGTTGATAAGAGATGTAAATTTTTAATGAATTATTTTTTAATGAGAAAAAAATTCATTGTTTTGAAACACGTACATTTTATGCTTCACAGTATTATGTTTTCAGAACTAATCATTGTAATGATTAAAAATAAAATAAAATAAAGCTCAACTTAAAATTAAAATGAAGTGAAATTTTATTTTATTAACTTAAATTTATGATTGAGATTTTTTTTTATTATTTATTATTAATATTTATTTTAATTTTCAATTTATTAAAAAAACACTTACTAAAGTGCGGGCAAAAATATACGAATGAGCGATGGAGCTTTGTGGCGTCAGGAATAAAACTTTATCCGAGTTTTGCTAACCAAGGCCTCCAGATGGTTCTGACGCACCAGATATGGAACTGCAGCATATATTCTTTTAATTATTCGTTTGTCCTACTAAGTTCGTTTGTCCTACTTGAACCGTTCGTTTATTCCTTTATAGTATTAAAGAAAAACTCGCAAAAGCTAAGAAAATTAGGCAATTGATTGTGTTTATTGGTCATTGAAGTTGACGGCGGTCCAATTAATATGCACACGCCTACAGCTGTGTGAGTACAGCGTATCCGAAACCACAACCTTTTCTTTTCTTGATGTTTCTTACACGTCAGTCGCAGTCATATCCGAAAACACCAAATATTTCACAGTTGAGTCGATCGAATCTCAATTAAAAGAAGAAAATTCTTTTCAAATTCTACTTATTTAAGAACACTCGAACTCATTGCATTATTTATTAGGATAATTAGAATTTGTCCGGTATTTAGGTAAAATTGTACTTTATCCCCCTCTATTTTAAAAATATATATTTTGCCACTACATTTTTTATACAATTCAACAGTAATTTCTGAAATCTTAATTTAACTATTACGATAACCATCTTTCAATAATTTTAATTTGTATAGTATTTTTTTATAGTTAATAGATATTTTAAATTATTAGTTTTTTCTTTCTATATTTTTTTCAAATTTTAAAACAGTATGTTTTAAATGTCAATTAATTATAAAAAATACAATACATATTAAAATTACTTGAACATGATAACCACGCAGTTTAAATTAAAATTTTAGAAGTTATTATTAGACTGTAATAAAAAAATAGGAGATAAAGTGTATATTTTTTAAAAAGTATAGGTAAAGTGTAATTTCACTTAAAATTTAAGGGATAAATTGTAATTAATCCTTATTTATTTAAGGAAAGAACAACTCGTTAACATTCCACCCGAAGATATTTGTTACCCGATATCACAACCTTAGGTATAGGCAATTCAGCTTTTGAAATAAAATTTACATTTTTCCAATTAAATTGGCCCCGTACATAATGAAATTTCAATTTTATTCGGTAGTTCTGAGTTATTGTAGCCTGTTATCGATCAACGATGTTACTAGTAATACTTCTATCTATCTATCTATCTACCTATACACATACATACATACATACATGCATATAATATTGTCTAAATTATATCTCATGATCTTACACCAAATTTATTTTAACTTTAGTTAATTGACTACAAAATGACTTATTTTTATTTTTACAACTTTTTTACTTGAAACTAATTTTAATTAAAAGCATATATTATGTGGTTACAATAATCAATTGAAATATAATTTTTATAATCTTATTAAATTTTTATGAATTTTTCTAGTTTTAAGCCTTAAAAAAAATTCATAAAAATTTAACAACACCTTAAAAATTTACTTTCAAATTGATTATTGTATCTACATAACATTGGCTTTCAAATAAAATTGATTTCAGATAAAAAAGATGTAAATATTAAAAAAAATTAGTTGACTTTAACTCAAATGAATTGGCCCTTAGTTGCATAAAAGTGCGATTCACACTGCCGTTCTCAATAACTTCAGAGTGGGAATCCGCGTTTCCAGTGCTGGAACACTAAAAATTTACCTTTTGTGTGAAAAGTGCGCTCTGAATTTCTAAGTTCACGAATTCATCACCAGCCATGAAAATCTCCACTTGTTGCAATTGAAGGAGTGCATAATTGGTGCTGGTGAAAGAAAGAGGACTAATTATGAAGGGAAAATCCCAACCCCGTGAAAAGCCAGAGGCATCGAATTCAATCTGAGGGAAGGACATCTTGAGAAGGTATCCATAAATGAGAAGTGAGATCTATGAAAAGCCTGACCAATAACAGAGAAACCAGCAAAGACACTGAGGTGCGGAAGGAATTGGAAATTTGGAATTCCAGATCAGAACGCTGCAAAACTACTAAAAGTTGGATCAGAGGGTTGAGACAGAGTTGAAATTGTGACAATGGGAAGGACAGATCTGGCTTTGGACGACTTGGATTTTGGGGCAGTGAAATTGAGTGATTGTAGATGGATAGTGTAAATGGGCAATCGTTGGTATTTGCCATTTTTCAACCAGGGAAAACACGACACCCAAGAGGTTGAAACGGACTGATCTCATTGGGTACCAATTGTAATTTTTTTTTTTTAGCTCTTTAATGGAGTACCAATTTGATTTTAACAGTTGATAAGACAAATTGGATTATTATGTTTTAGTTCATATATGTGCAAAAAAAACAAAAAATAAAATAAAATAAAGGTGCAACAGGCTATAAATGGTCTCACCTCAAGCTTTGTGTGTGATATTATACATGTCTTATTGGTAGATTCTATTTATTTACCGTTGGATTTGATGAATTCACAGGTTCATGATTGTTGAACTTGCTGTGCCTTATAAAAAATAATGAAATTCTTTAACCAATTTAATCGTAATTCTGTCAACGTAAATATCTCAGCGAGTAAGTTTTTAATCTCCCGTGCCTCAAAGAAATAAAAGATATATTATGGGAGGTAATAAGGAAATTATGAAAGAGTATAAATTTTGTGCAAGCTTTGGTCTTTCAGTTTGACAAATATTTGTATTTATTTAATTTGTTGGTCAATTTTTTTAAATTGGCTTTGTTTGGATGGAGGGAAGAGGAGAGAAGGGGAAGCTCTCCCACCCTATTTGGATTCCATCTAATACGTACGAGGGAAGGGATAAGGAGGGGTATGGCCATTCCCCTATTATCTTGATTAATATTGTTATGTGCAATCCCCCCAAATCGGGGGAAGGGATATGGAGGGGAGGATTATTGGCAAAGTTTTACTGACAATATTACCCTCTCTTATTGGTTATAACTTATAAAGCATGACTCAAGAACGTGCGAATAAGTCAGAAGAAAGTTGCACATCGGACACTATTGGCAGCATTAGGTGGCAGTATCATTGACGCGACAACAGCAGCCGATGTCATTGCGATTTTGGTTTACATTTTGTTTCCACTACAGTATTATTTGCATTCGTTTTGCAATTTTTCTTCTGGTTCATGTTTCCTTGCATACTCTGTTCTATTTGTTTCTACTTGTTTCCGGGGTTTTATATTGTAGTGTGCTTTCAATCGAGTTTCTGTTCTAGATCAGAATGTTTGTTTTTAAACCATATTTATTCTCTCATTTTCTTTCAATTAGGTCATGTTCTAGTATGCTTTCAATTGCATTTCCTATTACAGTTTGCCTATCAAAATGTTGTTCTTGAATTGAATGAAAAAATTGGTAGAGTCATAACAAAGGATAAGGTGAAAAATCATTGAAAGACTCTCAAAAACAATTTTGCTAAGTGCTACGATTTTTGGAAAAATAATGACATGAGTGGATTTGCATGAAATCCTACTACAAAACTTTGGAGTGCAAAACCAAAAGTTTGGGAGAGCCTCATTAATGCTAGTTTCATTTAATTTTAATTTGTTCAGTCCATTTAATGTTTTTAAATTATGGAAATTAGGAAAAAATATTATATATTTTTTTTTATATTTTGGGAACATTACTTATAAATATAGAAGTTTTAAAAGTTGAAGTTTGTAATTTTTTTATAATTTCTTTCAGGAAAAACCTGAAACTCGTGGATGGATGACTAAACTAATTCCCTATTATGACAAGATATTAGAACCATATGGAACTGATCGAGCTACAGGCAATGACCATGGGGCTGCGAAAGAAGTGAGACAACGTCAGACAATTGAAGAAATAGAAATAATTGATGACATTGATCATCTAGTCTCTCAAAATGAGGTGACCATTGAAAGTTATGATCTTTCTACTCAAGTACAATCACGGAGAAAGAGGAAAAAGGGTAAGAGAGCAAAGAGTGGTGACGATGATGAGATTTGCATTAAAGAAACAATTGATAATATCACTCAAGTTATGGAACGCAAAAAATATAGTACTTAAAAAGGTCATGCAGTGACTTCCGATTTCTAAAGAACAAGTTTAAAATTTGTTGGAAGGATTAGGACTTAAGCCACATGCATTAAGTGATGTATATCTTCTACTGATTGCTAATCCTAAAAAAATAAAAGCGGTATTGGGATGTCTAGAGGAAAGGCGAAAGGAGATTGTTATGCGATTGATTTTTGGGCATTTTAGTTAACCATACTACTAGTGTTTTAATTTTATATTTTTATATCAAATAATTTCCTAGGTTAGTCATCATATTTTATTTCAAATATTCTAATAATACTATGATTCAATGGGACTTGTTATTTTAGTTATTTTAATAATGCTATAATGTTTTTTCATTTTATTAATCATATTTATTTAATAATAGTTCACAATGATCAAAGATACTCTCGCATTTAATTCAAGAATTTGTTTTGTATGAAATGAGTCATTGAAGTTTTTAGTACAAGCAATTTATCACATCATTTACAAAGAAGAATAAAATAGGTTTCATAGTTAAAATAAGGGTAAAATTGTAACAATTATTAAATTATTTCCTTTCTCATCCTTTAATGAGTGTATCCAATCCTTCAATTACTTTATCCAAACAAAATGAAGTCATAACACCCTCACCTCCCTTTCCCTTCCCTCATTTGCCCTTAATGAGTTTATCCAAACAAAGCCTTAGGCTGTTCATAAAGGGTATAAATTCTGTGAAGTCTTGGGATAATTCATTTTAATTTAATCTAAAATGGCTTATTTTATCTTTACGTTTTTTACCTGAAAGTAATTTTATTTAAAATTCAATATTACGTAATTGCAATAATCCATTCAAGATACAAATTTTACAATCTTACTAAATTTTTATGAATTTTTTTAGCTTTAAGCATTAAAAAAAGAAAGATTCTTAAAAAACTAATAAAATCATAAAAATTTACTTTTAAGTAAATTATTTATCTACATAATATTGGCTATTAAATACAATTAGTTTGGGGTAAAAAAAACATATAAAAATTAAAATAAATTGACTTGATATTTCAATTTGACAAATTACTGAATATCATTCGCTCAATTTTTTAATCTTCTGAAATAGATCAGACACCGAAACCAAGTTGCAATCTCGCAGATATGGTTGAACGATCATCGTTTCCACGTTTGCCATGTAATAGGGCATGGGTTTCAATCGGATTCGGTTGGGCCCAGTATCCACGGCTAGGCCAACGTTATAATAACTAGGAATAGGATATCTTCGGTTGCTACCTTATTGTGTTTTGATTAGGCAATGCCCATGAATTGATTGGTGGTCAAGGAGAATTTGTGTGATTAGATGGTTGTGATGCATTTTGGGTGTATTTTTGATATAAAATATTATATAGGTCACAGATTACAATTATGACAGATGAATTTGGACTGTCCATTACTTTAAACAATACAATTTTACTTTCATGTAAGAGACCTTAACCTATTGATCTTTTGACACCTATTTGTACAGTTTATATATCCTTTCATCCGGAAAAATCAACGGTCGTTATCTTTGATTTCCATTTTCCCAGACTAGAGCTTTTTTGCTTGACTTGGTCATATATACTCATATATACAGATGGCAAGCGGCAAAAACTGAGATGCGTTATTGTCCACGTCAAGCAAATACTGGACTGGCCAGCAGCATTACATTGGTCAAAGCTTCTTGATATACACTAAAACCAACATAATATGAAAAACTTGGAAAAGTAGAGAGCTGAAATATAAAAACACCAACATAATTATAGTTTTCCTTTGGAAGGGTGCGTAACTTTTTCGTACAACTTGTTTACGTTTAAAAACAAACAAGGCCAATATTATCATCCTGAGCTCAAGCTGGGCGCAAAAGCTTTTCGTAACTTGGTTCTACTCTGCTAACAAGTGGTCGGTCACCAGCCACCAGCTTTCTGATCTAACGCCGTTCCGCGAACTTGTTTAGGTCAGTTTCTTATTCTTTCGTGATTTGGTTTTAGTTCTACCATTTTGTGTGCATGTAGATGTAGGATTCCGTGTATTTAGTATGCTGTAAATTTGAGAACGTGGGAACAGATATATTCTGAATCCTGCGTCATGCTATGTGAATTTAAAACGATTAAGTTGTAAATTTAAACTATCTAATGTTAAAACGATTAAGTTGTAAATTTAAACTATCTAATGTACCACTTTAATGGCACTCTTTATACATATTCATTTTAGAACTGTATAATGCATTTTAAAATCTCTAGATTTAGAACTAAAGGAATGACTTCATGAATCAGAATGATGCAAGCCCGTTCCCAGGATTAATCATTCGCATTTGAGTGATCATCGTGATTAGTGTCCACATGCAAAACATGGTTAACCAGAGACAAATTAGCCAATTCATTAAACAAGAAGAACTTGAAAATTTGAAGATGTTTTGCGTTAAGCCCTTGTGTTGGTTCAGAATCATCAATCACACTTGATGTAACCACTGTTCCATATGTAATTAATTTTATCAGTGTCAGGGACACGTAAGTCAATAATTGATACTTGAGCATGACAGTAGTACACGACTCAGCACAGTTATGTGTTTTTTCCTTTGTTGGGATTCAGTGACTTTGATATTTTTCTTGGAGTATTATTTATGTCACAGACTACAACCCCACAATAATAGACAGACCAAATCCATTATGATCTGTGACAATATAATTTTTCTTTTCTTCTCACATCCAAGTGGTGCTACTGTAGTTTAATTTGACTAAGGTACCCCGAATCGATTGGTTCAACCGTATGTTTTCCTTTAATCTTTTTTCTTTGTCAAATACTTTCTTCGTTATACTTTCTTTGTTTTATTTGATTTTTTAAAAATAGTTTGACTTGAATTTATTTATATTATTATTTATTTAAAAAAATTAAAAATTAAAAAAATGTAAAAAAATTTCGGCAAAAGTCTTATTTTTTCTTATATATTTTTTTAGTACAAGTTTAAGAACTTTTTAGGAAAAAAAATGTATGAGGGGAGGCTCGAACCTTGGACAAGGGGGTTGTAGAAGCCTATTCGTCTGCACTTTCACCAAATGAACTGATGGTGCAAGACCTTTTCTTATAATTAACCTCTGAAAAATTTGAATCAATATTAGGTATGGTAAAACAAGGATCACACCATGTTCATCATCTGTGACCATCATATATCAATGACAACCATTAGATTACTGCAACATGATAGTGGTTATCGGTCCGCGTGTAATAGTTAAGACTACACCAAATTCATTTTAGAGATTTGTAAGAGCTTCATGTTAAACTTCAAGTCATAAACTTTTCTATTGAACTTAATTATTGTAAGTTTTTGAATTCTAGGGGCTTATGTGTAATAGTATTTGATGTTTTCTATTATTAGTTTGAACTTTGTATATGTCAACAACACACTTCCTAGGTTTGTATCCTGACTATGCCTATGTAGTTACATTTGGAAGTAAATCTTTTGAACAAGACTTAAGCTGTTCAGTTGAATTAGGCAACGTCTGGTATGCTCCTCACCTTACGTGCATCATACCCCTGTAATTACCCTTTTACCATGAATTAAACTTATTGATCCCCACCATATTTTTCCCTATTCATCACCTCTCTGCCTATCAATCCATGATTTGTGAGTTGCCATTGGACCCCCACCCTGATTGGGATATGCCACCCCACATCAAGTCCTCTCCATTCGCCAATGACCACTAATCTTCATCTAGTCCACCGGTTTGGATTATTTTTGTACCATATTGAATATGAAAATGGTGGAGATTCACTAATTGAAGTTATGGCTGGTGTTGCTATTAGAGTTTGACAACATCGAGGTAGGATTCTAGGGTTGTTTATGTGCTGAGGGTGAGACCAAGTGGTGGCAGATGGTAGATGCTGAGGGAGAAAGTGGTACAAGATGAGCAACAACGTGTGGCAGCTCTGTGATATTTTGACCAAAGAGAAAGGGTTTAGGGTTAAACCCTTTTGCTATCCCTCATTTATTTTATTTTTTTCAATTGAATCTGTAATGTTTTTTGTGGTATGTATATGTATATAAGTAGTAAATGATTTCTACAAATTCATAAAATTATATGCACCAAAAAAATAATATCACATCATAATATTGATAAATAAATAAACATAACCATATAAATAAATAAACAAATCCAATCAGTGAACCATATAAATAAACAGAACCATATATAAACAATTAAACTCATTTGTACAAATAATGTTAAATACATTATTATTCATATGTAAAATTTTATTTATTTACATATGTGTAACATATCTCTGATCTCATCTGTACATATGTCACGTGTTTTCTACATGTCTATCACTTGATTTATACAATAAGTTTCATACATATCTGTTGTCCGATCTATACATATCTCCAATTTTGACAGAGAAACGAGATTTAACACGTTTACATATTTTTTTTATGGGAAATTGAACCTATACATACTATTGGATATATTGTTAACATATCTATGATCTCTATTGTACATATGTCACAATTATTTGTACAGATCTCTCACTTACTCTGAACATTGAGTTTATACATATTTGGTATTTAATTTGCACATATCTCCAATTTTAGAAAAGTCACGAAATTGGATGTGTTCACATTTATTTTATGTTATGATGGATAATATTAGAATATAAATATATACAAACATAAATGGTACTAGGGTGCACATTACACTTATTAAATTATTTTCTTAATGGTGTTAAAGCAGGTCAATTCTGATTCATAGTGAGAAACGGGTAAGAGTTAAGTTAGAAAGAATCCCTGGCGCCGCCATTCGTGGTGTGCGCCTCGTGGGCTATGCAAAGTCAAGGTGAAGGAAGTGAAAATCCGTAGGCCCAAAATCATGTAAGAACAGAACGGCCAGAGTCCCACTTAACGGGCCAGGACTATTGAAAGTCCAGTTCAGATTAGTTAATTAGGCCTATGCATGTCTTTTATGGGCCTACAAATCCGAAACCAAGACAGATGCTTTGGGTTGCTACGCTCCGGCAAGCAGTAATTTCATTTGGAGGTCCAGTTGGGTCCTTCCTGCCGCAGTCCTATCACGCGCATTAACCCATAAAGTAGCCTCTGTCTGGACCGCGTTTTGCTGTAGGTGTATGCGGTTTAGTGTTGAGTTAAATATGAAATTGTAGAAAATGTCTGTTAAAAGGGAGAAATGGCATATAAGCTTGTTTATACTCGTAGCCAGGGAAAAACTATTGTGATGACCAATTTTATGGGATAGCGGGTTTGAAGTACTGGGGCTTAAGTGTAGCAAAATAGAAAGTTTCAAGCTACAGAGAAGAAGCGTCCATCTTAGATATTGCAAGGATGTAGCTGCAACTCTTAAAACTTAGGGAGTGTAATTAAAAAGGTTTGAAGTACGAGAGCTTTTATTGGGTACAACCATGGTGAAAGCCATGGGTCTCTTGGATGGTTCTCTCTCTCTCTGGTTTTTTTTTTCCTCCAAGAAAATACACATATTAATGGTTGATGTTGTTCCTACATAAATTAAAAAGTAACTCATGCAAAATATAGGTTAAAGTATTGTGTGAGAAGTGGAATAAATATGCGTAGAGTACCCAAATGTAACAACATGCTTCCTCAACTACAAGGGAATAACAATGGTTTTCATTGCAGTATGGTAATTTACCAGCATTTACAGCTCAGACATCATCCCTCACACCCCTCATATTACATCACGTCTGTATAATTGGAAGAAACACCCCCCAAAAAAAAAAAAAAGAAAGAAAGATCAAACCCAGTTCAGAAATGCTATATGATGGGAACTGAGATCAGTAAATGGAAAACCTTGAAATTTTGATACCAGCAAAAAGAAGGAAATAAAGAAAGGAAGTCAAGCTATTTTCTTCATCGAAATAATTAGAATTTTACTTTTCAATGCATTTGGTTGTCGTTGAGTCAACTGAACTCGCCATTCATTTGCAACGATCCATCCTCCATCAGCTTCTGACTCAGGCTGTTGAACCGCTCTCTTGAATACTGCCTAGACGCTTTCCTCCAATCTGTACCCGCCTTCATCATCCCCGAAAACTCTTCATAACTTATCCGCCCATCCTGCAGAATCACATGAACTTCGAATTAGAATCTCCCACAAAATGCAGAATCAGCATTTCAGCCATCTTTCACAGCAGTCAGACAACAACATCAACTTGATTCTAATAAAAAGGAGTATGTGCCCAACCTTGTCTGTGTCCACATCATGCATAATCGCACTAATAACTTCTTCACTAGTCGCTTCGGTGTCATCTGCCAAGGCATTTCTGAGTTCTTCAATCTCTATATACCCAGTCTGATTCTGATCAAAGAATTCAAAGGCTTTCTTCAGGTGCTCATCATTTCCCATCCTTCTTAAGTGAACAGATATAGCCACAAACTCTCCGTAATCCAGATATCCATCTCGGTCCGTATCACCCTGAAACAGATATCAAAAGGAAAAAGATATATCACAGCCTTGTCTATCAAGAGTTGCAACTGAACTGCAAATTCCAAGTTTCATCATCTGAAATTCTACGCTCTATGACGTGCATTGAGTTTTGGTTTGATCTATAGGCAATGCCATCATATGACCAAGCGTAAAACCTCCCCATAATTAAATAAAAAGTTTGACGATAAGGGGAACATACAGCGTCCATTAAAATTTGGAGATCAGCATCAGGGATAGTATGGCCAAGTTTCAACAAGCCAACCCTCAGCTCATCAATGCTAATCTTGCCCTTATTGTTTGTATCCATCAGTTGAAATCCTTCCTTTATGCCGGCCACCTCTTCCACAGACAAATGCTCAGCTATCACCTGTTAGTTAAAATTCCGTTGCAGGAAAAGTATTAGATCTGACAGAAGAAACAAATTTGTTATGTAAAATTTATTAAAGTAGATGAGGGGTACCCTTAGAGCTCTTTTCTTAAGCTTGTTCATTACAGAGAACTGCTTGAGTCTAGCCTTTACAGTCTCACCCAAGGAAACATTCGGAGCCTTCTTTGCATCTTGCAACCAAGGGTGTGCTGCATGACATGATGAAAACCAAAATATTACACATTATCCTAAAGCTCAGTCTCTGAAACCTCCATATGCAACCCAATTGTGCAGAACTATATAACTTTGATGAAGAACCAGAACATTACCTAGAACCTCTTCAGCTGTAAGCCTCTGCTTTGGGTCAGGATTAAGCATTTTCCGAACAAGATCTTTTGCATTCTCGGAAACTATGGGCCAAGGATCCCTCCTAAAATCTATATGAGACCGGATAATTGCTTGTGCGACTCCTTGCTCAGTTTCTGAAAATTAAGAATCGAAAAGGTCTTACATGGAAAAAGAATAACAAGAACTGGAATATGTCAAATGTTAATCGCCAAATGATTAACTAATATGTACAATATTAACCTGCCCAGAAAGGTGGGACCCCACAAAGCAAGATGTAAAGGATCACACCAGCACTCCAAACATCAACTTCAGGACCGTAATTTCGCTTTAGCACTTCGGGAGCCATGTAATAAGGACTTCCAACAATCTCATTAAACCTCTCACCTGCATAGTGGAAATCCATTCGGTTCAAACACCACCAAGGCACCAAATATTGTTCATAAAACGGTTCTAGAACATCATAGAAGTACTGGTAACAACTACAAGTTGAGAAACATAGGAATTACCAGGTTTAAAGAACACAGATAGACCGAAATCGATAGCCTTCAATGGTGCATTCTCCTTCTTGTTAGCAAACAAAAAGTTTTCAGGTTTCAGATCCCTATGCATTACCCCATGCTTGTGGCAGATCTGGAACACAACAATAAACTCAAGTGTTTCAGGGAAAAATGGAAGAGATCCCACAACCAATAGCATATAGAACAACGAAAAAAAAACACAGAGCACAGCCCAAGAATCCAGATCTAAAGCATTGATTCCAAAGAGCACCCAGAAAGTTGCCACTATGCTGTATCATCAACAAGCTCTCTAATTAACCAAAATCTGTATGTACCACAATCAACTGAAGCAATATAATCGGAAAATTATCAGGACTCGGTAACCAGACACGAACCTGAACAACTTCCACAATGGTCTTGGTAACCACAGCCGCAGCTCTCTCTGTGTAATGGCCTCTGGCAACAATTCTATCAAACAATTCACCGCCCTCGCACAGCTCCATCACCAAATGAACCGCATTATCATCCTCGTACGTATCTTTCAGGCTTACGATGTTGGGGTGCTCGGGCAAGTGCTTCATGATCTCCACTTCTCTCCTCACATCCTCTATGTCCACCGCACTCCTCAGCTTCTTCTTGGAGATCGATTTGCACGCAAAAGTCTCGCCAGTGTCCTTGTCCGTGCAAAGATAAGTAATACCGAACTCTCCCCGGCCGAGCTCGCGACCCAGTTCATATCTGAGACCAATATCACGCCCGGTTGGATTCTTCAAGACGGAGAGCTTGTGGCCGCCATGTCCATTCTGGTTTAGATCGTAGTCGAGCGCAAACGGGTTCTGCTTCTTTCGACCCTTCTTCCTGTGCTGAGAATCTGTAGATGGCGTGGCGCAGCAATTACCCATCAATCAAAAACTCGAACCTCGGCCGATTGGATAAGAAGAGTCCTTGGATTTCGTAGACAAATATTTGGTCAACAAGTAAAGATCTGATCTTCCGAGCCAGGAAACAAGAAGCTCAGCTCTAAACACGCTTTGCGTAATCAACTAATAAACCAAGAGATCCAGCTTCAAATCAAGTTTTTACTTTTCCACCGCCCTTCTAGAAACCCAATTGAAAATAAGAAAAGTTCCGAAACTCGGAAATTGGGAGGGAGGGAGTCAGTCAAGAAGAAAGAAACAAAGAAGAATTATACAGGGATTTTTGCAGGGGATTTAGGGAAGGATAATAAGGCGAATCTATGTATAGTGTTGGAAGCAAAGGTGAATAAATAAGGTAGGGAAATGGCTATGAGAAATTGGGGTGTGAAAGAGGGAGAAGAAAAGTTCAAGGACGAGGGAACCAGGCAACAACCACCACGCCAGAGGTCAAAGCTGCTTCGCACTTCGCAGAGACTTCCCTTCCCTCGCTTCAAATTTTCAGACTTTGAGGCGAGAGAGATATGATTGGTTGTCTTCACAAAATATCTTCGGGGCTTATGGATGAGCGTGATCTGATTTCACTTGCGCAATAATATCAGACAACTTTGGTTGCAAGCTGTTAAATTGGTATTTTCAGCTCAATTCATGTCTATGAAATGCCCTCTTTTGTCCATTGCCATTTGCTATTACGATACAATTAACATTAGCCGTCTTCCCCCCATCCCTTCCACCAAAGTGAATTGAAATATCATACTACCGTACTATTGTTTGCAAATTACACATTAATCTCCAGAAACAAATAATGACTTGGATAAAATGAAACATTAGTCTTCAACCTTTAATTTTTATTGTAAGTTGATTCTCAACTTCCACTTTGTTGGTTCTTAGTCAAGACCTTTAGAATGTATAAAATATTTGTCTCAATTTTATATAAGATTGAATTGACATAAAAATTTGATTTACATCTAGAAAAAAACTAATAATTTAAATAATATATAAACTGTAAAAAAATTATGGTATAGTTTGTATTTAATAGAAGATAACTATCAAATGGTTTAAATTCATTAGTTTTCACATAATCATCTAATGTTAATTTTTTAAAGTTTAATTTGAATTATTCAGAAATTATCTTCTAATAAAATCATTCAGTGCCATAATTTTATGATAGTTTATGAATAATTTAAATAATTTTTTTTTATCTTTGTAAATTGAATTTTTGTAGCCGCTCAATCTTATTTAGAGTTGAGGACTAATATGTAACAAAGTATAAAAATTTGAGATGAATTGATAACCAATGTATAATGGAAATTAAAGGTTTAAGAATAGTTGAATTTTTATCCTAATGACTTTGTTTCAATTTATTTTAAGTGTTGATATTAGTGGGTATAGATCTGGCACAGGAAAAATTTCTTTTTCTTTTTCATATTCAAAATTTATTATACATACAATGTAGCAAAAGTT
Source organism: Aquilaria sinensis (assembly GCA_005392925.1). Taxonomy (NCBI): domain Eukaryota; kingdom Viridiplantae; phylum Streptophyta; class Magnoliopsida; order Malvales; family Thymelaeaceae; genus Aquilaria; species Aquilaria sinensis. The sequence goes on along the minus strand of SMDT01002759.1, from coordinate 828,330 downwards.
ACCATTAAAAAGTTTGAAATGAGTGTTTACTGAATTTTGAAAAACTTAGAATATAGCTATACTACTTCTGAATTACCTTTTTTTATAATGGAGACTGTGACCACCACTTGAATCATAACCTTTACCAGGATATATATTTTTCTTTGCCAACTTATCTAATTGGCAGAAAAAATGACATAGGAAACATAAGACAAACATAGTAGGGAAAAAAATTCATTTTCATTTGGTTATGCGTTCGTCTACACTAATGCATTACACACACTTCAGAGACTTTGTTTTTGCATCAATGACGAATTCAGAGTCATAAACCTGACTTTTGGGATACAAGATTCCAACCCCTTGGCGTCGCAAACCACCGACCACGCGAAAAGTTGAGGAGGAGCAATCGATGGGAACCCCTCCACCCATTGCGTCCCATTCCTGATCTGCCACCATCCAACATGGTCATCTTCATTGGCCCGCATAGAAGCTACTTACGTCGTCGAACTTGGAGCCCAAGGTGCTGCTGCCCTTGTTTCGCCGTCCCATCATCAAATCGAAGAAGCACTGTGCCCTCGTTTTGACCTGTTTCGCCATTTTCGCAAATGTGATTTCAAATCTTTTTACGCTAATATGATTTAAGCCCCAAATTTTTCTTTTTTTATTTAATTTATCCCAACTTTATTTTTAAGCTAAAATTTTTAATCATAGGTATGCATGTAAAAAGTAATGTAGAAGAAGTCATTAAATTAAGAAAAAATTACAAAAAACCACCGTGAGATTTTATCAAACCTATAATTTTGTCCTCACTATTTCAAATACCTATACTTACCCCATATAGAAGTTAACATTATTATTCGCTGTTACCATAAAGAGGATAAAATATCTGATTTGCCCTCTTGCATTTCTTTCATAAAACCTTTGCCCCCAACTACTAAAACTCTTTTAAATTAAACCAATTAATCTTAGAAAGGAAAATCACCTAACAATCTAAACCAGAAATACATCAGATGATTCAATTCCCTAACCTTCCATTCAAATCCACCTCCAAATACACTAGACATGTCTTCCCCAACCAACAAAACCCCTACCTCCACCTCCAGTGTTGCCAAAAATCCTAACGAAGAAATCATATTCTTCAACGAAGATGCCCACTTCGGCAACCTGCTAGTGAATCTGTTGCAAGGGGGTGAAGTTTTTTTATCAACCATCTTTGAATGCTTCGAACAAGCTCAAGCTTTTAATCCTACCCTCGCTGCCAACCATCAAATGTGATGACAGTGGCAAAGACTGAAATCGTTCGATCAAGTCCAATTTCTTTCATAGCCAGTCGACGCCCACATGTCATGAGATGCAGAGATAGGAGACTTGGCAGCCACGTGCATGCTGCGTCTGACGTGGATGAATGCCTACAATCCTAGTCATCTTTTACTTTTACTTTACTTTTGTAATTACGAGACGGGTAAGCCTATATGAGCTGGGATGTAGCTCATTGTCAAGGAGCGAAGATTTGTGATCCTCTTTCCCCTCATCTTTTTTCTTTCTTCTGTAAGAAGCTATTCGTTATAAGTCTTTCCCCATCTCGGAAGTGCTCCGGCCAGTCCCTGATTGGAAGCAGCGTTCATCCATTAATTGAGAATAGCTTGCTTCATTGATACTGAATTCTTCTCTGTCGTTATTAATTCTGTGATTGTTAAATGACAGTGGTATCAGAGCACGGTCTGGGCTTGAAAATGGCTGAAAGTACTAGGCTCCAGGAATTTCGAAGAGGATTGGAAGAACAGATCACCAAGAGCCTGAACGAGCAAGCAAGCAGGCACGAGCATGAGCTTGCTCGATTGGAGCAAAAACATTATGATCTGGTTTCCCAGCAAGAACAACAGTTTGACGTTCTTCGTCAGTTTATGACGGATCTCCAGAGAGCTCAGGAGGGAGGGACCCATTATCGGGAGGCTAGTCCCCGCAACAACGGATCTAGCTACCTAAACCCCGGAGGTGGAGCGAACATAACTAGGGTGGGTTGGATTGATTTTCCCCGTTTCCTGGAAGAAGATGTTGAGGGATGGCTCTTCCGCTGTAACCAGATTTTTGACTTGGATGGCATTCCTGAAGAACGCAAAATCCAGATGGCTTCCATACATATGGAAGGGCCTGCTCTCCAGTGGCATCAACGGTTCCTTCGGGACTGGCCGGCGGCGCTAAGGTTGTCCTGGAGCCAATATTCAATGGCGATCAGAGAAAGATTCGGAAAAGGGCACCATGATCCTTCAACTGAGCTGAAGAACCTTAAGCAGACGGGAACAGTCCGAGAGTACCTGGGCGGGTTGCAAGAGGAGATACAGGGTGCCATTCGGATCCTCCGACCTAAAACATTGCATGAAGCTCAATGTCTGGCGAAGCTGCAGGAATCTGCCAATACTGTAAACAAGAAGAGTAAACGTGTAGGGGACGAGAAAAACAGGGGAATCTTACCCTTGCCTAAATATTCGCAACCCACATTACCAGCTCCCATGCGTCCAGTCAGGCGTTTGACAGAGAAAGAGTTGAATGAAAGAAGGCAGAATAATCAATGCTTTTGGTGTGATGAGAAATTTTTTCCAGGGCACAAGTGCAAGAAAGGGCAAGTTAACAAGATGGAGCTGTTAGTGGAACCGGAAGGGGATGAGTGGGCTGAAGAGGAACACACAGAATCAGGCGAAGAACCAAGGGTTGCCATTGACTCTCCTTGTCTTTCTTTAAATGCATTAACAGGTCTACCCAACTACACCACTATGCTTATTGGAAAGAACAATTTTGCTTTTGGGCTGCTGCTGATTCTTTCATTTGTCTTTAAGAGAGATTGAGGAGGGTGTGTTATGCAAGTGTGTTCATTGACAATGTCATTCAAGTATCAAGGGCAGAAAATGCATTTGAGAGGCTGTACACCCTTTTGCAAGGCTGACAACCTGGACCTCAATAAAACAAGCAGGCAAGGTGGAAGGGGGACAAGCGTTCGCTATCCAACTACTGGGGTATTATCGAACTCCAGTAGCATGCAACCAGTCCGAAGCGATTCCCAGGGACCTGAAGATCACTGAATTGCTTACTGAATTTGAAGGCCTGTTTCAGGAACCTAACACGCTGCCACCTACGAGGGATCATGATCATCGGATAGTAATAGCGCCAGGCACTTCTCCGATCAATGTGAGGCCCTACAGATATCCTTCGATTCAAAAGGACGTGCTGGAAAAGTTAGTAGGGGAAATGCTTAGCACAGGTATAATCAGGGCCAGCCAAAGCCCTTTCTCTTCCCCCGTAGTCCTAGTGAGAAAGAAAGATGGAAGCTGGCGGATGTGTGTGGATTTTCGAGAGCTAAATAAGGCTACCATAAAAGATAAGTTCCCTATCCCAGTCATTGAAGAGTTGCTGGATGAGCTTCATGGTGCCAAATATTTCTCCAAGTTGGACTTGAGGGCAGGATACCACCAAATTAGAATGTGTGAAGAAGACATTCCCAAGACGGCTTTTAGAACTCACCATGGCCATTTCGAGTTCTTAGTCATGCCTTTCGGCCTCACTAATGCACCTTCCACATTCCAGAGTTTGATGAACCATATTTTTCAGCCATACCTCAGAAGGTTCGTTCTAGTATTTTTCGATGACATTCTCATTTATAGCACCTCTTGGGAAGAGCACTTGAAACACTTAAGGAGGGTGTTTGAGACCTTATTAGAGCACACCTTGTTTCTAAAGAAGAATAAGTGTCTTTTTGGTGTTACACAAGTGGATTACTTGGGCCATATCATCTCTCAGCAAGGACTGTCGACTGATCCCAGTAAGATAGAAGCCATGGTGAAATGGCCTGAACCAAGGACCGTCAAGCAACTCCGAGGGTTTTTGGGGCTAACTGGGTATTATCGACGCTTTGTGAGGCATTATGGAATTATTAGCCGCCCACTGACCAAACTCTTGAAGAAGAACCAGTTTGAATGGGATGCGACAGCCAAGGAAGCGTTTGACATCTTGAAACAAGCAATGGTAACAACTCCAGTTTTGGCGTTACCTAACTTTAATGATCCTTTCGTCATAGAAACTGATGCTTGCAAAGATGGAATTGGAGCTGTTTTACAGCAAGATGGACATCCCATTGCTTTTATAAGTAAGGTGCTATCTTTCAAACACTCGAGTCTTTCTACCTATGAAAAGGAATTCCTCGCCGTGGTGTTCGCAGTAGACAAATGGCGCGCATATTTACTGGGTCGGCACTTCATCATCAAAACAGATCAAAAAAGTTTGAAGTACCTCCTAAAGCAAAGAATAACAACTCCTCTACAACAAAGGTTCATTATTAAGCTCCTGCCATATGACTTTGAGATCCAGTATCGTAAGGGAAGGGAAAATGCCGCAGCTAATGCGCTGTCGCGAATGCATAGTTCGGAGTTGTTCAGGCTGGCCATTACTACGTTTACCATGCCTTTGATGCTAGAAATCAAAGACAACGTGGATAAGGATCCAGAATTACAGGGGATTATTTCGGAATTGCAAGCTAACCCTCACTGCCATCCTCAATATATGGTCGATAATCAAGGACTTAAGAAGAAGGGAAGACTGGTGGTCGGACATGACCAAGGTTTGCGCCACAAGATTATCGAATTGGTTCATTGTGGGGCTGCAGGTGGTCATTCGGGAGCACAGGTCACCAGGAAGAAACTCTTGAGTTTCTGTTGTTGGAAGGGTTTGGCAAAGGATGTTCGAAATTATGTGAGACAGTGTCACATTTGTCAGTTGTTTAAGCATGAGAACTCAGTGTCGCCAGGACTCTTGCAACCCTTGCCTATACCCGAGAAAGTATGGGAGCACATCACAATGGATTTTATTACAGCTGTCCCTAAGTCTGAAGGGTTCGACGCCATCTTCGTAGTAGTCGATAGACTCAGTAAATATGCACACTTTGCTCCCCTATCTCACCCTTATACGGCTGCAAGGGTCGCCAAGGTGTTTCTCAACCATGTTTTTAAATTGCATGGGATGCCCCTTACTATCACTTCAGATCGTGATGCCATTTTTATGAGCACATTTTGGCAAGAATTGATGAAGGTTCAAGGGGTTAAGTTGCAGATGTCGACTGCCTATCACCCGCAAACTGATGGTCAAACGGAACGTGTGAATCAATGCTTGGAAGCTTACCTAAGGTGCATGACGGGAGGTAGACCCCGGGAGTGGTCTAAATGGCTTCCTCTAGCTGAATGGTGGTATAACACTAATTTCCACACCTCTACCGCTCTCACCCCATTTGAAGTTTTATACGGGCAGCCACCTCCACTTCATGTCCCGTATATAGCTGGCGACTCCAAAGTTGAATCAGTCGACAGGAGTCTGACGTCTCGGGAATCAATGATCAGACAGCTTAAGCAGCAGCTGGAACGAGCTCAGCACAGAATGAAGATGTTGGCAGACAGGCGTCGGACAGAGAGACAGGTCAAAGTGGGAGACTGGGTCTATTTGAAGCTACAAGCTTATAAGCAGCAGTCAGTAAGGCTTCTTGGTTCATACAAATTGAGCCCTAAGTACTGCGGGCCCTTTGAGATAGTAGAAGTTGTGGGAGCAGTGGCCTATCGACTCAGACTTCCTCCAGAAGCACGCATACATGATGTCTTTCATGTATCCCTGCTGAAGAAGAAAGTTGGCAACGCTATCGTTCAATCCACCTTGCCAGATGAAGAAGCTACTGTCGTCAAGAAACCAATGGCTATATTGGATCGCAAAATAGAGAAGAAAGGCCAAACAGCTGTTACCAAAGTTCTGGTTCATTGGTCAAACTCAGCGCCTGAAGATGCAACTTGGGAGAGTTACTCAGAAATTCGAAGAAAGTTTCCAGAAATTCTGGATTCTTGAGGTCAGGAATGTTGTTAAGGAGAGGGGATTGTCATGAGGTGCAGAGATAGGAGACTTGGCAGCCACGTGCATGCTGCGTCTGACGTGGATGAATGCCTACAATCCTAGTCATCTTTTACTTTTACTTTACTTTTGTAATTACGAGATGGGTAAGCCTATATGAGCTGGGATGTAGCTCATTGTCAAGGAGCGAAGATTTGTTATCCCCTTTCTCCTTATCTTTTTTCTTTCTTCTGTAAGAAGCTATTCGTTGTAAGTCTTTCCCCATCTCGGAAATGCTCCGGCCAGTCCTTGATTGGAAGCAGCGTTCATCCATTAATTGAGAATAGCTTGCTTCATTGATACTGAATTCTTCTCTGTCGTTATTGATTCTGTGATTGTTAAATGACACCACATCAACATCTCTCACCAGCTAGCCTTCGATCTCGTAGTCCGCACCAGACAGCTCTCGAGCTCGCCTGCCCCAGTGTCGTCTTCTCGCCGACATCCTTGCCGTCACCACGCGCTACCTCATCAGAATGGTGGGTGGCCCTTACGATAGCGCCTTCCTCGGCCATGGAATTTTTTTTGGGATGGCAGGAGAGCAGTGAAATTGTTTTTGGGATGCTTTCCACTCCAATCGTGGTTGGCGAAGACGGTGATAGGCCGCTGCTTCGATTCTGTTTCTACGTTGCTGCTTCAATTTTGCTTTTGGGCTGCTGCTGATTCTTTCATTTGTCTTTAAGAGAGATTGAGGAGGGTGTGTTATGCAAGTGTGTTCGGATCTTTGCTTATGATTTTGCAGTGATGGGCTTTCAATGGCTCCGTCACTTTCATGAACAAATGGATCCTTTAGTTCGCTTAATTTGTTCATCTTTATTCTCTTTATTGGTTTCATTTTTTCTTTGCCCCCAAATCAGTTTCTAATTTTACAAGTTTCTGTTTTCGGTCGATCTGATTGTTTTTGTACCAAGACCTTCAAAGATTGAAACGAGTTTCACGATTATTTTCTGGGTGATTTTCTTTTTTCAGATTAATTGGTTTGGTTTGAAAAAGTTTTTGTTGGTGGGGGTAAATTTTTTATGAAAGAAAGGTAAGAGGGTAAAGTCGGCCATTTTCTCTGTTTTGTTTTGTTTTTTGTAATGGTGAATAACAATGTTAACATTGCAAGGGGATAAGTGCAGGTATTTGAAACAGTGAGCACAAAACTGTATGTTCAACCAAATCTTTGGGATTTTTTGGCAACTATCCCTAAAAATATTTACAAACAGAAATAATACACCAGTAATAGCTCTGCAATGTCAGTTGTACATATGTATAAAATGTCTTGTACATATCCATAACTTGTTTTACATATATCTTTAATTTTTGTGGGAAATAAAATTTAATGCAATAATACTTTTTTTATGAGAGGTTGAACTCGTACATTCTATTAAATATATCATAATATATATGTGATCTTGTTTTTATATATATCATAAATTATTTGTATGGATTTCTTATTTTTTTTCTATATCAAGTTTGTACACATTTAGTATATAATTTATACATATATTTAATTTTAGAGGACATGAGATAACACTTATTTTATGTTATACATAGTAGTGTTGAAATACAAGCATATATAAATATAAATGGTAAGGTGCATATAAGACATATTCATCCTTACTCTATCCTATGTAAGTGAATTTAGATAATAAAAAATTATCCAAATCCAAAAAAATTAAAAATTCCATGAGAATATTTTGTGTACGTCTTCAATTGCCGCACAAGTTAATTAGTAGCCGAAGCCGTAGTTAGGTCAATAGAATTAAAAGTTTGTGATCCACTGAAGCACCAGCTGCTGGTTGAAGACCGAATACGTTGGGTCAAAGCCAGACTTTTCCTCAGAAACTTCATTCTCAGAGTCAAAAAGGTTTAGCTGAGCACTTATTCACTGAAATGGGTATTTTTTTTACGGGTCCGCGCCACATCAGCTACAGTTCCGCTGCATCTCCCAATCATCACGTGATGGTTGTGATAATTCAAGAATGGGGAAAGGGCATTTTAGACCTAAAATTTTTCACATTTAACCAAGCTAGTGCCTAAAATTCCTCTGTTTGTCAAAAAATTCTTAAAGCGTTTAAGCCATCAAAGAAATTCTGAAACTCTTGATTTTGCCATCTAACAGGCATAATCTGGGGCTGATTCCATCATATTTAACGTTTTCTGTTAAAAAAAAGGATGAATATGAAACATCTTTCAAAGTTTAGGGACCTTGATGGAACAACTTGAATCTTAGGGATTCAAATGGAAAATAAAATAAAGATTAGGACCATGACTTGAAGGATTGTTTTTCATTTTCATCAATGAGATTCAAACTTGTTGTGTTTGACCAATTTAGTCTTGAAATTCCTTGATTTGTCAAATAAGTCCTAAAACATTTAAGCTATCAACCGTATTAGTCATCTTTTTTGCTCGCATGTTTGGAAAGAAAACACCGTTCACAGCCATGTCACATGTGTATTATGTATACCAAATGGTAAAATCAAGAGTTTTAGGATTAACATGGTCAACAACTTAAATGTTTTATGACTTTTTTTGGTAAATCAAGGAATTCCATAACCAACTTAGTAAAAACAAAAAGTTCTAGGACTAAAAATGACCATTATCTCCTAGAATGTGAATCTGAGCTGCAACACATGCAAGCATCTAAAAAACATAAGCGTTTTAACCACTTATTTAACCAACACAGTTGGCAACTAACCACAACAATCTATGCATGGCACTTAGACTGAAAGGTGATTAAAAGTGTTATAGGTTTTTTTTAAGAAAAAAAAAATAACTATATACTAATTGACATACTACACTTTAAAAAATCTTGAAAGCACATTTAATATTCTTTTATATTTTGAAGAAAACATATATTTTTATGAATTTTTACTTTTCTATTATAAAAGATATAAAAACTTACAAAAAAATATTTATCTTTCCCAAAAAAATTCTGAAGTCATAATAAATAATACAACAAACCAACATTTAAATTGTATTAAATTTACGATAAAATGAAAAAAATGAAAATATTCAGTTTCTTGATTGTGTGAAAAGGGTTTTAATCTAATGATTCTGACAATTCCAAAAAATTATTTGGTCTATCATTGTCTATACACAAAAAGCTGATCTCCTTTCGAGACATTCAATTAGGGATGTCAACGGATATTTGTCCTGATGGGTATCTTACTATGTCCCTACTTGATGAAAAGGATTTTTTTTTCTTTTACAATTAAATGAATTTGGAGTATATGTAAATTTTATTTTTTTTGTATCCATTAGATGTGGATAAGATGTAGGTTTACGCCTACCTACCACATATCTTACCGGCATATGTGTATGTGTATGTATACTAAGAGCAATATAATAATTTACAAAATAACCTAATTGACTTTGCTTCTTGCAATTGCAACTAAGTGTCAAGCATAAGGCTAGGGTAAAGCTCCATATAAGGTTTCCACTTTTTCTTCACAAAGTTGTACGCTTACTACTAAATACGTGCCCATTTCACTAACTTGATTTGGATAAACTTTTTATAATTTATTTGTGGCAAAGCTTTATCTTTTTATTATAGATATTTATTTTTTGCAATACCAATTTTAATGTTTTTATTATGGTACTTCATTATAAAATAACTATTTTTTATTATGTTAATATGTAGCGGGTAGGTAGATTTTATCCTATCCTATACACCTTAAAATGAATATGAAATGAATATTAAAATTGTAAAATCAATGAATCATGGATAGGATACAAATTTAGTATCCAACATAATGGATAAGATGCGAGTTTAGTATTATCCTACCCACATCCTATTCATTGTTATCCTTATATCCAATAGGCCTACTAGCACTGCTAGTCCTCTAACTTTACCAATTCGCACTAGTTGATCACTTAATTTTGACTTAGTAAGACTTAGTCTCAAACTTTTCAAAATTGTGTAACTTAGTCCTTTAGGTGTTGAGATAAATTTCTTCTTTAAATTATAACTTTCATTTTTTTGGCCAAATGACCTTCCATCTTCCATTTAGAATTTTTCGTTATCACAAAACTCGTGGATTACTAAACTTTTTAAAAAAATTAATTACATAACTAATTAAATTACTTACAAAGGATAATTAAAAAAAATTATACATAATAATCTTAAAAAGTTTAAATTATCTAATAATCTATATTTTGCTTTTTTTTATAAATTATTTTGATTCATTTATTTTCCAATAACTGAACCAATAACCAAACATGTATTTTGGTTTTCGGTCCAAACTAAACTGAATAACAAAAAAACCAAACTATTTTCCCAAGTTCAATCCATTTTTTTGGATTGTTTAGTTTTATCCAAGTAATGCTCACTCCTACAAAATGGCATAATCATAAACGAAGTAACTTGTCTCTCTGGAGGCTTCACGTGGGCAACAGCTGGTGCTCAGTTTGTGAAGGAAGTTCGTGTTTAAAGACAAAAAGAAAAAGTCAAAGTAAATCATAGGATTAGTGTTAAGCAATGTAGACATTTTGTAAGTACCACTTTTGAATAGCAAGATTTGATGCAGTCAAGTTTGGATGACTTGGAAATTCTAAGTACCATTTTCTACCAAGCAGTGTAGGATTTAACATCAAGGACTTGGAAATTTTTTGCATTTTGTAACTACAACTTTTTGGGTAGGTTATGGTGGCAATCAAGCTTGCATCACTCAAAGTGCCATAAACTAATTAAAATATAGACTAGCTTTAACATCTTGGCAATATTTTGTAAAGCATGCAAGCAGAACAAACAATAGGCAATGTTTTATAGGTACCATGTTATAGGCTATGTTACTTCATAACCATTTTGTAAACCATAAGTCCCCTTACCTGAAAGCTTGCTCTTAGTCAAGATACAAGCCCTATTTTTAGCACTACTGATATTAGTCAGCATATTATATGTTTTATGTTATGTGTACACGTCTCCATTCAGATTGGCAAAGCCACAATAAAACATTAAATATGATCTACAATGATCAAACTGTGTGCAAGCAAAACATTAGGAACATTTCTCATTCCTCTTGCCAACAAATGATACATTCATGCCATAAGGCCTTAGTTTGCAACTTCAAATTGCAACTTCAAAATGATCTTTTAGCACAATCATCACTGACAGACAACTATACCATAAGTAGAATCCAATAGTAACACACAACAACCCATGATAGAAATAGCAGGAACACAACAACATTCATAACTTGATTTATTGTCCCAACAATATTCCTTTCCATTTCCACCATCAATTCCAACTTCTTTTTCTTTTCCACCAACTTCATTTTTTTCTTCCTCCATCTCCATGTTTGCTTCCTTCAGCTATCCATTCTTTTATCTCAGTTAACAATCAATTCCTCTGCTTTAAGACTACCCCTTATTTATTCCTCCAACATATCTTAAGGAAGTGCTACCTACTATGAAAGGGTGACTGATATATACAAGAGATCTCTTTGTATCTTGCAATCCATTGATCATTTCATTTGCCTAAATTGGAAATTCATTATCCACCCATTCCCATAACTTGCATGCACCCACCCTCTTAATAAACTTGAAATGCGATTGAAATGCCAACAAGATGGCAACATTCATGCAAATTCTAACACAACTACGAAAAGAACACACAATCATTGCCACACAAGTTTCTTCAAATGAAATATTCGACTATTTGATAATAATTTCTTATCATTGGTTATATTGGTGGTTAATTTGGTCTCGATTTAAATTTTTGATAGCCAATTTAAAACCAAAATATGACTTGAATGGTGATTTTGGCACAACTAAATACAACAGTGGCCAATCCGGTCCAACCATCTAACTTTGGTGGCAAATTTGTTACTTTTGTCTGTACATTTCAATTGGTATCCCAGAGCGCCACTTTTGTTTCAACTAACACACTCGGGCGAAACATGGCAATCTTGCAAGCACCACATCGATCTTGATCAACTACATTTGAGATTTATTAGAACCGTTTTCTGAATCTTTAACTCAATAAGTTGCCATGAGTGGCTGGTCCACCATTAGTATTGGACATGTTAAGGTTTTCTTAATTTCTAAATGAACAAAATATTACCTATAAAAAAAACTGCAGTTCCATTTTAATCTTTGAAGATCCCAAGGAAATTACAGCTAATAATTATGTCATCGAAGAAAACAAAAACTACACACAAAAATAAAACAAATTACCAAATTGAAATCAATTTCCCATTTTGCAACTGTATGATTGTCCCATTGACTGCTTCATGGTTTATCATGCATGAATTTTCCTTCTGTCATCAATATTCAACAAGTCCGGTCTGTTTGTGCACAAAATTTGGCAGCAACTTCTGATGGAAAAATTTGGTGCTTGATTTAACAAAGCTTCTCTCTCTCTCTTAAAAAATAATTTACTAATATAATAAGATGATTCATTTTTTCTTAAAATAAATGTACAAGCCTCAAGGAAGGAGACTCAGGTCAAGCTGACTAACTGTGATTTGCAGATTCTACAGAACAGAAATGAATAATGAGAGTACTAGAATAATTTGTTGGACTAACTGGGCTACGGTCGCCCTGTCATTGCTCAAGTTGCATGTCACGTTGTTATCATGTTGTATTTATACACTTTTCCCAAGAACACGATTCTCATTACCAATTCCATTTGATTCGACAGATTACATGATTGATTAAGTGCATAAACAAAATAATCATTGTAACTGGTGTTACATCTTATGGAGTATAATCTAAGCAACGTAACTTTTATAAGTAATTTTAAAATTTTAATTATCATTTTTTTAATTCCTAATTTAGTTATTGCCCTATTTTAGTCCTAAATTTATTAATATTGTTTCGTTTTAGTTTTTCACTGAATAAAATTCATTAACTTAAAGTAATTATTTGATATAAATTTTTGTAATTCTAATTCAAAATATCCGGCAACTATATTCTACTAAAGTTAAACCATGTAACAAGTTTTTTCAATTCAATAGACAATTTAAATCAGCATTTTTTTTTTCTTCTTGAAAGAAGTAAGCCGATATAGGACTAGAATAAAATATTTTTAAATATTTTTAACATATTTAAAACCAAAACAGAACAATCAATAGAGTATGGACTAAATTAAAGCAACGATTAATTGCGCAAAACTATATTCACAATTGTACTTTTCTCATTTAATTTTTTTCGAAAGAGAACCCCAAGATAGACATTTGTATTTACATTACTAGTATTGAGGTACACAACACATCAAAGAAAAATTCCTAGGAACGGTAGAAAATCAAGCAAGTTAACATTAGAAGACACCCAAATACAAACTAAGCTAGCACAAAATAGTAACCGAACCCTTACCGAACGTACTCAAAATCTCACACACTGCGCCCAAACTCGATGTAAGGAAAGGAGTAAGAGCCCGAATATCATTTTTCTCAACCTTTCTTGCCTCTTCAAACTCGATAAAAATCCCAGCAAAACCTAGGAAACTCACTCACTTCATCGAGAGGAAAAACGGTTATGTTCTCTTTTCTTATCTCTTGCCTCTTCTAAGTAAAATTTAGGAAGTAAAAAATTTAGTTACAACATATTTTTTATAATAAGAAGATATGTATGTTCCTGTTAAAAACATCCTATTGTGACCAATTGTCATAGTGACCGTTCTGACCTTATCAGTATCACTCACTCTTAACATCCCAGGCTGGTCTAAATGAGCATACTGCGCAACTAACTTGCGTTGCATATACTTGAATGCAGCGCAGTTTTTCAACATTTTACGGGAAATTCCAACTCAAGATATCATAATCAAAATAAACAAAGTCTTAATTATAAAATTAACTCGCCTACTTCCCATGTATCTAAGCTTGAAGAAAATACCATCCTTAGCTTTATAACGAAAATGAATGAGGAGGCATGGGATTAGCAGGCGGATAAGACACGTGAAGGAAACCGGAAGACTTGTAGAATGAGGTTTGGTTCTATTAGGCGGACATGTATGTACGGAGAAACTTGGGTGAGTGAAAGGAAGATATGGATCCTCCCTCACCATAACATTAACTGAAAATCAACGGAATAACCTCACAATTTTACTTGTTTTGGTTTGAAATGAATCAAGATTAAAATTTAACATAACTCTAACATTTTGTCTTCGTTTGGTAATAGTGTCTAAGCTTAGCGTTAGAGATTAAAATAAATAAGCAATGGTTGTAGTAGTTTTTTCAAATCTCTAATATTAAAAAGCTATCGTATGATAGTTCTTCCAGTCTCTAATACAAGACACTAATCTTGTTCTCAACAAAGTAATATGATTTAGGCCTTAATTCAATGTTGCTAGTGGACAATTAGTGTGAGAAATAATGGGACTTTCGCTATCCATGTATGGCGGAACAAAACCCACTCATTCTTCAATAACAATTTGTTCTCATTGTAGCCCCCCTTCTCCCGGGCGGGGGAAGGGAAGGAACATCGCTATTATGACCTGAATTGTGCAAGGGAAGAGATCAGCATCAGCGAGACAAAAATTCCGGTAGTTGTTAGGGTACCGCCACCCAAGAATCACAAACCAAAAGTTTCCAGAGACTTGAGCCACACAAATCATGAAACTAATAATCAGGTTCAGATGGACGAAGGTCGGCTACCTACCCATCTGGTTTCGGTTTCATTCATCGCGACAAGCTCCCCCTCCTTGTCGTACGCGTACCCTTTGCTATTAACCCCAGATCTAGTCAGATTTCACTTTCAACTTTCAAGCATTTCAATGTCAATTTGTAAATCTCTTTTCACAAGACATGCAACCGCTCAGTTTCAGCAAATTTTCTTTTCCAGGACAACGGCACCCTATGAGAAAAGAAAAAACGAAAGGTTAAAGTATTTTTAGTCTGAAAAATGCTCGTGTTTTTCTATTTTAGTCATAGAACTTTTTCTTTTCTAAATGAATTTCAGAAATTTGTAACTGTTTAAAACAGCTAGTTCTAAAAATTTTTAACGTTTTTAAATGGGTCCTAAAACTTTGTAACAGCTTCTCCATTTTGCAGTTTTTCTCCATTTTAGGAAATATGAAGCCATTTTTCACTCCAACAGTTTCCCCATCCTATTCTCTAAAATGGGGAATGAGATGAAAGAGAAGATCTCATTCCCTATTTCTACAGAAATTCCAAAAAATGAAAGGTTAAAGTATTTTTAGTCTGAAAAATGCTCATGTTTTTCTATTTTAGTCATAGAACTTTTTCTTTTCTAAATGAATTTCAGAAATTTGTAACTGTTTAAAACAGTTAGTTCTAAAAATTTTAACATTTTTAAATGGGTCCTAAAACTTTGTAACAGCTTCTCCATTTTGCAGTTTTTCTCCATTTTAGGGAATATGAAGCCATTTTTCACTTTAACAGTTTCCCCATCCTATTCTCTAAAATGGGGAATGAGTCTCATTCCCTATTTCTACAGAAATTCCAAAAAATTTTGGGGAATGAAAAATAACATTCTCTTTCTCATAAAAGTTGTCTCATTTATTATTCACAACAATTAATTCATAATTTTATTTTCTTCAAAATTTCTTATAGAAATATAAACTTTTTATATGAAAATGGTATCTTAAAGACTCTATTTTATAAATTTATTTTTTTAAAAAAAATTATGGTACAAATTAATATGAATATTTTTAAGTCAGACTTTAGTTAAAAAAGTTAAAATAGTCATTTTTTGTGAAACAAAGGTAGTAAATTTTTATATTTTACACAATATTTAATTATCAACAATTATTTCATTTTTTTTCAAAATTTCTTATAGAATTATATATTTTTTTTTGTGAAAATTGAACCTAAAGACTCTATTTTATAAACATAATTTTTAGAATTTTTTTATAATATAAATTAATATAAATATATTTAAGTCAAATTTTAGTAAAAAAGATAAAAGAGTTATTCTTTGTAAAACGGAAGGAGTAAATTTTTTACATTTTTAATAATATTTAATTATACAATAATTAATCTAGTCATTAATTTAATTTGCTTTAAATCCATAATATTTAATTGCTATGTAATAAATATAAAATTCTACAAAATAGGGAAGTTATTGGAGTTAGAACAAAAAAATTATAGAAATTTTACTTTTTGCTTCCCCATCTTATAGAAATTTTAGGGAAGCTATTGGAAATGCTCTAACTGTGTAAGAAGTTAATCCTAGAACTTATCACTTTTATGAAGTCAACTTTCTTTAAATTCTAATTTAAACTACCCAATAGCTGTCTTTCAGTAAATTTAAATAGTAAAATAAAACTTTTGACATTTAATACATCATTTAAATTATTATTTAAGAATAACTGTTCACACCTTAGTAAAGTTTTAAGATTGATTTAGAAAATTTAAAAGTGTTAGGACTCAAAAAAGAAAAAAAAAGTAGGATAAGTAGTAAGACTAAAGATGACCTTTCCCCAAATGCCTGTTGACTTCTTTGTTTAGCTGATTGACAAAAACCCTCCACGGCTGGAGAAGTGGTTGGATAAAAAGAATAAAAAGAAGCGACGAGACTTATAGCTGAACGAACAATCTAGAACGCAAGAGCTCCGTCGCTCTCATTTGCTCAGTAACACCTATCCTCAGGGTTCAACTTTGACAAGCCTTGACAATTAAACTACAGTGACATGCCCGGTAGACTTATCAGCTATGACAATTCTATTTCTATGCCTCACACATTGCCTATACCGATAATTCCAGGCTTCCTGGCCGACTATTTTATAAGGAGAGAATCAGCCTAATCTAAGGTCCTACCCGGCAGCACACTAAAAACCTAGCACCAATACCATAGGCACGTAACAATCACAATGATCCCAATAGTCTCTAATTGCATGTTATGTTTTTTCTGTCAACTCAAGATTATCCTCGGCTCATTCAAGCAGTATCATCTTAATGTTGTGTCCACTATTCTCCAATTGCTGTATTATATACAACTGCTATACCCCAAATCAAAACTTGAAACATCTTCCAAGTTCTAAAAGATTTGACTTCTAGCCTAACTTCGACCAAGAAATCAAATGACTGAATGGGACGAATGCTTAAACAATGACATAGAATTCAGAATTCAGTGTATGAATCAGGTGCAGAAGTGCGCACCTCCAGCTTCCTCACGTGACTTATTGCATGGTCAAGAAGCCTAATCTAGCAGCAAGCCGTTTCACTGGAACAGGCTTAAGTATTCACCTGCTCTTTTTGGCAGCAGCAAATTTCGGATTTTTGCAGAGTCTGATACTTAGAGGTGTCACCTCCACCAGCTCATCTTCTTGGATATACTCAATGCAGTCATCCAGACTATACTCCACAGGAGCATCCAGAACCACTGTTAAAAAAGAAACAGAAACAGGATCACAAACGTGAAAAGCAAAGTAGTCAAGATCACTGTATCAATTTGACACTCTTGTGCAGTTGACTTTGCTACAAAACTGAAGATATAACTTGATACTGTTAGAGAAATTGCATCACGAACAAGAATGGTGTCTCACCTGTCTGTTCTTTGTTTGAACGAATGTTAGTTGCAGCTTTTTTCTTGCAAACATTTAGGGATAGATCCCCAGGCCGCTGATGGATGCCAACTATCTGCCCTTTATAAACATCAACTCCAGGACCAATAAACATCTGTCCCCTCTCCTGTGAACCAGAAAGTGCATACGAAGTACTAGTCCCATCTTCGAAGGCCACCTGAAAATCAGTCAAACATTTAACATACACAGCTGCAGTGTGGCAAAAGGAACTTTTAAAGTTTTAAAAAAAAAAGGGCAAAAATTTATAACCAATCAAATAACTATCACGAAACCCATCTCTTTAAGAGACCAGTAGTCTTAGTGAGAAGAAATAGTGCTTAAAATTACGAGCACAAGTTATGACCACCAAAAATACAGTGATATTAATATTTAATTACACAAACTCAAAACTATACTTTTGTTTTTTTTGGAAAAAAGGAACCCAAAAAACAAAAAGCAGAGACATCTGAAATTTACCAAGGAACCCTGATCTCGAGTATTAATATCACCAGCCCAAAGTCCATAGCAATCAAATATTGTGTGCAGACTAGCTGTGCCACGAGAAGCTGTCAAAATAGCATTCCGTACCCCAAGAAGGCCACGTGTTGGGATCTTGTATCTGAGCAAATTTCTGCCCTCAGACCTAGAAAACAAAGAATAAAAATCATGAGACACATACTGCATCATATGTATATATATTAAGGGAAAAGAAACAACAGATAGCACATCAATGAGAGAAAGAGTCTACAACACACATCTAATGTGTAACCTGGAAAACCAAGTACACTGTAACCACAAATTTCACTGGACTTTCATCCCCGTAATATGACATTTACATAAGCTTGTAGTCAAAATCTCAACAAAATAAGACAACTTTACTCACCCAACCCCTTGCATATCAATCATTTGCCCACGCCTCTTGCCAAGAAGCTCAACTACAGGCCCCATGTATACTTCAGGCACTTCAACGGTGGCAGTCTGCACAGAAGTACACCAGGACATATTCAACTAATCTTTGATGGGACATTTTTCTAAGTAACAGTTCAGAGTTCTTGTAAAGAAAAAAAGACAGATTCTTGTTATTGGGCAGTTAATTCAATTCTTGTAATTTAAAAAACCAAAGGGCTTATTTTCATAAGAGTCAAGAAAAAAATTATCTTTGTCCTTTGTTCTATATTTTGCATAGACAACACAATCATGTTAAAATATAATAAGAGGGGTACATACACATACACAAACAATTAACCAATCAGTTAAACTTTGATCCCTACAAGTTGGAGTCGACCACAAGAATCTCACGTTGGAGGTAAGTCCCTCTATAACTATAAATGAGCAAGGCTTTTTCTTTTTTTTTTTTTTTTCTGAAAAAACCCCTTTTCTCCAGCTCAAATATTTAGCCTATCAAATTTAGATGCTAGAGCATGCATTGACTCAGATGGTGGACATGCCTAAGCCATCTAAGATGACACTTCCCGAAGTTATCCTCAATAGGTGCTACTTTTACTTTATTTCTTATAGTTTTGCTTCTAACTCTATCCTTTATTGCATGAGCACTCCTAAACTACATCAAATATAAATCAAATATATGGTACAAATACTTATGCATAGTACATTTTTATTAGAGCTCAATTAATCCTGTTTGACCGACGTATTTACCGTATGAGCATATGATGTGTAAATAAAAATGAGGAAGCCGTAAGGAAGTTACACCATAACTGCTAGATATTTTTCAGTAACAATAACTAGTAGAGAAATTGAAATGCAGTTAGCACATATGCCAGCATAATTGTCACATCACTAAGTTTTTAATGCTCATATTACTTCAATTTGTGCTCTTAGGTATTACTTCAATTGGCACTGTCACATACGTATTTCTTATATTTGTGTTTCTAAATCTATCCTTTATTGCATGAGCACTCCTCAAATACATCATCACATATCTGGAACAAATACTTACCCATGGTATATTTTTCTCCAGGGGAAAAAGACGAAAGCAACTCCAACCCCTTTGGTTAGCACGCAAGCATGTCTACTCAAGTAAACTGGAGTTGATAAAGAAATTGGCAAGAACCAGAATTGCATAATCACCTCATAAGGTTCCAACAGCTTGTCATCAACCTTTTTGCTAATAACTTTGGGAGGTCCCACCATGAACTCATATCCCTCTCTTCGCCTGCATCAGGTAATCACTTAATATCATCCACAAAGAATGCAAGGCATGAGCACAAAAGATATACTTACATGTTTTCAATTAGTATGGTAATATGTAGAGTCCCACGCCCACTAACAATAAATGTATCAGCAGTTTCACCATCTTCAACTTTCATAGCCAAATTTCTCTCGAGCTCACGGTATAGACGATCTCGCAAGTTTCTACTAGTGACATACTTACCCTACAAAAGGTAGCAACTAAATTAAGAATAAACAGAAACCAGGTTAAGTGTAAATAATAATTTAGTGAAAATGCATATGCCTCTTAACATTTTATCTAAGAAAACTTCACATGTGGCAAGCCTTACCAAATTGTTTTTATTATGTGCCAACCATTTCACTTGACCACCCCTAATCACATGGCATCTAGCACATTCTCACGGTATAATTTTCAATGACAAAGCTCTGTCTTGGTTCACTTAATTGGCAAAGAATTTCATCATATTACAAACTCTTGGTTCTGGAAGCTCATATAGACACACATACAAGAGTGCATGCGAACACACAGGCTTGCCATACTATAAGACCTAACTCTCAAAGATGATCAATTCATATTGGCTAGGAAAAACGAAAATTCCAGAACCGTTGGGAGGAAAACTGTCCAAAAATTACACTAGAAGAAGTAATAATACCTCACGACCAACAAATGGTGATGTATTTACAGAGAATGCCATTTTCACAGTTGGTTCATCCACTTTAATGGCAGGTAATGGCATTCCATTTGTTTTGTCAGCAATAGTCTCCCCAATCTGCTCAGATAATATCAATCAACAATCAATCATCACAAAATGACCAAGGAAAAAAATATCATAAACCAAATCAAGAAAAATCTTCCAAATATGTTTCTAAAACTAAAGAAATCTATTACAATCATCCATAGAGATGTAACAGACTCTCACCTGAATATCATCAATTCCACAAACAGCACAAATATCACCAGCTTCGACACTCTCAGCAGGCACTCTACTGAATTTCTCATACACAAAAAGTTCACTGACTCTTGCATATCTGCATGAATCTTCTGCTGTACATACCTGAAATTTTTAAAGCGACAAGTTCAAAAGGTCAAGAAGAGGAGCTGCTCTTGGTGTCGATAAATCATATATTAATGATGGTGGCACTATCTGCTACACACCAGCCAGGAAATAGTTCATACACTAAAAGCTTCTTTTTATCCCCATTGAGAGGCCAAATCAAATATAAAACAACAGGATTTCCTTACGATTAAGAAAGAAATTTATACTTCCACAAGCTAAAATGCATGTGGTATCAAGACTTCAGAGAAAAAAGCAAAGTGGCACACTTACTTTCACTTCCGTTCCTTTTCGAAGAACACCAGCATGTAAACGCCCAATCGCTATCCGTCCTTTATGCTCATCGTATTCAATATTTGTAGCCTAATGCACAAACATTCCCGACTGAAATGAGTACGTCACAGACAAACATGCTGAATTATATAGCAAGACCAAAGACCCAGCAACTACAAGTTATAAAATTGTGAAATAATCTTCTAAATTTCTTCTTCGTTGTATAAAGGTTTCACACCACATTATTAACTTCCTAAAATTATAGGTCATATCATAACATTGGTCCATCGCTGTAACAAGGTTAGATTTTTTTTTCCTAGGTTCAATAAAACTGTGGGCAATATTCTTCTAGCATTCTTGCATCAGATAAATTAAAATTCTTATTGCCAACAAACTGATATTGGCCTAAGAAAACATTAACCAGGAAAATAGTTGAGGAGAAAAAACTAACAAGCATTTGTAGAGCACCATCTTTTTCAATACGTGGCCCAGGTATGCATCTGATGATAGACTCAAAAAGAGAGCCCAGATCTTCTGCCAAAGCATCTGGAGATAGTCCAGCTTTTCCTTTGATACCACTAGCATATATTGCTTGGAAATCACACTGCATGACAGAATTGGACACAGCAGATTTTTAAAAATGCAACCTTAAAAACATTTATTCATCTCTGACATTTCTACAATCACAACAAATTATTGAAAAAATTTTGAGTGGAAGTTTGGTCCGAATTTCCACACAACTTGCAGTCATTAGAGTTCAACAATGAGCAATTAGAGAAAACCCAATTTTTATCCTTTTAAAATGATTAGGAAACAAATCCAAAGCGTCCAAACTCCAAAGTATATGTGTGAAATTTCCAAGGGAAACAGGATATGAACTGCATGCTATCAACACCTAAAAATGTACAATACCATTACCTGTTCATCTGTTGCATTTAGTTCAATAAATAGCTCGAACGTTGAATTAATGACATAATCTGGACGAGCAGAGGGCCTATCAATCTTGTTGACCACAACAACAACTGCATGTCCAAATTCCAAAGCCTTCTTCAAAACAAACCTTGTTTGTGGCATTGGGCCCTCAACTGAATCCACCTTGAGATACGAAGTATCAATTTATCAGTCGGATAAGTTAACAGTCCATATATTTAGAATGGTTGTATGAATAGAAGTTCCAAAGTGGTACCACTAGAAGAACTCCTTCCACCATATTGAGGATACGCTCCACCTCTCCTCCAAAGTCAGAATGCCCGGGTGTATCTATGATATTGATTTTTGTGTCCTTGTAAGTGATGGATGTGTTTTTGCTCAAAATTGTAATTCCTCTTTCGCGCTCAAGATCATTTGAATCCATTATCCTCTCCTGTACAAACTGGTTATCACGAAAAACCTGCAGCAGAAGATCAAAGACAAAATCATATCCATCATAATCATTTGCTCAACCAATTCAGTCAGCAGTTCACTTCTAACCTAGTACTTGCCAGCACTTGCCATCCAAAATATTTTTCCACAAGTCACCACCTGGCTTGAGCTTTCTGATACAGAAAAGTAACTACAGCAATGGAGTTCCCTAAAGCATTTAGGTTACTTAATGGGATTGAGTGAGCTAAGTATCATAGCAAGTCATCTATTCCGATACACTCTGATGATGGGAAGGACTGGAACCACAACAGCGCTGCTAGTACTGTTGCACAAAGAGGCAACCACGTAAACATGAAAATACAGCCGAATTACCTTAGCTTGCTTCAACATAGCATCAACTAGGGTAGTCTTCCCATGATCAACATGCGCAACAATTGCAATGTTCCTTATATCTCCCCTCCTCATCAACTGACTCTTCTTCTCTAGAGCAGTAAACAGTCCAAATTATTAAACAAAAATCCCAATTCCAAAGCAAACATCAAAGAAACAATAAAGAAGCAATCACCAGTAGCAGTTTCTGTCTCCTGAGAAACAGCGCACTTGACTGGTCTCTGGAGTCTGCATTTCCTGGAAGGGCAATTAAAAGACGAAACAAGGGAGGAAGAAGAGGAAGGTAAGCTGAGGGCGAAGGGTTGCTTAACTGGTGCAAATTTAGGGTTAGGGTTAGGTTTAATTGCAAGGATCGGAGAATGGATGCGGAAGCCGGTCGCCGTCTCCATTCTCTCTTGGCTCTCAGAGCTCGGACTCGAGCGCAGCGAGCAAGAGGAGATGGATTTGGCAATTGAGGCTGTTATTAGCCGACCAACGAGGCAACGAATACTAAGTAGTGTTATTTGATGATACCGCCTTTTCTCTCTTGTCTTTTTTTTTTTTTTTTTTCCTTTTCTTTTCTTGTTACGGGTTTCAAAAACAAAAAAAATTACGCCTGAAAATGCAGGAGGATGAACCTTTTTGCACTGGCAGAGGCCCAAGTTTGTCCACGTAAACTCTTGGGCCCTTTTATGGCCCAAAAATTGCCTCAACCAAGCGTTTACAGTGGGCTATTATTTTTCTTGATGCCGCCTTCGATAATACCTTTTTTATTACAGGTAAAAATCACCGGAGGTCACCTAGCTTATTTTTTTGTTCTAAACGGGTACCTTACCTTCAAATTATCCTACCGAGGTACCTTACCTCTTATCGCGTGTCCTGTCTAACTACTTTCCGTTAATTTCAGTGTTATAACTAACGGAAATTGCTTACGTGGCATTAAAAATATTAAAATAAATCATAAAATAACACTTATAGTCCTTTAATTTTTTTCTATCAACAATTCTAAACCCTAACATTCTAAATCTAACAATCGCACAATTTTTAGCTTAAAAGAACAATAACTAATCATTAAGATTAGGTTTTCTCACCAGAATGAATCAATACCCAAAAATCCAAAAATTAGGCTTTGTGTTTCTTCTCTATTCAATCCTCCAGAAAACCCAAATAGAAAACAATGGCTACTATTCAAGTCGAAGAACCTAAGAATCAATCCAAGAACTCGAGAATCTAACAACAAATCTAACTGTCACTTGATTGAGAATCAAATGGAGCAAACCGACAAGGAAACAAATTGGCCATTGAATTCCTAGCCTTAAATCGGACCCCGATTCGAAATCGCCTTGGATTCCCAGCCACTACCCATCCGTTCTCTTGGCTATCAACCCCCGTCATCGCGGTTCTCGCCACACTCATCTGCACCGCCACACTAGTCGGAAACCTCTGTGGGAGTGCGACATCCGTGCCTCTACCCAGATCCATCGGCCGAGTGGGTATTCTGTTCTTGTTTGGCCAAGCCCTATAGCCAGATTTAGAAAAAGGCCAAGTTCGACTCCAAGTTGAGGGATTTGTCTGACTTAGTGTCAGCAACGGATGGCTCTACCCTTTCGTAATGGCCATTGTTGCTGGCCAGTGGGTGGGTTTTGTTCGTCTTTGAATGGGCAACAATAGCCCTATGGTTTAGGAAACCGATTTCACATTTTTTGGAATGAATTGAAGTTGAGAATTTTTAGGTTTCTGAAATTGTTCAAGAAAAGTAGACTTGATTTGATTGACTTGAGGGCTTTATGTGCAACATTGACTTGATCCTAGTATTTTGTGGAGCTTGGCAGTGGCCTTGAGCCAGTCCATGATGGCCAGCGAGAGACAATGCAATTTCTAGGTGATGGTCAAAGAGCAAAATGAGGTGGTAGTGAAGAGCAAGAGTCGAGAATGAGGAGAGGGATGAAAAAGATCATGACAAAAGTTTAGGGTTAGATTTAGAATGTTAGAGTTTAGAATTGTTGATAGAAAAAAATTAAAGGACTATAAGTGTTATTTTATGATTTATTTTAATGTTTTTAATGCCACGTAAGCAATTTTCGTTAGTTATAACACTGAAATTAACGGAAAGTAGTTAGACAGGACACGCGATAAGAGGTAAGGTACCTCGGTAGGACAATTTGAAGGTAAGGTACCCATTTAGGACAAAAAAATAAGCTAGGTGACCCCCGGTGGATTTTACCTTTTTTATTACTATTAAAGTTTTGAATAATTTATTTAAAGTAGAGATTAAATCACTAAAGTTAAAAGCTAAAAACTCCCATATGATAACTTTCAAAACTTTAACACTAGTGGTTAATGCTAATACTGAATGAGACATATAGCTAATAGTAACACTTGTCTTTGAAAAGCTTTTTAAAATTTGTGTTGGAGTTTAGGAACTCACATCACACCGGCGCTTAGCTTCTCCACTTCTTGCTCTTTTTCATTTTCTCTGGTTGGTTGGCAAATGATAATTGCAACTGGTGACATTATTCTAACTTGAATATGGTAAAAAGAGGTTGGAAAAAATTTGTGTGTGTCTAGATTTTATATGTGTCAGGACACAGAGTTAACTACTTATGCTATTTTTGTGATGTTCTGACAAAGTTGCAAGTTTAGTGGAATGCTAAAAGTGGGAGGAAGGTGGCTGAAGAATGCTGGTTGGACTCCCAACTACAGCAATAATTCTTCATTTTTTTGTTTATCTTTTTGCATTTTTAAATTTTTTTTCATTTCTTTTAGTGTTTTCAACTTTTTTTTAAAAATTCTTTTTTCAGTTTTCCTTTTTTTTTCCTCATCTTTTTATTGTTCCACTTTGTTTTGGCCTCTTAGTTTATTTCATTTTTTCCCCTATATTATTGATTTTTATAAAATTTATTTTTCTTCATTTTCTTTGGTTTCAAATTTATCAACACATAAAAAAAATAATAAACATCTTGTTGAGCCAAACAGAAAAAACAATTACTAGTAAAAAAATAACTAATTCATCTAAAAGAACAAATAGATACTGATAAAATAACATATAGAGCATCTCATTTTTTTTTATTTCATTTTTTAGTTTTATTTTTTTTCTCTTATTCAAGCTTTTTTCACTTTTTTTTTTTGTTTTGTCGTTTAAAAAGAACAAATATCTCATTAGGACAAAAAAAAACAAGCCATCAGTTGTAAAAGAACAGCTAGTTCTTTTGAAAGAACAAACCAATACTAATAGAAAAACAACCAGTTCCGATCATTTCTTATTTATTCTTTTATCAGTTTTAAAAAAATAACTATTTATTTTTTTATTCTTTTATTATTATGTGTTTTTTCTTTTGCAAGTATATTTTAGCTTTTTTTGACATAAATTAATTATTTTTTATCAGTATCAATTTGCTATTTTTAATATGTTCTTTTACCAGTAATTGTTTTTTTTAGCTCAACACTTTGTTTCTTCTTTTGTTTTTTGGTTGAAAATTTTGAAACAAAAAAATGATAGAGAAATAGATAGATTTTAAAAAAAATGACAATAATATAAGTAATTAAAAATAAAATAAAGCTAAGAATAAAATTTTAAATTCAAAAATATCAAAAAAGGAATAAAATTGGGCAAAACAAACAATGGAAAAAAACTAGAAATAATTTTTTAAAAAATAAAAAGTAAAGTAAAAACTACTGATGAAAGAATAAATAACTACTAATAAAATAATAAATAATTACTAATTAAAAATAGACATATAATTATCTAAATAACAAGTATAACTTGATAAAGAAACAAACAACTATTGATAAAATAACAAATAATTATTGATAAAAGAATAAATAATTACTAATAAAAGAACAAGCAGCTGGTTTATCTAAAGAACAAATAAGAATTGATAAAAGAATAAACAACTACTAGTGAAATAACAAATAACTAAAAATAATAAAAAGAATAAATAACTACTAATAAAAAAAAGTAACTACTAATAAAAGAATAAACAACTAATTTCTTTGCAAAACAGACATAAATTGATAAAAAAACAAATAACAACTGATAAAAAGAAGTAATTACTAATAAAAGAACATACAACTTGTTTATCTAAAGAATAATTAAGAATTGATAAAAAAAACAAACAACTACTGTGAAAAGAACAAATAAATACTGAAAAAAGAATAAATAACTACTAATAAAAAAACAGACTTCTAGTTTATCTAAAGAACATGTAAGAATTGATAAAAGAACAAATAACTACGAGTGAAAGAACAAATAAGTATTGATAAAACAATAAAAAAAAAAAATAAAAAAAATTACTGATAAAAGAGCAGGCGAATAATTTATCTAAAGAACAAGTATAAATTAATAAAATAATAAATAATTACGGATAAAAAAAAAATAAATAACTGCTGACAAAAAAACAAATAGTTACCAATAAAAAAGCAAGTAGCTAAGTTTATCTAAAGAACAAACAATAATTGATAAAAGAACAAACAATGACTAGTGAAAGAACAAATAACTACTGATAAAATAACAAATAATTATTAATAAAAAAATAAACAACTAATTTATATAAAGAATAAGTATGAATTGATAAAAAAAATAAGTAACTACTGATAAAAGAAAATAATTACTAATAAAAGAACATAAATCTATTTTATCTAAAGAACAAATAGAAATTGATAAAAGAACAAACAACTACTATTAAAATAACCAATAAATATTAATAAAATAAAAAATAACTACTAATAAAAGAATAGATAGATATAGTTTATCTAAAAAATAAGCAAGAATTGATAAAATAACAAAGAATTACTAGTGAAAGAAGAAAAAACTACTAATAAAAGAACAACAAAAGTATTGATAAAAGAATATATAGGAACTGAAAAAGAAGAGAAACAAAAAAACATATAGAAATTGAAAAAATATATATATTATAAAAAAAATAAATGAATATAAAATAGTAAGTAACACAAAAAAAAGGAAAAATTAGAAAAGACAAGAAAATGAAAATAAAACATAAATTTGGAAAAGGAAAATAAAAAAGAAAATAAATAATTTTGAGATTGTCAAGGGGCAGCAACAACCCTTGCCCCAATGTAGTTCTGCTACCACACATTATCCCTTAGTAAATTGCATAAATGGTCCCTAACCTTTAATCATTGTTTCCTTTTAATTCTTAACCTATTGAATGTTCTATTTTAGTCGTAAACCTATTAAAATTGTTTCATTTTGGTCTCTTACCAGATGAAATTTATTAACTCAAAATAATTATCTAACAGAAACTTTTGAAATTCTAATTTAAATATTCGATAACTATATTCCAATAAATTTAAACAGTTTAATATTTTTTTACAGTAAATAGATAATTTAAATTAAAATTTTTTTCTTTTTGAATGAAATAAGTTCAATTTACATAGAGGAAAAAAAGTGATTTGAATTTTTGGCTAATTATAAAAAAATTATTATACATATTAAAATTATTATTGGATAGTTTAAATTATGATTTAAAAAGTTGTTATCAGACAAGTATTTTGAGTTAACAAATTTCATCAAATTAGGACCAAAATGAAACATTTTCAATATATTTAGGACTGAAATGAAATGTTTTGATAAGTTTAAGACTAAAACAAAACATTCAATAAGTGATGGACTAAAAGAAAACAATGACTAAAAGTTAAGGATCATACATGAAATTTACTCTATTATCCCTAGTTGCATATTTTTAGTGCTATAGAGGTTTTTGCTGGGTCTACTTGCCATGCATATGATACTCGTGATCCTAAGTCACATGTTGTTGAATCTGTAAAAGCTCTATAGACATAATATGGCTGCATGATAGAGGAATTTGTTTCTTCAACATTTATTTAATAGGTATTATAATCGCTATGTTGTTTATGATCAATTCAAGATACATAGACATTACTGCTAACAATTTTGGTTTCTTTAGAGGTTTATGTTTGTGAAACCTATTCATGGATATTAAAGTTGATATTAAAAACAATTAATGACTAGGACATTGGATTTTGTATTTTCATAGGATCTCATATTTGTACTATCAATCATACCCATGTTATGTAATGTGAGTTGAAATTTTCTACAGCTCTTTATGTGAATACAATAGAGATAAAACCAGAAAGGTGTTAAAGAACATACATTTTGAAAGTCAAGTTGATTGCATTAGTATTTCAATTTTAATAGCTCATTGCATCATTTCTTTGAATAGATAGTATTACTATAGGAATCCTCTATGACACGCTAAAATTTAGTTTTGGTTACTAGAAGATAGATCAATAGACCAAAAAAGAATGTCTGAACTATCTAAGGTTATTAATGATGTCTAATTATTACATTTGCTTTGAGTCAGGTCTGGTTTAATATAGAAAGAAATGGACTTAAAAAGGTTCAACCTTTGTAAAGTTAGAGACACCCTAACCTAATCTGGTAAAGTAAGCCTCTACTTGTTGCATGTTTCCTCAACAGGTAGTGTGAAATATTACTAAAGCTAAGATAAAGCACAATTTGTAAGTTTATGACATAAGGTTTAAGTCTTAATTATTTGAGCATAAGAATTGAACTTTGGAATAAGAATTGGACAAGGTTTGAGGCACAATGGCTCTTATTCCCCATATTTTGTAGATAGTATAGGGAAAAAGAAAAGAAAAGATTGATTATAAAAAGTGTCATCCTTTCAAATATTACCACCCTAAGCTTTTGAATGCAAGTTAGTTAGGAATGATAGTTCCTTAATGAGTTATAAAGTAGACAAACAATCCAATTCCTTGATGTTTAGTCAAAATTCATATTGTATGTGAAACAATTGCTCTTTAATTGGTGAAGGACAACCATTTCTACAATAATCCTTGATTAGTTCAAGATGGCAACCACAATACTAGTTCATTGGTTACAACTTTCATTCCAAATAGTTTGTGTAAGGCTCAAAACAATGTTTCTATTTAGCATGAAAGATTAGAAAATGTGTCCATCATTAATCATAACTTTTATTGTTAACGTTAAACATTATTCTCAAACAAAACTTAAGTCATATCACATGGTTAACTTGGGTCATTCTCTAATCTACATTGTTGGGTCTGAATCCAATTGGCATGCAGACCACCACATTGCATGGTTAGGTAGGGTTTGAATCTTGACTTTGTACAAGAAATTGTTTCTCTTTGCAGCTAGTGAATGAATATAAGTTAGATAGGGCAGGGTGTAAGATAGACTAAGTTGTAAAATATCTCTTGTAGCATTTTGAGTACCAAAAAACAAAAAGAAAAAAAGAAACTTAAGTCATAATTGGCACTTCATGGTGAAGCTAGCCTATTACGTGGTGAATACGATCATGTATGGGAGAGATCCATATATTTGTTCAGAGTTTTGGTCATGGTTGTGCTTCACACTACCCCCTTTAAGTACATATATTCTCATGTAGGTTGTGTGTGAAGAAATTACCAACGATGAATAATCTTGTAAGAAGGGGAATGCAAGTGTTACATGTGTATTTAGTTTATGAGTAAGCACAAAAATTTACACCTCACATCCTATTTTATGTGCTATTTCTTAGCCCTAGCATAGCAAGCATCAGGGATGGTGCTCCCTTACATCTTGCATTAATGGCAAGAGGGGCTTAAAGCTTACTTGGAAAACGACAAGGTGAGATCTCTACACATCACGGTTTACGACTTGTTCATATGGAACAACTAAAACAAGGTTGTTCACGAATCTTCTTGTCAACACCCACAGAAGGTTGTTGCGCCATTCTTATCATGGATTGAAAACTGGGTGTAATATGGCAAGCCTATGGGTTTGGCTACTTGTACAAGCAATAAGGAAAATAGGAACTAGTGGCTTATTAGTGCAGGAGCGTAGAAAATCAATGTTGATGCAGCCCTTTTAAAACAAGAAAAATGAGGCAATATGGGAGTTATATGTAGGGATGATGAGGGATGTGTTTGTTTTGGTGTTTCTTATGGCCTCCATTATGAGGGTGGTGATGCTCTATCTCTTGAAGATTGGCTATTCTTTAGGGCTTGAAGAGGTTAAAAGGATTGGTTGGGATGTGATAGTTTTAGAATCTAATTCTTATTGCTTAACTTCATAACTTTATAAGGGTACTTCCCCTTCATTATTTTATTTCAGGTTTTTGTAGATAGGGAAAATGCCTTAAATATTGTCTTAATTCTTGCTTGTTTTCATTCTTTAGGAAATCAGCGAACAGGCTAACCACACTTTAGCTAAAAGTGTTATTTGTTCTTTAGGTAGAGTTTTTTAGAAGTCACCATTTTCAAAGAACGGAAATCTCATCCCCAAACCCTCTATCTCATATATGTACCATCTATATACTATTGCCATCTGTCTAGTCAACTAAAACAAAATAAGAAGCTAATAAATTAAAGTGCGAAACTTTTAGAAATAACAACAACAACAACAACAACAATAAATTGAATGTAAAAAACAAAAAACTAACCGCTCTCCTATCCTTCTCGCTTGTACTCTTTTTTTTTTTTAATCTCCTCATTCACCAATCTCTTAATTTTATTGAGTTTTTAATGATCTATTTTCCTTATCTTAACTAGTATAGCCTAAGCCGTAACAATAAATCAAATCTATTGGTGCTTTTTTATTTTCACTTTTGAGACCTAAATGAGCCAAATATAGTGACATTGTTCAACAACACACTTAATAGGAATTGCAAAATTGGGTTGAGATCCTAATGATAAAAAGAGATTTACTGCATAATAGTCTTGCAATTGCAAAGAACTAATTAGATTAGGGATCTATCATGAGAGATTTGGAGGAATAAGTGATTCAAGATTTAAGTTAATGAACTTAGTTTTCTAAATTTTTTGAGTTTGGGGAATTGATAATTATGATTATGGGGAGGAAGATGAGTTTTTCTCAATTACAATCCCAAACATCTTTGGGGAGAAAGTATTCCACCTAGGATTAATCACTTGTTGTGAAGTGTATTTTAGTTTGAGCCAATTTCAAATAGAGGTTATATGATTTTGTATGATTCAAGAAAAGATCCGCCATATAGTACCTAATTAAACTAAAAGAACAAATTTTTTTAAAGAGAACTAAGGTGAAAAATTTTTGTTTCGGGATTTTTTTAGCTAAGTAAACAATAGCTACTTGGTTTTGTGCTGTTAACTTTCAACAACTTGCTTACTTACAGCTAGTTAAATGGATAGATGGTGGCAATACATAAATGGGACATGATAGGGGACAGAGTTTGGGGATAGAAGATTTTGGTTTATTTATGAAATTATACTATATTCTAGAAAATGAAAAGATTTCACTGTTCATCAACAGTTATTACTGTTTATATACAGTTTTGAGCTTATTTTATTTTATTTTTTTGCTTTTGTGCTGGATGCAATTTGATCATTTTTTAGTTTGATCCTCTTTTTGCAAGGTGCTCGCCTTTTTAAGGGTTTGTATTGCAATTTTCTCAGTTTCAGTCCATTTCAAGTTTTGTTTCAGTCAAAATGTGTTTTTAGTCTCTAACTTTCTAATCCTTCCATTTTAGGCCCTAAATTACGTCCGTATTATATTTTAGTCCCCGAATTTTATAACTATTTAATTATATCTTCTATTTGCTCTCTTGGTCCCTAAATTTTTTTTTCTTGTTTTATATACTATCTTTTAAAGTAAGACATTAGTGACCACAATTTGTTTATTGTTTTACTTAAACCATTTTTTATTTTTATTAATTCAATTTTTAAAACCTTAATGCCTAAAGCTTTTTTTTTTTTGTCTTGATCCTAACTTTTTTCATTGAGTTTCTTTATGATTCTTTTCTAAAATGAAGCTTTAATGATTATAATTTATCTATTTTTGACCTAGTTCTGGTTGATTCGATTTTAATTATTTTTTTTCTTTTGCTTTTTTTTTTTATCTTTATTAAGTTAATGACTTTGACTGTTAATTGATTAACATATATTAAACATAGTTTTATTTTTCAGTCATTTTTTTAACATTATTGATGACTAAGTTTTATAGTATCAATTGTTTACTTCAAATGCTATAGTTTAATAAAGTAATTTGGTCCATAACTTCTAAAATTGAAAGTGAATTTTGTAGATAAATTTTTCATCGATACTAAAAATTAGAGTTTTAGTTAATAAGAGATTGAAAATTTTTAGTTAATTGTTTTTAAATTAACAAAAAAAATATGTATTGTTTTGAAGTATATACTGTGTTTTATTTTATAGTGTTATGTTTTGATCATAACTAATAATTCTAATGATATAAATATAACATGAATAGAGTCAAACTCAATTTTGAAATAAATAGAAATTTTAACTAATTATGATAAATTTATCAGTGAGGAATTTTTATTTATTTATTGTTAAAATTTATTACAAAAAATATTTACTATGATGTGTAGGTCACCAAATCTCTTCATTTGTTCTCTTGATCTCTAATTTTTTTTTGTTATTTTTTTATTTTATTGTCTTCTAAAGCAAAATCTTGGTCATCATGATTTGTTTCTTTTTTGTTTTTAATCAACCATAGTGATTTTGTTTAACATTTGTTTTGTTAATTTTTTATTATTATTTTTTTAAAAAAAACTTTAGTTATAATGAGTTATCTACTTTTTTATATGGTTTGAGCTCATTCATTTTAACCAATGTTTTCATTTATTTTCTTTTTTCTTTTATTAAGTTGATTGTTAAGCCTTTAATTCCTGAAATCTTTACATTTACTCTCCTAACCTGAAGGCCATTTTATTTATTTATTAATTATTAAACCTCACTTTTTGTTACTGAAATATCACTCTTTATCTTATATTATTAACTTTTTCATATTTTTTATCTCTTCTAAAAAAAAATTTTAGTCCCCATGGTTTATCTCTTGAAACTTAATTTTTTTCTTGTTTTTGCTTTCTTAGTCCAAAAACTTTATCATGGCTTTTTATCTTGGTTCTTTTTTTTTTTTCCATTTTATGAAAACTTTTTTCCTTTATCAGTGATCACCATTGTTTATATTTATATTTAATGTTGACACAGACTAAACCGCCTCAATGCATGAAACCATAAACTTGGTGATTGTCTAAATGGTTTGTGATACTTTGAGCTTGCCTTAATATATATTTTTTCCCTAAAAAAAAACAACTTTAATGATGGGCTAACCTTGTTGGGCCAGCCCATCCCGTAGCAGTCATCTAATCTCATGGCCGAAGTCTTTATCTCCTATCGACCGGGGTTGGGGCTTGGGGCATTCTCCACCTTCCACAAAGTCGACAATGGATGGGGTGGGACAAATTGCAGTACCTGTGCTTGCCATAGTAGCTGCCGCCGCTGCTACGTTCTACGCCGTCAGCTTTGCCGAGCTTCGCGAGGTTCGATTTGTTTCTTTTCCTTTGGTAATAGTATTAGTTAGAAAATCTAAATCTTGCTTTTGGGTACTGTTGTTGTGGGTAGAAATCATTCAGGGAATTAGAAGACTCGGAATATAAAAATGGAGGGTTCCAGTCATCTCTCAGCTCCCGAAAGAGGCGCCAGAAAAGAAAAGAAGACAAGAGCAAGCTCTGACTCATCACAGTAATCCTTCTTTTTCTTCCGCCATTCTCCCCTCTTTTCGTTATTTTATCCTAGTCCAATTGTCATTTCGTGATTAAAGACTTTAAAGAGCGCAAATTTCGGTTGTTTCACATGCTAAATAATTGGGCTGCCTTATTGCCTTCGCTGTTTGCGCTACTATTCGTATTTGTATTTGTCCTGGAGAAGGGGGGCATTGTTGCAGTCATGGATGGTAAACACTTTTTGGACCCAGTAAAAGAAACAGGGTGAGTGAGAGGCTGTCCAATGAGAGCCTTCGTCAATTTTTTATTGCGGACCACAGAGTAAAGGAAAAAAACACGTCCTTCTTCTTCCTCCACCAAACATTTTATGAATCTAGCCAGTAAACTCTAATGCCAATTCAGTTGCATGAATATCAGTGGCTGATACGCCGACTTCACAATCGGACATTTTTTTTTGTGCAGTACAAGTAGTACAACAAACAAACGTGGCTGTTCCACCAGCAACAAACCAAAAACAATTTTAAGAGGTCCAGTCCAGTTCAACAAAAACATTTTCCTAAAAAATACTAGTGCTCAAATTTGGTTAAGGCACGAAACTGCTTGCCTCTGCGGCTTGTAAGTAAGACGAGAGCACAATTTTCAAAAGAAATAGCGCTTTATAGCCGGGGGTTTCCCAATGGCTCGGAGCAGATTGGCGATCTCAACTACTTTGGCCACCTTTGTTCCCCGCTTGCCCTCCGCCGATGCCTTTCTTTCCTCTGCCTTCCTCCGAGCTTTTGCGATGTCGTTTTGCATCTTCTCTACCGCCCTCGCCCTCTTCTCTTCCAGCTTCCTCTGCGCCAGCCCACCCAAATCAAAATTATATACACCCAGCTTTTCTATATAAAGGGCTTCAACTAAGTAAATTCTACCAGGAAAAAAAACCTACCAATCATTACCATAAAAGCTACTCTGCTTCCCAGCCCATGACAGACATAATTAGTCGTAATTAAGATCATTATTACGTGATGAAGTGAAACTATAAAGAACACTTACAGTTCTACTAAACCAAATAATTCGCATGATAGTAATAAATATTCTTTGTTTTTTTCTGTACGTACCTCAACTTTCTTCATCCGAGAATTAGCTTTCTGAATTTGCTCGCTTTCCCGCCCATTAATCACCGCATCCTCTCTCTTGAACCTGTTATTGATCTTCGCAATCTGCGCGTTCTGCCACGCACCTATCTTCGACTCTACTTCTTCTTTCTTCACTCTCTGCAACGAAATCTCGCCCTGGGCTGCCGAGAGCTCCAGTCGCCCCTGGTTGGCACCCGACCCGAGAGGGATGTTCTCGGGTACAATGGCCAGCGGGTTGGTCTCTCCCGCTAAATCCTCCTCCCCAATCTGAGACAAAGGATTGTAAGTAGCGGTAGTGCTGTAATTGTCAGTGTTATTGGAGGAAGTGTCGTTGTTCACGATGCTGGAGCCGGCCAAAACGCGAGCACTGAACTCACGGCTAATGCTGGTGGAGTTCTCGGTCGGAGCAGCGTCGCTGAACCTGGAAAGAGAGGATGTTGGTCGGCTGATTCTGGGGCGCGGCGGCGTCAGGGCGTGGATGTCTCTTATTTGGTGCTCACCGGTGTCCCCGCCGTGATCATGGCGGTGGCCGTCGGAAATGGAGGTCTGAAGGGTTAACATGAGGGTTCAGGCCAATCGACGGAATTGGAAATTGGCT
Organism: Aquilaria sinensis; assembly: GCA_005392925.1. Lineage (NCBI taxonomy): Eukaryota > Viridiplantae > Streptophyta > Magnoliopsida > Malvales > Thymelaeaceae > Aquilaria > Aquilaria sinensis. Next base: position 792,508 of record SMDT01002759.1, on the reverse strand, counting down.
TGACCGCAAGTCATTAAACTGATATACGTTGACGACTGGAGGTTGGTTGGGAACAGCTTGAAGTCACTTATGGAAAGCACTTATGGAGTACTAAAAATAAGAACCTTTTCGTATCTGGTCTTCGGGAGGTCTGTTTCCGGGTACATGGGTTTAACGTGTTGGACTTTAGGGATTTGTGTGAAAGAGAAGCATGGCCCAGCTCCAAAGTCCGCGCAGATGCTTGCGGGCGCTCCTTCCTCATTCGGTTTCCTGGGCTGGACTTGTACCTTTCGACAGACAATCACTTTATTCCAAAATAACGTCTGAAATTGGTGTTAAAATATTAATAAAACATTGTAGAAAAACACGAGGAGAGAAAACGTTTCTTTGCCATATACTGAAATTCGCACAAGTACACATATATCCCGAGTTACGAGGTTTCCTACTATAAATACATAACTAACTGATAAGGGAGAAGTAAAATGAAGTAAAGATAACGAAATTATCTGGATGAGTCCTAACTCAATCCTACTGCTGTTGTACGTCTGAACACGTGAGGGAAAATAATTTCAATAGCCCCCCTCAAGCTGGAGTGTGAAGTAACGAAACACCAAGCTTGCTAAGAAGTTTATGGAAGTGTTCATGGCTCAGTGCTTTCGTAAATATGTTAGCTGGGTTGCTCTCGAGAAGAAAGAAGATACGACAATGTTAGCTCTTTGGACTGAAGACGCTCTCAGATAAAATGACAATCCATCTCAATGTGTTTAGTCATTTCATGATAAATAGGGTTTGCTGAAATATGTAACGCAGATTGATTGTCACAAAAGAGTTGTATAGGTCATAAATGATCAATTGTGAGATCTTTTAAGAGAGCACGAATCCAAAACAATTCACTGGTGGCTGCTACCATCGCTCTGTACTCGGCTTCAGCGAGAGAGCGGCCAATAGTGGTCTGCTTTTTGGTCCTCCAAGAGAGAGGTGATAAACCTAAAGATACATAGTATCTCGTTAAAGATCGTTAAGTCTCAGTGTAAGCTAACCAATCGGCATCACTATACTCCTTAAGCTATAGGTCATTTTCTCGTGGGAAAAACAAGCCCTGTCGCGGTACTCCCTTTATGTATTTCAGCACCCGGGTGGCTGCTTCGTGGTGTTCCAAGCTTGGCTCCTGCATATGCTGATTGAGGATGTTAACAGCATAACAAATGTCCGGCCTAGTTATGGAGAGGCACAATAACTACCTAACTAGGCGACGAAAAGGTCTTGGATCTGTTAATTTATTTTGTGAAGGCTGTGTGAGATGGTGTTGTTGAACCATGGGTACTCGGCTTGGCTTTGTTCCCGTTAGACCTACGTCAGACAGAATGTCTAAAGCATATTTTCGCTGACTGATGAATGTCCTTTTCGGACTGTTTGCAACCTTTAGTCCAAGAAAATATTTGAGAGCCCTTAAGTCTTTCAAGTGAAAGCGTTGATGTAGGAATTTCTTCAACCGCAACATTCATGGGCATCATTCCCTACTAGTACCATATCATCCACGTAGATAAGTAGTGCTAGAAAGGAAATACCTTTGTTGCGGGTGAACAATGAGGTGTCTACACGTGATTGAATGAAACCATACTCCTTTAGTGTTAATGAAAGTTTTGTAAACCACTCTCTTGAGGCTTGTTTTAGTCCATAGAGAGATTTTTGTAATTTGCAAACCCTAGTATCCCAATGCTGCAGGTATCTCGACGGTGCCACCATATATATATCTTCATGGAGATCACCGTCAAGGAATGCATTATGTATGTCTAACTGGTAGAGTCCCTAACCTTTTGTTGCAACTACTGTAAGAAGGCACCGGACAATGTTGAGTTTGGCTATGGGAGCAAAAGTCTCATGGTAGTCCAACCCTTTGACTTGTGTAAAACCTTTAGCCACAAGGCGCGCCTTATACCTTTCGATTAAGCCATCTGAGCAGTACTTAATTTTGTACACCCACTTACAACCAATGACATTTTTTCCTTTTGGCAACGGCACAATGTCCCCATGTCTAATTTGTTTCTAGTGCGCCAATTTCCGCTTGCATTGCTTCACGCCAAAATTGCTCCTTTTGGGCTGCCGAGAAAGACTTAGGTTCCAAGCCAATCAAGATTGCTACAAGAAAGTGACGGTGGTGTAGGGAAAAAGGTTCATTGGTAAGAATGGAGATAAGGGTATGAGGAGTACACGAAAAAACCATTTCGGAGTGTGATGAATGACCAAGAAGGCTGTAGTGATAGTCCAATCGATATTTCGGTACTTGTTTAGCTCGTGTACTTTGTCGTTCGATTTGTTCATGTTGTATCGGATCTTCTCCCTATCTGGATGGCATCTAGTAGTCTTGTTCTTGATGTTCATCATGTTTTGATGGAGGTTCATCTGGTTCTGGTATCAAGGTCTCAGCAAGGGTTATGTTAGGCTGAAGGTTTTACTGGCTGGGTCTTGTCGAAAGATTACATGATTGAAGCCGGAAGGGGAACATTGTCTCGTAGAAGACTACATATCGAGTAATGAAGTATTTTTGTGTTTCTAAGTCAAAAACCCGATATCCCTTTTGATTGGCGGGGTAGCCAGTGAAGTTGTATGTGCATGACCTCGGATGAAACTTGTCATTTAGTTGTATGGGGTTTATGGCATAACACAAGCATCCAATGACTCACATGTGATCATAGTCTAATTTTTGTCCAAACAGCACTTCATGTGGCATTTTATTCTTCAAGGCTTGGCTAAGAAGTGGGTTGATGATGTAGGTGGTGGCTAACACACAATCTCCCTAAAACTTGGCGGGCAAATTTGCTTGAAATTTTAATGCTTAAGCAATATTTAGGATGTCACTATGTCGCCTTTCAATTACAACATTTTGTTGGGGCGTCCCAGAGCATAAAGTTTGGTTTAAAATCCTTTTTTACTTATAAAAGGTTCTCATAGCTCCTTCTATCAATTCTGGAGCATTATCACTTCTCACAATCTTGACATTTCGACCAAATTAAGTCGCTATCACATTGTAATATGTTTTGAAATTGTTGAAGGCGTCACTCTTTTGCTTCATAAGGAATTTTCAAACGGTCCTTGTATGATCATCAATTAATGTGAAGAAATAATGTGCTCCATTTGTTGTTGCTGTCTGATATGATCTCTATATGTTCAAGTGAATGAGTTCAAAGGGAATAAGGCTTTTTTTATTACTCAATGGAAATGGTGACTTGGAAAGTTTTGCTAACGAACAAATTTAACATTCCTTACAGACTTTAATGGACTCAACTAAAGAAGAAAAAAATGAGATTGCCTCCAAGAGTGCACTGGATGGATGCCCTAGCCTCTGGTGCCACAATCCTCCCAAGATGTTGCTAACTACCATGGCCTGTGAACCATCCATCTCCTTATTTTTGAAAAAATACAGCCCTTCTATCTCCTTACCCACTCCAATTAACTTCCTCAACGCTCGGTCTTATAAGACACAGAAATCAGGAAAAAAAATTGTAGCACAATTGTGTTGCTTGGTGAGTTTGCTAATGGACAGAAGATTGTATTTAAAGGGGGGTGCTAAAAGTACGTCTTTTAGGTCCAAGCCATGTTTTAAAAGGCATGAGCCAGTTTTGGTTACATTTTCTATCGAACCATCAGGCAGGTAGTTGGATTGTCTGTTTGGTTGTGTTTTAGGGATCTCTCATGAGGGTTTCATGTGTAGTACTGTGGTCAGTGGTGCCAGTATCTAGGATCCAGTCTTTATCTTGGCTAAGTTTCAAGGAAAAAGTGTTACCAGTAAAGTTGATTGTACTTATTCCTCTATCTTTCCTTAACAGGTCCAAAAGTTGCTAATATTGCTTGATCGTTAAGCCAGCAAAGTTGACGCTTCTTGGTTCTCATTTTGGCCCTTCTTCTCATAATGATTTGTACTACTCCTCATTTTGTTTTGTTTGGTCCTCCTAGGCTGCCAATTCTTTGAGTATCCAATTATTTCATGGCAATCTTCCTCTACGTGCCCAACACGATTACAGTGATCGTATCTCGGCCTGGGTTGACTCCTTCCTTTGTTATTGGTCGTGGCCTTTGGTTGTATTCCAGCCATAAATGCTCCTGCAACGTTTACTTCCTAACCTTGCGTTAGACTTAATTACTTCTCCTCCACTACTAACATGGCGTAGATGCAGTTCAGCGAAGGTAGAGGCTCTGTGGCCAATTTTTGTGATCAGATGGTCTTGAATTTTGGATCAAAACCCATAAGAAATTGATGGATTCGTTTCTTCTCTTTCTCAGCTACCCATTCTTTGGCTGCTTGGCAAGTGCAAGACAGAGTCGAGGCATACATTCCAAGCTCGTCCAAAAAACCTTTGAGTTTGGTGTAGTAGGCAGCAACTGTTGTTGAACCTTGTGTCATAAGCATGATGTTTTTCCTTAGCTTGTGAGCGCGTGGTTCATTGGCATGTTTGTATCTCTCCTCCAAATCTTGCCATAAATCCTGCGAAGTGGGGTGAAAGGAAATAGAATCAAGAAGACTGGGATTTATGAAGTTAATTAACTAGGATTTGACTAAACCGTCACATCTATCCCAAGCCAGGGCCTTTGTCGCATCTTTTTCCGGCTTCGGCAGACTCTTATCAACAAAGCCAACCTTTTTTTTACTCATCAGCAGATTCAACATGCTTCTTCTCCATTTGTGATAATTATTTCCATCCAAGGGAATGGAGATGATGGACGCTATTGTGTAATCCGCGGATGTTAAAAAATAAGGTGAGTTTAGGTCTTGATAGAATGCCATGAAGGATGAGCTTGGCCTCTTAGAATCTGAGGGATTCCCATTCAACATTTTGGTGAGGAGAGGTCTCAGAATTGATGCTCTGATACGATGTAGAAAAACACAGTGAAAGAAAACGTTTCTTTGCCGTTTACTGAAATTCACACAAGTACATATATATCTTGAATTACAAGGTTTCCAACTACAAATACACAACTAACTGATAAAAGAGAAGTAAAATAAAGTAAAGATAACAAAACTATCTGGATAAGTTCTAACTCAATCCTACTGCTGCTATATGTCTGAACACTTGAGGAAAAATAATTCCAATAAATATATTATTATAGGTATAGTAATTTTTTTACTCTCTATCACAAACAATTATTATTGGATAATTTTTTAACTTTTAATATTAAATGCTGGTACTGTCTACAAAAAACAAAAAAAACAAAAAGCCCGATCCGATCTATTATTTCATTTTTAGCACCAAGAAGCCCATCCGTGGGAACGTCCATTATAGTCGATGTATTCAGGAAAATACCAGAACAATCGCCCGTGACTCTAAGCCCAAATAACGGACGATTGCTGGCCACAAATTCAAAAATAGTCTGACCGATTAACTTCCTAATTTGCTCCTACTGTTTTCCCTTCTTCCAATTTTTGTTTTCTTTAAACACTGCAATTTATCTATAACATAATACTGCCAAAAAAATTAGAGGTATAAATTCTCTCTCAAACTCGCAAATATGTAAAAAAAAAAGTTTTAAAAAATGATGCATAGCAATCTACGATGTCTACCAGATTTATATTTTTTAAAAAGTATTTGTCAGATAAGCTTCTAAATTTTACAAGTAATTCTTGAGATGTCCAAATTTTAACATGCTAAACTACTAAAACAATTACTAAAATATCTACAATTAGATGATATAATATATAATAATTGGAGACATAATTATTTAGATAATCTACTCGAACATAAACTGATTGTTAACTGTTTGCCACATTACTTAGTAAAAATAGGTTATTTTTTCCCTGCACTTTGTAGTGGGTATTTTTTTCTTAAATTTATCATTAAATAAATATCAGTAATAAATAACAAAAGAATTCTTAGCCATAAATTATGCTAATAAATTAAAATTTTAGTTTGTTTTAATTTTAAGTTGGGTGTTCTTTATATCATGTTATTATCATTCAGATAATTAATTATGATCAAAACATAACACATGTATATGCTTTAAAATGATGAATATTTTTTGTGTTAGTAAAAAAGAATTCACTAAAAAGTTTCATCTTCTATCAATTCAAATTCCAATATTTAATGTTGATGAAAAAATTATTTAGAAAAATTTGCTTTCAATTTTAGAAGTTCTAGACAAAATAACTTTATTAAACCACATAACTTTTGAATTAAATAATTCATTCTACAAAACTCAATCAATAAACATTAAAAGAAAAAGAAAAAAATGGCCAAAAAAATTAGGGACTAAGAGATGAAATGGAAAAGCTTTAGGTATTAAAATTTAATAATTGATGGTGACCAATGTTTTGATTTAGAAAATAGTACATAAAAAAAACAAAAAAAATTAAGATAAAAAAGCACGTAGAAGGAATATAGTTAAGTCGTTATTATTTAGGAAAAATTACAAAACCCCTCTTGAGGTTTAGCCTAACCTACACTTTGCCCCCTCTATTTTTTGAAAGCTACACTTTGCCCCCTCTTTCCTTTACAGTGTCTGATAATAACTTCTGAAACCCTAATTTAAACTGACTAATATTCATGCTCTAACAATTTGAAGATTTTTTATATTTGTTTTACAGTTAACTGACCTTTAAAAAATACTGATATGCATTTACAGAAAAGAAAAAAAAATAGATAATTTCCAATGTCTATTAATTATAAAAAAATATTGAAGAGATTGAAATTACTATAAGATAACTATCGTATAGTTTAAATTACAATTTTAGAAGTTGTTATTTGACAATGTAAAAAAAGAGGGGCAAAGTGTAGGTTTAAAAAATAGATGGGGTAAACTTTATATTAGGGAAAACCTCCGGGAATAATTGTAATTTTTCTATTATTTATTAAGTTTGGAACTAAAACATAACATATGTCGAACTTAGCGACTAAAATGAGAAAGAAAAAAAATTCAGGAACTGAAATTGTAGTTTAACCATACAAAAAAGTGAAACAAGTGGACACTCACAAAATTGTAACGACACAGGCCCAAAACACAATTTCCTTGAAAAAAGAGGATTGAGGAATTGGCACCATTCAAACACTGTTCATAAACAATGTAAAACTTACACCTTTTAGAATATAATTAAAATATTTTGCAGATTTTTAATATATATATGATTAATGCATGTATAAATGAAAGATAAGGTTAGTGCCGAACATAAAAAATTCAATGCAAAATCTTACATATCATGTTTTGATTTTTTTAAAAAAAAATGGGATGAGTTAACTTTTTGTATCTAATATTCTATCAAATTAAATTTTAAAAGAATTCACACATACCTTTTAATTTATACCCAATTCGTTTTTAACTTAAGTAAATTAATTCCAAAATCACTTATTTTTATTTTTACGTCTTTTTTATCTGAAACTAATTTTAATTAAAAATCCAATATTATTTAGCTGCAATAATTCAATGAAATTACAACTTTTTTAATTTTATTAAATTTTTATAAATTTTTCTAGTTTAAGAAATTGAAAAAGAAAAATTCATAAAAATTTAATAATATCATGAAAATTTACTTTTAAATTGATTATTTTATTTGCATAATATTAGCTTTTAAATAAAATTGATTTCAAATAGAAAAGATATAAAAAATAAAAATAAATAAATTGACTTAAGTTAAAACGAATTTGCTCTAACTAGAAAGACGCTCACACTCAGTTGCAGGGTTTGCTAAAATAACACACACACACACACACACAATTAAATGTCCCTATAATTAGAAAATAATGGAAATGTATATATATAGAATGAGTTCATTCAAATATTTAAAACTCAAAGTCTAATAAAATGATTCTTCAAATGTCTGAAGTCAATATGATTGTAGTCTGAACAAAAAGTATATAGACTCCTACGAATTTGTGAAACTTCTACTACGTACTCTTGAGCATTGCCCATTGTTGGGTTGATTTTCACTTTCCAATTGAGCTTTCTTACAAAAAAAAAAATGAACATATTATGATTTTTGTAACCGGAAAATAAAGTTAAGCATGCTGATTTTGTTAATTGGAGGCTCTAGAAGCTAAGATCCCCAAACTTTTGCGAATGCTCCATTTTCATGCGTCTTTAATGACAAGAGTTACTGCTGTCCTGGAAAAAGGCAAGAAAGTGACAAAAATAAATGTTAGTGTACATAGTAAATAGCACGAAATGAAGGATTACTAAAGCGGTTTTACCAAACATTAGATGTGATCAGCTTTCTCTTTCCTCGTGCCTGGTTTCATGGCGTAGGCGGGTTGATTTCGTGGGTTAACATTCATTTTCCTCTTTCGGCTAATCAATTGGTGACGAATACAAATGAGCAAAGTATAGGTCATCATCTCGTGCTTTTTCGCTGCCTTCGACTCGTTGGCAGCAGCAGTGGGGAAAGTCGCACACATACCAACCAAAGATCGCAGCCAGCAACGCTTTTGTCTCGTCATGCTCCAAGAACAACCCCAGTTCATCTCTCCAAGCATGCGTTACGGAGGGGAGATCGAGCTTCAACCCCTACCTCACCCTAAGCGAGAATGGACAGGAGAATATGAGATGTGCAACGGACTCCTCATGCCAAACAAATCCGAATGAGCCACGGGATTCCAACCATATAATATTGCATATGCCAAGTAGTTTGCTGATTTTGCTGAGAACTTGCCATTCCCATGCATGCCCCAAGAAAGAACATCCTCCTTAAATCTAAGAGAAAGAAGAATTTGCTTCACCCAAATTTGCTTCACCATTTCGGCATCCCTCGGGTGTAGCAAGGCATCAATAAGCTCGTGGTTCCATTGGAACAATGGTTGATCAATAAGCTGGCACACACTCCAATCGTCCCTTCCCGGAACAGGACATGTAAACGGTTTACGGCTAAGCCCAGGAATCCACTAATCCGACCATATGTGAATATTTGTACCGCTACCCACCCTCCAAAAAGCTCCTGACCTGAGAAGTTTCTCACCAAGATGCCCTTACCAATAAAGGAATAGGCAGTAGGATCCGGAGGCCGAAAGAAATATGAACTGGGAAAATATTTCCCCTTCATTACACGAACTACAAGGCCCCTTGGATTTTAGGCGATCCTCCAAGCTTGCTTAGCCAACATCGCATGATCAAAAGCTTCCAAATCTTGAAAACCTATTGCCATGCAATTTTCCTCACCTCATAATCCGAAGACCAGAAAAATCGTATGGCAAAAGAGTGAAGCTTATCGCAAACCTTTGCTGGGATAAGAATACAACTCATCATAGGCGTCAGCATAGCTTGAACCACGACCTTTATAAGAACACTCTAACCTGCTTGAGAAAGGAGAGAGGCATTCCATCGAGCAAGTTTTTGCTCGACCTGTTCAATCAGGTAATCAAATTGCAATGAATTCTTCTTCCACGTAAGTACGGGGATTCCAAGTATTTATCTTCATGGAGCCATGTTTGGTTACCCAACGAAAACAGAATCATTTGCCTAAAAAAAGAATGACAGCATGGGCTAAAAAATAGAGGATTTCTGTAAATTAACCATCTGGCCTGAGGCATGCTCATAAAGCTTTAGTAGAGCTAATAGATGTCATACCCCATCCTTTCTAGACTTCAAAAATAAGATGTTATCATCTGCAAACAAAAGATGTGATACTATCAAGCAATGCCTGCTAATCGCAACTCCTTGGATGAAATTACTCGATTCTACCTTCTACAATAAAGTTGATAGACCTTATGCACAAAATAAGAAAAAAAAAAAAGTGATAATTGGTTACCCTGCCTTAGTCCTCTAGATGGCTGGAACCGCCAGGTTGGTTGGCCATTCACCTAGACAAAAAAGAAGGCCGACTCCACACAAGTCATAACACGCATTACCCAAGACTAATGGTGAACATTGGGACGGGTCAGGACCGGCCCAGCCTGGGACTGACTCGCGTCAAGCACGGCCCAGGCACGGTCAAGCCTGACATGGCATGGGCTTGGTTAAAAACCGGCTAAGGGTGGGCTGGTGACGGACTTGCAGGAGAGGAGGAAGGCAAGTGGGCTCGGCATGGCCCATAATGCAATTGGGCCCGGCACGGACAGGGACCGGCACGGCTGCGGCGCGCAACTGTCACTGGCAGGCCAACGTTCCAAAAATTAAAAAAAAAGGGGCAGATTACACTATTAGTCCCTATAACAGCTGGCAGTCATTTTTTGACCCCTTGAAAGTATGTTTTTGCCCCCTCCAACAACTATTTTATAAGGGTTTTTTAGGAAAAAAAAAAAAGAGAAGGTCTTCCCCTATAAATAGAGAGGCCATTTCCACCATTTCTTCACACCAATCTTAGCAATCTCTCCTTCTCTACTAATATATTCTCTCATTTCTTTCAAGCAGTCAATATTATTTACTTCATTCTCAATCAATTCTCAATTACTTTCGAAGCTCGTGATCTGCTCAATTTTGCCTCACACAAATGGCAAAAAGAGGAAAGGGAAATGTCTCAAGCTCTTCATCCCGCACCGGTTTGAGGTCATATTTCCGTGGCTTTTCCCGACTGGGGACCCGTGGGACTCATATCCAACTAACTGACGATGACGAGTAATTCGATATAAGTCAATACGACTTGGGGCTTGACAATCAACTTTCTGATGATGATGTTAAGGTGGTGGAGTCAACGGTAGCAGGGAATCTTGGTGGAGGAGATGGTTCTGAACAAACCCCGACAAGCCATCAAGCCGAACTTCCGCCACAAGGTAAGATGTCGAGGCTCACCGCATGGGTTTGGGAGCATTTTGACCAAGTTTTTTAGAAGGATAGTCATGGAAACGAGGTGAGGTTCACACATTGCAAACATTGTAAGCAAAAGCTCTCGCACAAGAAAAACTCTAGCACAGGAACACTGAGACGTCACATGGAACATAAGCATCCGACTTTATGTCCAGATGCAGCTACTAGTACCGGTGGTCAGACACAGCTTGCAAGCAGTGCCGGCGGATTAGGTATTTTTAAATTTAATCAAAAAAATTGTAGAGAATGCATGGTAAAATGAATGATGTTAACTGAAAAACCATTTACACAATCGGAAGATAGACAGATGGAAAAATAGATTACATCATACTTAAACCCTGCTTTTAAAAGAACATCTAGGACTACTGCTAGGAGAGAGGCATTTAAAATTTATGAAGCTGGTAAATCAAACTTATAAGCGTACTTCTCTGCTTTTGATCATTCTATCTTATTCACTAGTGACATGTGGACTTCACCGCTAGGACAAAATTATTATTGTATAACTGCACATTGGATTGATGATAGTTGGGTCATTCAAAAACGTATCATTGCATTTAAGTGGATGGAGGTCGATCATACTGGTTGGAACTTATTCAATGTAATTTCAGAAAGTTTAAAAGAATTTTTTTGTCATGACAAAATTTTTAGTATAACATTTGATAATGTATCAAACAACGATGTCACAGTTTAGATATTGAAGGAATCACTAGAACCTGTCCGTGATACCGCATTTTTTCATATTAGGTGTATATGTCATATTTTAAACTTAGCTGTCCAAAAAGGTCTTCAAGTTTTGAGTAATGAAATTACTCCAATTAGGTGGGCAATCCATTATTTTAAGTCAAGGACCAAAGTTTTTAAAGAGTTTAAGTAATATTGTCTGAAAAATGGCCTCGATTTTAGGTGGAAATGTTTTAAACTTGATTGCCCTACCCGATGGAACTCGACTTACGAGATGTTGATGGATGCGATGCCATTTGCTGCACACATGACATGTTTTATAAATGTCAGAGAAAAGAAAACGATTTTGAAACAAGAGATGTGGGATAAATTGTGAAAATTGGCTGCTGTGCTGCGATATTTTTATGATGCCACTATTTTTTGCTCCGGTGTATACTATCTCACATCGCACAAAATTTTAATGCATATGGTCAACATTGCATGGGTTTTTAACCAATACAAATATGACGAGTTCTTAAAAGGCACAATTAAGGCCATGAAAGATAAATGGATTTTATATTGCAGTACTATACCCCCGATCTACTTACTTGCATCTGCACTAGACCAGACCGTAAGAATCACGGGTACGCAACAGCTACTTGAGAGTTATTATAGTTTCTTAGAAATGACACATATTTTTGTTCATGCTATAACTACATCTATTGATGAGCACTTGCGATAGTTATTTAAAATTTATGCCGACCGGTATAAGGATAAGGTTGCAAACACTACTTCATCTACCATCGGGTCTTCATCATTGTCGGGCTCATTGTCATTCAATCCGGCTGAACAATTTCTTAAACGGCCCCGTGCTGCAGCACCCGGTCTTACTGAAGTGGACACATACCTTAACCTTGTTTGGGAGAATAGTGAGACCGACATTCTAGATTGGTGGAAAGCAAGATGCAACAAATTTCCAATATTCTCCATCATTGCCAAAAAAGTTCTAGCTGCTCCCATCTCAACCGTTGCATCGGAGTCCGCTTTCAGCGCTGGGAAGCGTGTAATTTCAGAGAAACGCACAAGGTTATCACCAGATGCAGTTGAAGTTTGTATATGCAACCGTGACTGGGGTTTTCCAGCTTTAAGATTACAAGACAACAAGAGTTTTGACGAAGAAAACCCCGATGAGATAGATGCTTAAATCCACGGTTTACTCATTATTTACTTACTTTGTATTTGATCTGATATTGTTGTTTAGCACATATCGTATATTTTATTTTGCATTTATTTTTATGGAACATTTTGCTGTTGAGTAATGTAAAGCCCGTTCCATGGTATGTAAGTGCCGTTTGGCTTTAAATTTAATAAAAGTTTACACCGGTGGTGGTGTTTTACTCTTAAAACAAGTAATTATAAAAATATAAAGATAATCTTAGAATAACAAAAATCTAATTAGATCCTATCTGCATTAAGATTATCAGAAGAGTTAATTAGTACCAACCAAGCTAATTATAAATGCAAGATTCATGCAACCAACCCTAACTAGATGAGATTAAGGCTTAATTGATTGATTAATTGATCAATTATTTTTCTTTCAACTCTAAAATTTTATATCATTCAAACGCTTATATTTAAATTATTCAAAAAAAAAAGTAACGAATCCTTTTTAATTTTCTGTTTAGAAAAAGAACCAAAAAATATTTATAAAAATTCATTTTTTAAAGAACATAGTTTATGTTTACTGACGTTACATAATGCTACCTTTTAATCTAATAAAATTTTATAACATAATAACACAAAGATTAGAAAAACCTACTGCTTTTTTTTTCTTTAACTTGTTTACTAATTTTCCCCATTAACCACATTTTAGGAAAATAATATCAAAAGTACCTATATTAAGGAAAAATGATATGTTATCATACCTATTAGAGGAAAAACTCATGAAGTAGGAGCACGTCGATTTGGAGGGCTAAGAATGTGCTAATATGCTACCTTTTTCCAAAAACCAAGTTCTCGTTGGCCAACCTTCCTTAAATTTCGTTAATTTAACATACCGACAATAATATTTTTATATTATTTTATTTTAATATCAATTTGTAAAAATATAAAATGAAATTAAACTTAAAATTAAAGAGTAAAAATTAAAAATTAAAACTAAAACTTAAAATAAAAATAAAAATTACAAATTTAAAATTTAAAATTTAACGGGCCAGCTCGGATTCGGCCCAGCTCGGCACGGGACCAGGTCGGGCCCGGCACGTGTCAACCCGGGTTGTGCCTGGGCCCAATTTCCTTAGGACCGAGCCCGGCCGGTCTGGCCCACTGAACAACTCTACCCAAGACACATGAAAGCCCATTTGAAACATAATGGCCCTCAAGAATTCCCACTCCACCCTATCGTATATCTTCAACATGTCAAGTTTGAATGTCATACTCTCCTCACTACAACCATATAAACCATTAATATAATGGCATGTTTCAAAAACAATCAAGGTGTTTTAATACCATGATTGGTTAATTAAACCTTTAACAGGGGTATTATGTTTTGGAATTTACTAGTGTGATGTTCTTTCCTTACTGAAAGCGTAGCTAGATTTTAAAAGCGAATATTTCATAATTGAATAGTTGATATATGTTGTAGTTGAGCATTTTCTTTTAATGGTGATATATATTAACATTATAAAATATGCATTATTTTCTTTTATTTTTTTACTTGTTTTTTTATGTGAAAGAGCTATAGAAAAGGGAGGAAGCTACTCTATGTGCTAGAGAGACATGCCTTCAAGGAACAACCACAATCTAGCAGCGAGTGAATTTCACATCTATACCAAAGTTTATTGAACCATACTCGCCAACATAAGATTGGGAAGGAGATTACCACGAAGAGCAACAAACACCTACGAAAAATAAGTTAAAATAGTGATAATTGGGAGTTGAAGCCATTACGCTGCCTGAATGGCCCGAGTGAAAGTAGATAATTCTGCCTATAATGCCAAGAAGTAACCAGGTAACAAGCGACCATCCTTAAAATGAAGAGGACTATTTATTCCACATTCAAATCCAAGTCGCTGCCCTCGTTGCACAAGAAATACATTAGGCACCGTTAATAAAAAACCTATCAAGAATAGCAAAAAGGTGTAATAGGTTTTCAGTTCCCCATAAACAATAGAAAAGATGTGGATTATTAAATAAAAACAAGGAAGAAAAGGCTAGGTAGTATCTTGCTATAATTATTCATTTGCCAGAAAATATCACTCTTTGCTCTAATAAGCTGAGTATAAATAAGAGCATTACCAAAAACACATTAATTTTTGTCCAACCATATAGTCCAATGAGCAGAGACCAGATAAATAAGCCTTTTAAAGGCAATTTCAATTAAAAGGCTAAAAGCATTATTAATCAAACCTCAAAAGAATGAAATCGTCTATTAATTGGGGAGAGGCAGAAATTACCCGAGACTTCTACAAAATCTGGACACACATAGGATTAGAAAGGCCTTCATGAATTGCAAGATCATTTTTTGTAGGGAGGCTATTCGCTAAACACTCCCACAAAAAGATTTAAAGCTTCTGTGGAATCAAAGAGATTCATAAAATTTTGAGCACATTTGAGAGATCTGAATTAAAACTTGGAGCAAGCCAATTCATGCAAGAGCTCATTAAAGAACAAGATTTCTTTAATAACTCTGATGTGTTGCTCTTTGTGATGCTGAAAAGGTTTTATTAATTATTTAATTACACAGTCTAAAAGATAAAAAAAATTAAGGAAAAATTACCAAAAACCATTGAGATTTGGTATAACCTACAGTTTTGTCTCTTATATTTTAGAAACCTACACCTATCCTCCTCCAAAACTAACTATGTTATCCATAGTAACAAAATAAATGGGAAAATGCCTCAGTTTGCCCTCAAAGCTTTCATCCACATAAACTTTACCCTTACCTTTTGCATCTAAACAAAAACAAAACCCATAACCGAAAATGAAATCTAAGAATTTGAAACAAATGAAGTGAAATCTCAAACCTAGGATTCACCTTTGTTCCCAAATGAAACATGAACAAAATTAGGAAACTAGAAACTGGGCTAGCTGCCATTTAATTAGCCTTGTTCAATCGACTCCTTTCTTCCCCTCCCCCTTATTCAATCGATCATTTCCCTTTCATTCTCCCCATTCAAGCGAACAATCTCCTCCATTATCCCACTTTCCACGCCATCAAATCTAAACAAATTAGATGAATCATCAAAGACCACCCTCACTGCCTTATTTCATCGCTTGACTGGAGAACAAAAAAAGCTGCCACTCTTTCTTCGATAGGGTTGAAAATAAGCTGGGTCAAGCCCTAGCTCGCTGGGCCCAAGCTTGGCCCCCATTGTAATTCGGCATTATTCGAGGCCAAAATTTTCTGCTCGAACTCAGTATAAAAGCCCTCCAGGCTTGAATACAAATTTGAATTTTAAACAAAAAAAATTGATAAATAACCTGAATTCTGATGTAACATAATAAACCAAATCCAAATATCAAGTTTTACAACTAAATAAAAACATCTAAATGAAAGAGCATAACAACATGTCAAGTCTAAACTGATAACTCTTAAGCAACATAAACAAAGCCATAAGTGAGCAGACCAATTTCAGTAGGGAAACTCTTTCCCATGATCAACAATAGAGCACAACAGCAACCAAGAACAGCAAAATACACCAACAACACATAGCAAGAATAGAACATTGAAAGAAAATTAATTTTAAGTCTCCAAACATGTTTCTCATTCAATATCTTAGCATTCTCAGATAATTTACTCGCAAGTTCCTCCTGGTTACCTAAAGGTCATGAAATGAGACATTCTTCTATGATGTTAATAAAAAAAAATATTAAATTACAAGATTTTTTTGAACAAAGAAGCTATTAAATATGAAATTTTATGTGATGAGTTTTTTATTGTCAATAAAATCCAAGTCAGGGGATGGATAAATTGACCACAATTGGTTTTTTCTCACACTACAGAAGAGTAGAAACAAGTATGCAAATAACTTAAACATATAGAACTAAAATTTTTTATGTGAAATAATTTTCTAAATATCAAAAGAAAATTTAAATATTCACGGTATTTTTCTTCTTTACACCATGGTGGTTTATAAGTCAATCCCCTCCACAAATTAAAGCTTGCACAGTCTCAATCGAAAATGATGCACGGTATGAGTCAATCACTTTACTTCAAAGACTAAATATTGCTTCAGATACAACTATGGTAATTGAAATGGCTAAAATCTCAGCTGCCATCTTTAACAAAACCCAATATTTTGATTGATTTCCCTTCCACTACGCTAATATGTCAAAGGATGAATATGAATGATAGCAAAAACAATCATCTTTCAAGTACATGTCCAAATCAGTTTTCTCTGGGACCATAGTTTTGGTTGTCATTATATATTGCTGGATTTTACAATTTCTAAGCCTGAAGAGGGTGCTAAAAGTGGCACAAAAGATGATTGGGAAGAGAAAGTTAGTCATCCCTTATTTAAGTTTAAACTTTGGTTGTGCTTAGTCACATATTCGTTGTACAGCTAATATAAAGTTTTTTGCACCTTGTCAATATTTTCTCGTGCCTCTAACGGAGTATATATCCTTGGAAAATAATATTCAAAAGCCTTCATTTTAACTATTAAATCCAAAATTGTTGCAATTGTTATCAACAAGTTGCACTCCCCCAATACTCATCAAACTTTTGTTTCAGCTTAGTCACCATATCTCTGAAAAAAGCATCCTCAATAGTTACCACACTATCTAAAACCTGTTTCACCTTGTACACTTCAGAAAGGAACAAATTTGATGTTGGGTATGTGTTTCCGGATATAACATTAGTGGTTCTAGCAAATATCTTTAAGATCTTGAATATCTTGTCTACCTTCTCTTAATCCTCTTTCTTGGGCACGACATATAATTGAACTCCCTTTGTTGGTATTTTGGGAAAAATATCTTTAACCTTCAAAGCACAAAATAGCATATCATATTTTGAACACTAATGAGTCTTACAATCTATCACAAATTTTCTATATAAAGTAACTACAACTGCTGTACGATATCATAGAATGTCTTCAATCTTGCTTCACTTTGGCTAACAAAATAAACATTTTCCCTTACATTATTGATCACATACTTAATCTGATTCAAACCATTTTAGACAATAAGATTAAGAATATACATATAACAGTGCATATAGAACAACTTCCCACCACAAAGCAACTTTTTGTTCACCTGAAAAATCTCTTTCAAATTAGTAATAACAGGGTCATTAGATGAACAGTTATCAACTGATATGGTGTAAATCATGTTCTTAATGCCTCACTCATTCAGGCACTTGTACAAAACATTTGAAATATCAACAACATAGTATGAAAAGAGGAATATGGACAAAATTCAACGCTCATTTATTAGGCTTCCAATCCGAATCAAGAAAGTGAGCAGTGACTACCACATACCCCATTTTCTAACTTTTAGACTTCCACAGATCTGTTGTCAAACTAATTTTTAAAATTTTGTTCAAAAGCCCCTTTAATCTTTTATTCTCATGCTCATAGACCTTCATACAATTTGACCTCAACGTGACCCGACTTATCTTCTCCCACTAAGAAATTGTAATCCTCATCACAAAGTTGAACTCATCCTCCTCTACAACCATAAATGGTTTCTCATGCATCAATACCTAACGAGCAATAGCCTCTCTCATCTTCATTGCATCATATTTTTCATTTACCATAACTGGTGCAAGGGTATGAAAGCTATCACCAATACTTGTATTATCAGGTTGGAAATTCAGAAGTCCTTGTCATTTTAGGTATAGCTTTATTTGTGTGCACTTTTCCATATGCCTATGAAGATGTGATGTACTTAAAGACTTACTCATGGACATAAATGCTCCATAATGCACACACTTGGCCTTTTTTAACCCTTTCAAATCAATACATGTTTTGAATTCTTTCCAAACACTAGATTTTTTGATTATTTTTTTTCTTTCTCTTCAGTGCCTTACCAATTGTTGTTTCACCACTAGCAGCAGTCTCATCATTTGTTTCCTTATTCTTACCCACATCTATCGAACTTGATCTAGAGTAACTTTTCTGTAGACCGGGCTTATATCGTGCGCCATCATTAAAAAATACAATAATTGTCATTTTGATCTCGTTTCTCAGAAAAAGGAAGCAATCATGCCCACGTGAAACATAATAGACTTTTCTTGTTCCGCGTCCTCAGAGCAAACTATTTGGTTGGGTAGCATGGCTGATATTCTAATTTTAGGGGAAGCTGAGCGATGGATTGAATGCCAGTGACCCCCTTTTCATTTTTTTTTAAATTTTATTTTCTTGTTCTTCTCTTATTCTTCTATTTCTTTCTTTATTTATTTTCATTTTTTTTCCTTGTTTAGTTTTGTTGTATATTTTCCTTTTCCATTTTTATTTTTTTTATTTTTATTTTGTACATTTACCATTTCCATTTTTATTTTATTTATTTTTATTTTCTCATCTTTTTCCAGTTTACCCTTTTTCTTTTTCTTATTTTAGTATTATTTCAAGTTTTGTCTATTGTTTTATTTCATGTTTTATTCCTTATTTTCTTAAAATAATTTTTTTACTTTTTTTACTTAGATTTATGATATTATTCTTATTTCTTCTTGTTCTTTTATATCATATGTCTACTTTTTTCTATTTTTTTATTCTGTACTGTTTGTTGTTTTGTCTCTTTATGTTTGCTCTTTTAGAAGTGTATGTTTGTTATTTTAGAAGGCATTGTTTATTCTTTGAGAAGACATTGATTGTTCCTTTTTGTCTTTGTGTTTATTCTTTTAGAAGACATTGTTTGTTTTTTGTTACTTAAGTGTTTATTTTTTTGATGAAGTACTGTTTGTCTTCTTTTATGATGTGTTTGTTTTCTGTTCTTTTAGAAGCCTTGTTTGCTCTTCTAGAAGGGCATGTTTGTTCTTTTACATTTTCAGGCATTGCATAATTTACTTGTTCATTTGTGTTTTGGGTATTTATACTTACGGGTCTGTTTGTTCTTTTAGAAGACAATGTTTGTTTTTTATTGTCTAAATGTTTGTTCTTTTAGAAGGCATTATTTGTTCTTTCTTTTACATGTTTATTTTTTATTACTTGAGTGTTTGTTCTTATAGAAGGCACTGCTTGTTCTTATACATAGCTCTGTTTCTGTAAACTTCTTGTTCTTTTGTCTTCTGGTGTTGTTTTTTCAGAAGGGTATGTTTATTCTTTTAAAAGGACATGTTTATTCTTTAGAATGACATGTTTGTTTTTTTAGAAGACATTATTTGTTCTTTCTTTTACATATTTATTTTTTGTTACTTAAGTGTTTGTTCTTATAGAAGACACTATTTGTTCTTATACATGACCCTATTTCTATAAACTTCTTATTCTTTTATTTTCTGGTGTTTGTTCTTTCAGAAATGTATGTTTGTTCTTTTATAATGGCATGTTTGTTCTTTTAGAAAATATTTTTTATTTTTTTCCTTCGTGTTTGTTCTTTTTTCCTACTTGTTCGTTCTCTTAGAGTAAATTTTTATTTCACTGTTTGCTACAGTCATGTCTTACACCCAGTTGCTCTACACAAATATAACATGAAAAGACAATCCAAATATGATTTGCACAAACAAATATCAAAAACTAGTTTGTACCTAACTAGTATTAAAAGAATACAAATTTATTTTCTCTAAAAGAACAAGCAGAAACTGATAAAAAAATAAATTATTTTTAATAAAAGAATAACAATTTCTTATTCCTCTTGTTTCTTTGATACAGACTTAGTCAAATTTTTAAATATTTTATTAGTCAAATTTCTAAATATTTTATCCATTAGTAATTATCAATTATTGTTAATATCTTTATCAGTTATCTGTCAACATTTTATGCAATCTTATTGCCATTTCACTTCAACTACAGGTCTTACAGTTTCTACGCGACTTGAGTGATATTCTATAAAATTTTTAACAATAATCTTTAATTACTGGCAAGGATAAAGTTTTTAAAATTTTGGCTGTTTTTTGCATCAAAGAAATAAGACAAAAATTAAATCTTAGGGACTAGATTGTACAAGATAAATTATTTTGGAGGCATGGCTTACACATGCGCCGGGCGCATAGAAAAATTAGCCCTTGATCTATTGTTATCCTCAGATATTGCTTCAATGGGAATATATACCATTTCTGCAATTCTAGCTTGATTAATGTCCATGGTGGTGTTAATTTGATCAACATCCATGGCTGGATTTGTATTTGACTCACCCATATATGGAAAACCCTAGTTTGACATTGTCATTGCTGCAAAACAAAACATTGAAGAAGGTACATAGAATGGTAAAAATCTAGCACAATTTTCAGACTAGCAAAATTTTAGTTAGTCCTAGCAAACATAAAAATTGGAACAAATCAACAAACACCAAGACTAAAAAATGGTACATGGGATGATAAAAAAAGGAACTCAAACAATAGTATTGTAGCTGCTTTGCACCAGAGTGGCAGGTTTTGATTATGGGTAATAGCTTGATAACCTTTTATGTAGTGCTGTATTACAAACCTTGACAAAGTGAAATTGCCTCATTTAAGTTTTTTTTTTCATTTTTCTTTTAAACAGGAAAGAAAATAAAGAAAGAATAATAGACATCATGTAACATAATAAAAATTCATTGCTCCAGAAGTGATTAAGGAATCTCTGTTCTTGTTAACCCATAGTCCACAAGCTTAACTAATCACAGAAGCAGGGATACTTCTAGCTTTCTTTCACCATATAATCATTTAGCATATAATAAAAATTAGAAATCTGCAATGAACGTAGCAAAAATAATTACAAGAAAATAAAAAATTTTCATATTTATTATTAAAAAATGATGCCATTCCTCATGATTACCATGTTCATTAATTGAAACCAATGGCATTCCCCATGATTAGGCTTTGTATAAACCTGGGTTTATTGTTGCAGAATAAAAAATAATATTCACAGGATCCAGTATTCTATCTACACCACTACTTGGTGAACATTCCAGCAGTGTATTAATGACAAGAGAGCATTATAATCTTCTAAAGTTGAACTTTAAGTTAACCACTTATAAACTGTTCAGATAAGGTGTTTTGACAAGGGTAGTACAAAAAAAAAACATCTAAAGGAACATAATCATTTGAGGACAATTCGTTCTTTGAGGTTAGTGCAATATAAAAATTTACAACATTTTGTATGAGCTTTCATTTAAGATTCATTCTTTCTACTTAATAGCCTTTTGATGCTCAATCATTTATTAACTTATAGTCATTTCTAAGTTCAAGCAGAATGATCTACCAATGGAAACCTAATAACAAACAGCAACACTCAAACATGTGCAAATCCAGCAAAATAATCATTCAACTAATTACTCCAGACAAATCAACCTTGAATAGAACAATATGATAGCTTATATAGCACATTGAGATGACCACATAAAAAAGGAAAATGAAAAAGCGAATATAAAATTTTGAACAAAAAAGAACAAATACCTTAGATAAGAAAATACTAAAGACAAATTTATGATTTGTGATTCTGCAAATGTTACCATGTGGAGCTATTGAACTCGGTCTCCGGTGTCAATGTTTGCTTGGGGCATCAGCATAGCCACAGTTTGCTTAGCTTGGGGTGTTTCCATTAAGGCTGCCATTGGACTTGGGGTGTTAAGTGGCAATGCTTCAGGCATCAACAAATGAACAAGCAAGGCCGGTCCTTGGTCACCGGTGAATTTAGTTGAGGCTAGCTATCAAGAGCAGATTATGGCCTTAGGCGTAGGAGTAGGACAAAGGGGGTAAGAGACTAACTGAGTAAGGTACTAAAGGGCCTAATGAGAAAAGAGCTAAAGAGACAAAATCTAGGGCCCGTTAGGCCCATAAACGTAAGGGGCCGAGTATCATCCGGCTCGAGCTTGGCACTAAATAAACTTAACCTTATTTTTTGACTCGAGATTGAGCTAAACAAAGCCTGAATCAAAAAACCCTAACTTGAGCTCTAGCTCGAGCTACTCGAACAAACCCCGGGCCCTTTCACCCCTATTCCCCCATGGCCACGCTTTTCCAAATGGCCATGCTCGCCTCTATTCAAGCCTTCGATCTTGTAATGTGCACCAGATTGCCCTCGAGCTCACCTGTCCCATCTTCATTGCCCTAACTAATTCAACTATATCATCCTAGCCATGATCAATAAGAATCCTTACGAAATAGGTCAATTGGCACCTGGAATTTCATCACCGTCACTCTAACTCATTCTCGCTAGAAAGGTCTTTGTTGTTGACTAACAACTTACTGACAAATCAAACTTTGAACCTTTAGAGCATTTGATGGGGATGATCAAAACGGAGAAGGAATCACGAATGGTGTACGAATTAAATCCCTTTATTAACAAATCACGAGATGTGAACTATAACACCAATATCGGGGAGGGGATAATGAGTTCTACTGAGTTGAGGCAGGTAGTGGCGATGGGTTCAAAGTAGGAATTTCAATGAAATTGAAAGACAGACAAAGACGAGCGAAATTGAAATAAAAAAAATAGTGAAATGGAAAATATAGAGAGAGTGATGCCACAGGGAGAAGAGAAAGAGGAAGCAAGGAGAGCAAAATCAAAATGAGGGATGATGAAACACAGGCGGCCATGGAAAAGGAAAAAGAGAGGCAATGGTTTCTAGTTTTTCTTTTCAAATTAATTGGTTTTTTTTAAAGGATTCTAATAATCAAGGTGATGTTTTTATAAAATACAGTTAGGGGTAAAATAAAATATTTTCTCTTTTTTATGGTAATGGTAAATAACGGTGTTAACTTTGTAAAATGTAAGTATAGGTTTCTGAAAAATGAGGGACAAAACTGTATGTTAAACCAAACCTCAAAGAATTTTTGGTAATTTTTTCAAGAATTATTGAAACAATAACTATTTTTGAAGAAAAAAATATTTAAAAGCAATTTTTCACGGTTGAATTAATGTTTAATTTAACAAATAATCACTATATATAAAAATAAATGCAGTTAATTACAATTTGTCCCTTTGAGGTTTAGTTGATATTACGTTTTGCCTCATTCTGTTTTAAGAAATATATGTTTTACCTCTACCTTTATTACACTTTCCGACAACAACTTCTGAAATCTTAATTTAAATTTTAAGTGGCCATCTTTTGGTAATTTTAGTCTTCAGGATACTATTTTTATAGTTAATGAATATTTTAAATTATCAAATTTTTCTTTTTATAAATGTAAAATGGTTTTTTTGTGAGAGATAGGTGTAAGATAGAGAGCAAAATGTATATTTCTAAAACAAAATGCGGCAAAGTATAATACCACTAAAATCTCAAGTAAATTGTAATTAACCTTAATAAATATTAAAATGACATTTTCTTTAACCTCGGTCAAATGCACTAACACATATCATTAATTAACCAACTACCAAAATTGCTGCAATGTGAAAAAAGTTTATTGTTTGTCAATATAGCAAGCACAATCCTGGTTCTTTAACATTCTTCAACATGAATGCCGTATCCGGCCAAATGATATTATAGGGGGAAATTAATTAGCCTCCCACTGCTATAACAAGAAGCATCACAAATCTAAAATCTAAATGCTTTTCCAAATCCAATTGCTGCCCGGCGCCTGCACGCAGCATTTTTTTTCCCAACTTGCCCAATCTGACCATAGAAAAGGTGAAAGAGGTCGGCAATAAGAAAACTGGCCATCTTATTTCCTGTGGGGTAGACGTATCGAATCCAAAAAATTCCGCTAAAAGTAGTATTTTAACGAGCATCTGGTAGCGGAAATCTAAAGCCAGAATATAGTATACAGATATAGTATCATGTAACTTCTAGTGAAAATTTACTTACTAAGCTCCGTGTTATTTGAAACATTTGTATTTGATGTGAAGATTAAAAAGAGTAAAAAAATTATATACTGTTTTAATTTTTTATTATTCACTTTTTACATGTAATTAAGAAAGATTAAAAGATAAAATCAAAATAATAGTTTAAAGATTCATACGATAAAATAATTTATTAAATATAAAAATATTATCAAGATTTGAAACGATCAAATATAATAAATATTACAAAGAATATACGAAGTGAAAAATTTTAAGTGTATTTATTTTTTTTCAAAAGACATATCTCAGAATTGGAAGTTTGGAACTTGCATGGAAGTACCAATGTCCCGGTAGTTGTTGGTTCAAGTAAGTTTCTCCTAAACTTTTCGGCTTCGTCTCGTTAGACTTACAAAATGGGAAGAGATTTACTACAGTAACATTTTGTGATAACAAATTGTTGATTTGACATTAAATCCATATAATTCAAACGATGATGATCCACGATTTGCAATCAGTCGCGATTACAAGGTATCGCGACGGTGAGACGCGTATTTTCTCGTACGGTAACACAGGTACGGAACACGCTTGCCGTGATGAGGACATGAAAAGGGCACTTGGTCAGAATTTTCAGCGTAATTATTACGCCAACGAGTTTAATTGGTGGAGTCGAACAAATACCTCTGACTCTTTGGACGACATACAGGCTGGAATAAATATTTCAACCATCCAAATTTAGAAAAAATGTATATTTTTTTAAATATTTTAAAAAGATCTAAATATTTTTTTTTAATTTTAAACAATAAATTTACTCTTTCATTTTTATTTAAATTTTTACTATATAAAACTCAATAAATTTTTTTTAATCTTCACTCAATCTCTTACTGCATAAAATAAAAAAAATTATTTTTAATTATTCTTTAAACTCCCACTACACAAAATTTTTAAAAAAATTAATTTTAGTTCTATGGGTAAAATTGAGAAAAATAACATAAATTACATACACCATAATCTCCGTACAAATAGAAAATTTTCATCTATTTTAGGACAAATAGAGTAATTTTTTTTTAGCCAAAAAAAAAAACAAATAATTTCATTTAGAAATAGCATTTGTGATTGGAATCGAAATTTTAGGATGATATAAATAGTAGACATAATTTCTCAAGCCTCTCATGTTAAAATCTATGATTTATTTTGGCTTGGTAAAGGCCCAATGCAAGACTTATAATAAATGAATTCGAATTTGGTGGATCAAAGATAAAAGGCCTAAAAGGCCAATTAGAGAAACCCCTTTCTAGATGAGAATGAGATCCCTGAATTATGGGATTAGCTGAAAATTTTCCATTCATGAGCAATTCTTTCGGATCTGTCCTCAATTATATAAACCAACCCAATCATTAATCCCGAGATATGTCATTCTCACATCACACTTACTTACTTCTCTCTGGTCACCAGTGAACAGACTTGATCATCAGAGTGTTTTTCCTAGGAAAACATCCTAGGGCCCTGACATTATCTTTGTACGCAGGATTCCAGTCTAAAGTTCATTAAGCTGTAGGGCCATGCTCATACAATTGCATTAACGATCAATTTGGCGCTATTTATGAGAACCATGGTGAATACTAGGAGGTCCCACATAGATAACTAGGACTAACCAGGAAATGAGCACAAGAGCTGTTGTCCTATTAGGGCCGCAGGACCTGTCGGTGAAGAGACTAATCAAGGTGCGGACCTAGAGAACCGTTCGGCACCCCAAAGGGACCCTCACAAAGTGTAGCAACGTGATTTTTGGAGTCGCCACCAATCAATTTTCCTAGGTCGATTGGACAACTGAAATATGGTCTGCGAGAGATTCTAAAATCGTGAGTCGGTTACGCTAAAATAACCCTATTAAAGCGACCGGAAATTGGTACCATGGGGTTTAGTTTCATTTTTTCCCAACTATTTATTTCTTGACCTAATATTTGATCTAAAGTGACTTTTTGTGAATTTTATTTAATTTTTAATTCCAAATCGGGGATCTTATCAGACCAACCGAATATGGAATACATAATCCGCCTCAGGATTTTATCAAACCACCGAGAATGGATATCTTGAAAAATAAATGTCAAGTACTAAAAATATAATGAGATCCTAAAACCAAATTGCATAATCCTAAAATAAAAATAAAAGATGACTGAGGTAATTTGAGAAAATAAAATAGAATAAACAAAAAAAACATACTAGGTGAAATTAATGACTAAATTTAATGGGTGCCCAAAACAAACAAACAAAAAAAGAAACAAAGAAGAACAAAAATAAAAACTAAAACCCTTGCTGTCAATGACTGATTTGAAAAAAAAAAAAAGAAAGTTAGTGACTTATATGAGTGAAACAGAAAAAAAGTCAGGGGCTAAAGTGAAGTTATACCAAAAGTTGACTGGGTGGGTCGAATCTGGGTTCTGAAACGGGTCAGATTCGTCGCGATCCGGGCTTCTCTCGATTCTTCGTTCAGCAGCGTAACGGAGACGTCGGAGGGAGCACCGGCGCTCGTGCGGCTGGGTGGATGGCGGCGGGAGCAGGGGAACGCCTGGACGGCGGTGGAGGGCGACTGGAGAGAGAACGCGAAGGGACGGAGCTGCGGGCTTGCCGACGGCGCGGAGGGCGACGCGACGGAGGCGGACAGGACTGGCCCCAACGGGGAGGCGACGGGCCGGCTGGGAGAAAGGTGACGGCGTGACCGAGCAACGACGAGGGCAGACTGGAGGAGGACGAGCGTCGGGCTGAGGGAAGGCAATGGTGATGGCGGCGCGAGGAGAAGATTTAGGGTTTCTGGGCAGAGGGAAGAGAGACAGGGGATTGAAGGCTGCAGTTTTCCCTTTTTCGAGTTAGGAGCTTAGGGCTTCGTTTCTCTCCTTCTTTCGAGCCACTAGTGTCACATATTTATACTAGAGAGTCCTAGTCGAGATTAACTAGGTTTTCATTGTTTAAAACTGGCCCAAATTCAATTTTCAAGATTTTTGGCAAAAATTCTGATTCAAGTCCTAAATTATGTGATAATTTCAATCTGACCCCAAAACTTTCAGAAATCGTCAGATTAGCCCAAAACTTTCTAAAAATCTCCCATTTTCTCCCAAACTTTCTCTTTTCCCAAATTGACCCCACAACACTTTTAAGACTCCAAATTAGTACCTAAACTAAATTAACTCCTATTTCTACCCTAGATGACCACTTTAAACTCCCAAAAATTGACAATTACCTAAAAAGACTAAAATGCCCCTATAAAAATCAAAATATTCCTAAACTAATTTTTCCAGCCTAAAACTTAAACAAAAGTCAGTGCCCCAGACAAAATTGGGTGTCAACACAAAGGGCAAGGCTTCGCACCCTTAGATGATGATTAGTTTCAAGCCTTGTAGCATGCATTATTCAAACAACTGAAAATGATGTTGAAGGAAGAAATTTGGAAAGCCATACCGAGGGCTCCAGAAAAAGCTGTCGAGAGTCACTTGGCACCTAGGGAGCCTTGTTATGCCCCTCAGGACCCACCTTTAAAGGCACGAATTCATGAGCCACTGGTATCCTTGGAACGGTATAATGGCCCCGCTAGTAATGATATTAACGTAATCTTGCAAAGGTTTGACTATATGGAACAGCGCATGCGGATCCTTGAGCCCTTAAAGAAAGGTCTCAGTTTTGGCATTGATGTTGAATATATGTGACCCCAACCTTTCACAGATTAAATAATTAATGTGCCAACCCCCGAGGGATTTCATGTGATGGCCCTCGGAGCTATAAGTTTAATCAGCCAGGTAATTATTTAATTTAATAAATTACACTTTAGATAATTTATTTGCAAGCTAAGTCTCGTTAATTTAAGGTCCAGTAGTTAAAAATGAATAAAATTGATTATTTAAGCAAGCCGGGCCAAGAATGGTATTTTGGCCATTTCACATAATGACCCATTTTTATTGCACGGTTGAATAGAGCATGAGAAAATATTAAATTTGAGGTATGACGGTTTTTCGTGATTCCCGCTCTATCATCGTGAATTTGTGAATTGACTAGATTGTCTATAAGTGGTTTATGTGTAATCCTAAGAAAAATAGGGACAAAATGGAATATAACTGAAAGGCTGGGACAGGCCGCGTATTTATATCTGTGAAGGAACCAGGAGCAGCGTAATACCAACTTTGGTCCTCAAGTTCTAAGAGTGTTGCGAATAAACCCAGATTTCTTAGAGAGTACAAAGACAGCACCATGTGCATGGCATGTGCAATTAAAGCCTACATAAGTTGACCTCCCACTAATTGCTCGGCCATCTTCTTTCACCTTCATCTCCAGACCACCAAAACCTTTATTTCTCTCCAAACACCACAGCTAACACAAAATACAAGCTTAATCCATCAAATTCAAGCACAATTAATCAAGACTTTGAAGAAAAATCAAGTTTTGTGCTATCCTAAGCTAGGATTTCTTGCTTCTTGTCCGAGTAAGTTTGGTTCTATTATTTCCCCTGTTTTTGAGCTACAGTTTAGGTCTGTAAATTCTGGGAATTAATGTTAGACTTGGTTGGTAAGAGAAATCAAAGGTGCTCAACATGTTTATAGGTATTCATGAGCTCATCCATGGTTAGTTTTGTTCCTATGGTGTAGATTTCATCACCTTTGGATATTTGGTATTGTTCATATGATTTTTATGGCAGAATTCATGGCTGGAATAATTGTTTGATGTGTTTCCTAGCTTTAATATGTGAATTGAGATGCAAATGAGCTAAAAACCCAAGAGAACTAAGGCTAGAATTTTGGTGTAGCTGAAACCGTGAGTGTTGAGTTAGGTGTGATTTAATTCTTTTATAGCCAGTCATAATTTCTTGTTCCAGAGATTTTAATAGCTTACCAAAGGTGTTCTCTTGTTTATGAACTAGTTTTTGAGGGCTAAGAAGCAAAGGAACATTTATTTGGAAATGAATTACCAATGAATGCCATGAATGTGCATTATATGGCTGCTGTAATTATAGTTACTTCCAAGAATAAACTGTATTATTATAGTAATTTTGGTGGCTTTTGGTGGTGACAATCTTGCTTATACATTAGTATACAAGGCATAAAAAATAAGGGAGCAAGATTTGGGCTACATTTATGCCATTAAAAGTGTAAAGAACCACAAGATAGGCAAACCGGAGACAGAAAATTTTGGATAGTTAGTGGTTGTTTTAGGGGCTGTTTTCAAGCGTTAAAATTGATAAATTGTACTTAAAATGATCAATATAGGTGCTGGGAATAAGCTACTAAAAGATTACCTAAGTTTGGGTTGAAACCGAGACAAAAAGGCTAAGTGCTTAAAGCTTGCAAACTAAGTTATCTAAGGTAAGAGTTATTTAATTTATATGCTTATGTGCTAAATAAATTTGGCTAAGATACTTGTATATCAAGTGGCTGAATTATTGATGAATTTAACAAGCATGTAAATTGAGTATTGATGACTATTAAAAAGTTTATATGATTGGATTTAGTAAGAAACTAAACTATGAAGTGCATATAAAGTGTGGAAGTGCATATTTGTAAACTTGTACTTATAGGCAAAAAGGACCTTAATATGGTCTAAGTTACGGTGAGTATGACAGGTTAGGAACCTACGATACCTAAGGTCACAATGATAGGCTAAGACCTGGATGGACCTAAGTGGGAGAGGTGCCATTAACTACTCACGAAACCTTATAAAAGTAGCACTAACACATGCACTACATAAGCAAATAATTTGCTTCTGTACATAAAATAAGGGATATTGGCAAATATTAAGAAGTTTTCAAAGCAGTATTTGTATGAAAAGTTGGACTTGTCAAATGTTTGACAAATAGGTAAAGGAATTGTGGGAATTAGCTACTCCCATGATTATTAGCCAATAATACGAATTCCTAATATGCACGTTCCTATATTGTTGATTTTCTTGCAGGTTATAACCCTTACTGGGAACCTCCAGTTCTCACACCCCTTACATGTTTTATGTGCAGATACTAGTACATATGGGGCTAACAACCAATAGAAGAAAAGGTTGTTAGTATTTCGAGACTAGAGACAAGGAGCAT
Organism: Aquilaria sinensis; assembly: GCA_005392925.1. Taxonomy (NCBI): domain Eukaryota; kingdom Viridiplantae; phylum Streptophyta; class Magnoliopsida; order Malvales; family Thymelaeaceae; genus Aquilaria; species Aquilaria sinensis. Next base: position 762,226 of record SMDT01002759.1, on the reverse strand, counting down.
GGGATACCTGAATACTGTAGTGATCCTTTTTGGCAGTGTAACTCAGGTGGGATTGGATCTCCAGATTCTCAATGTTTAGCATATGTATAACACTTTTGTGTATGATGTATATATATGTGTGCAGAAGTTATGCCTCTGGTAAATACTATAGAACTAGTAGTTGTGTTCCCTAGTAGCTTGTATGGATTCACAATGCATAATAGTATGTTTTATATAAATGCATGTTTGAAGTACCGGCCAGCTGTATCGATTATGTATTATTTTTATGGTCATTGACCTACAGCCATAGTAAGGCATAGTATAAAACAATATTGCATTAAGGATTTAATCAATTAGCATGCCCACTAAGGAACAACTTGCACAGGCCTAGCACTAAATTAGTGTAAGATTCCTGGGGTCCTATATGACTTAAATAGGATTAAGGTTCAAGGTCTGTGACATTTTACATGCCAAAAATTGACCTATACGATGACCTTACAGACTCGGTTAATCATTTGCAAAAATACGTTACCTTTATAAGGTTGGAGAATGCCTCGGACGAGGTCATGTGTAGGGCCTTCAGCTCAACATTGACAGGAGTTGCTGCCTTCTAGTTCAGAACCAATCTCCTCCTTTAAGGATCTGTCCCAACCGTTTCTGTGCCACTTCTAAGTGACTCAACCAATCCATGATAAGGTGGCCCATTTCCTAAAAACTCGGCAAGGCTGCGATGAGTCATTAAATGACTTCGTTTGAAGATTCAATCCATAAGCAGCACAGGTGCAAAGACTATCATCTAAGTGATAGTTACATCTAGTCACTATTACTCAAAGACTAGTGCGAGACTTAAGGCTAGCTTGGGACTTTCACAAAAACCCTAATAGAGACATAAAAGAGTTCTTGGATTGGGTTACAATTATATAGTACATGCATGTGGAAGAGCTTAATCAACCATCAATACCAAAAGGACAATTGAGGTTCAGAGAAAACAAAGAGACAAGGTCAAATATCCTCTATGTCTTGGAGAGGAAAAATCAACTTCTCAGGTGGTTCTCGCTAATACAGCTTTCAAATAAAAAGGACATGAGGAAATTTTGCAAATACCATACGAACAAAAGCTATGAAACTGAAGAATGCTAGTAGCTGAAAAAACTCATTAAGGAGATGATTCAGGCAAGAAAACTAAAGAAATACTTGTTCAGGCAACCATCCATTTTCAGAAACAAGATGAAAGGCCTTGTAGAAAAGACGATGAAGAGAACTATGACAAAGGGTAAAGGCCAAAAAGGCAATGATCCTCTTTGGGAGACCACAGAAGTTTTAGTCCACTCGTAGGGGTCATTCACATGATTAGCAAGGGAGAATCCTCTATGGCTCAAAAACAGTAGGAGCAAAAAGTTGCTTAACTAGAAGTGATAGACCTAGACAAGGTCTTGATGAGGCCTGATGGGTCCTAGATGATTGTCCCTCACATGGATCCACTAGTATTTAGAGCTAAAATCAATAACTTTGAGGTAGACAAGGTATATTTGGACATCGGGGCCGTTGTTAATGTTATCATTTCTAACTTATTGGAAAAAACCAAGCTTTGAATATCATCCTTGTCTCCTGTATCAGGGCCTACCTTTGGAGTGGGAAAAGAAGAAGTCCATATGCTTAGAAGTATCAAGTTACCAATCATGTTGATAGGGGCAGCCAAGGAATGAAGGGTCATATGTGTGGCAAACTGTGGCGGAACAGGGCCTCAGTGCCCTGAATTGCTAACACTGGTAGGCTCTAGGGAACTATGATCCCACTTTAGTTACAATTGGCTAGTTATTACTTGTAAAATACCTTAAATCATTACGTGCAACTAGTTACTTAGCCTACCCTGCATAAGAGATGTGCATGCGCTGTCCTGGCTATGCAATAATAATTAAATTAAAACTTTATTGAAAATAGTGCCGCGGCAATTACTGAAAACATAAATCAAATAAGCCAAGACATAAATCTTTAGTTGCTTTAACTTCAAGTAACAACTTTGTGCATACATTTCTATCTTATATGCACCCAAATGTAACTCTAGTGTTATACACACCAATGGTCATTAGTATAGGCAATCTATGTATGAAATTACCATACATACTAAAAGAAGCATCTCCTAACTACTAAGATCCATCCTTAGCTCTTCACCCAAGCAAGCTAGCTTCAAGTGATGAGCCACACTTTCCTTGTACTCACTTAGCCTCAACTGTAAGGCAAACACTTTGGTCAGTACTTACTTATGCCGTAAGTAACTTAGAAAACATGGAGTTTCCTACTTAGAGAATACCTTTGAACCAATAAAACTTAGCTTTAACAGCTGCCCCTTACCAACTGTTAAGCCCAAACAAAACTGCTTAAACCTGCACAACACTTAAGGGGTGAGTACTCCAAAGTACTCAGTAAGGGATTAGTACCTGCAGGGAAAAGCAATGCATGCATACAAAGCACAACAAGCATATAAATAGACAGCATACAAAACAAAACAAGCAATCAACAAGATAACCAGAAGCAAGAAAATAAACAACAAACAATGCAAGTGATGGATGGATGGATGGATGAATGAGTTATGCACATGCAAATGCACTTAGGACTTCCTTACACCCGTAGGTGCTGGACTTGTCGTGAGCTCTTACGACTGGGGTACTTGGATACTGGCCCTCGTATCCTATGCTAGCACTTAACTACTAACCCCTTGAAGTCCTCTTACGGGCACCTTAGAGTAAGACCTTGCTTACTCAACCTTACCCGCCTTGACGAGCTACTTAGAGTAAGTTTCCACTTACTCACTCCTTACCCGTCTCTTCCCTTAACTTATTGTGCAGAGTAGCTACCTTATGTGGTTCAACTTACCAAGCTTTTGAAGCTTAGCTTAGGGCCCCTTAGTGGCTTACTTACCAAACTATAAAGTTTGGTTGGGATTCTCTTAGGTTTCCTTTTCATTGACCATAGGTTTATGACATTCTACTCGGCCAACGAAGAGTCTGAAACCCGACTTAATCCCCTTAGTGCTCACTTGAGAATTGAAGCACTTTAACTTCCTTAGCCACCATTACTTACCCTTCCTTAACCACACCACTTAGCTACTACCTATATAATGCATAATTCCCGACTTAGGAACGAGTTCTAGACCCAACCGAGGCTACGGAACCTCTTAACTTAGCCTAGGGATGGAAACCGAGAGTTTGAGACACTCTTAGGATGCCCGGAAGCTTGAGGGCAAAATGCCTTGGCGGCGCCGTTGGCGACGCGTCGCCAAAGGCATCAGCGTTCGGAAAACTTTTGCATTTCTCGGCGACGCGTCGCCAACTCGCGTCGCCGCTGGCGATGCGTCGCCAATATGGCGTCGAAACTGGCGACGCGTCGCCAATGCTTTCCAGCATTGCGCGACAGCGTGCGACCTTGCACGAAAACTGCTCAAACTTTCTCATCCCATAACTCAAATCACTTGGGTCTTGTTTCTAACTCATTCCCACACAAAAGACTACATTTCTATGCATTATTTGAGCTTAATTAACTTGAATCCCTTACCTCAAATCATCTTGAAAGCAAGAACAAGCTATGAGCACCTCCAAGCTCCAATGGGTTCCCTTGAGTTCCAAGCTTGAAATCAACCAAATTGGACACCAATAGCACGAAGTTAAGACCATTTCTAACCATTTAACAACCTTAAAACTAACCCATAAGGATCAAATACGTTTACCTTTGGGTTTGAACCAAAACTTGCAAATACAACTCCAAATGCACCAATTCCATCAAAAACGAGCTAAGGACTTGTTGGGATTGCTTCGGGACCTTCGAATTCCATGAAAACTTGAGTGATTTGGGAGGTTTGGGGGTAGAAAGCAAGGGAGAAAGAAGAGCTACGAAAATGGCTAATGGGGGAGATGATGAATAGTGTCATCTCCTCCATTTATAACAACTTAGCCCAACTTCTTCCTCTTGTCACTTTGGCCCTCAAACTTTATTTTGAATCACTTAGGCCACTTAAACACTCCCATTTCTATCACTCCTTGGTCCCAAAGAAAGGTTATTCTTACCCAAACACACTGCCCTTAAGTCACCTAAGCCATTATAAAACATAATAGCTTAAATTCTTACTTAGTGCATTTTCACCCTTAACTTAAGCTTTTGGTTCAAATGGCTATAAATACCTATGGTCTTAACTTAACTAGCTCAAAACACTTGCATGGACCTAATTTTACCAAAATTACGGTCATGCCACTGACTTGGGCCAAAATTACCATTTTGCCCTTTTTGCCCCTTAGGTGCCAATTACCCTTTGGAACTCAATTTATCCTTAACTAGCTTGCTATCTTTGCTTAATACTACTTATTTGAGGGAAAGTACTTGGGATTCACTTACCTCGACATTTAATGTAGAGGAAATACTAGGAGAGCCTTTACAATATGTGATTTTCACACATTAGAGTTCCTAGCCCTAGATGTCCCATCACTATACAATGCCATCATCGGGAGATCAACCCAGGTATAATTCCATACTAAATCTTATGTTAGATAGCTAATGATGCTTTTCGTGACCTCTATTGAGAGTGCCATCATTACTATAGACTAGGCCTCAGTGCAACAGAGCTATATGGTAAGCATGCGAGGGCTGAAAAAAGACAAACCTATCCTAATGAAAGCCAAGAAAATGACGGAACAACTCCAAGAAAATGAGGTTGGCATAACCCTATCTAAGGACACTTAGATGGTAGAAGTAGCCCCTGGAATGATATTAAAGATAGGTAAGGATCTCCCCCCTAAGGTAAGACAATCATTTATACAGTTTTCAAAAACCAATATACATGTGTTTGCATGATCTCCTAGTGAGATGCTCGGAATAAATCTTGAAACTATCACTTATAAGTTACAAGTAAACCTCTCTATTCGACAAATACAAAAAAAAAAGTGCAAAATTGCGCTTGAAAAAAGATTTTATCCATGTAGAAGTAGAGAGATTTGTTAAAAGCGGGCATCATCCGAAAACTATGATACTCGGAGTAGCTTGTTAACATTATTTTAGTAAAGAAGAAAAATGATGAATGATGCATGTGCATCGATTACACAAATCTAAATGATGGCTGCTTAAAGAACCCATACCTGTTGCTGTCTATAGACCAGTAGTTGATGCCACCTCAAAATACAAAATCATGTACTTTATGGGCACATTTAGTGGTAACCACAAAATTCATATGAACCCTGAAGAAGAAGAAAAGATGGCTTTCATCACTAGAGAAATGGTGTATTATTACTAATGAATGTCTTTTGGTTTAAAGAACACAGGGGCAACCTATCAGAGACTCATAAAACGGATCTTTGTAAAACAATTGAGGAGGAACATGAAATTTAATATGGATGACATAATTTTCAAGAGCATGGCACTTGAGCATTATTTTGATGATCTATGGAAAACGTTTCAGAGAATTTTCTAACTAAACATGAGGCTCAACCCCAGAAAATGTACCTTTAAGGTCAGTGTTAGGAAATTCTTTGAGAACATGGTTTTTGAAAGAGGAATCGATGCAAACTTAGACAAAATCAAAGTAATTATCATGATGCCTGATCATTAGAATAAAAAGGGCATTCAGAAGCTGGTAAGAATATTGAAAGCCCTTGGGCATTTCGTGACACGTTTTGAGGACTATTGTAAAACCTTTTTCCATATACTTGAAAAGGAAATAATACCAAATGGACTGACGAATGCAGTGAAGTTTTTAAACACATCAAAAGCTACCTCAAACACCTCATAACATTAAAGTAACTGAAGCCTAATGAACCTCTCGTGCTTTACCTAGTCGGGACAGAAGGATTTATCAGTGCTGTACTTGTAAGAGAGCACAGATCCAAACAATGGCCGGTATCCTAGGTCAATAGACTCTAAAGTGAAGAATCTCGATATCTCATTCTATAAAAGGCAGTCATAGCTCTCATCATGGCTTCTCAGAAGTTATGGCCATACTTTTAGGCATATCACATTATTGTCTGAACAAAGTTATCCTCATGGGACATCCTCCAAAACCTAAACAAATCAGGAAGGCTTGCTAAGTAGTACATTGAATTAGGGGAATATGATATTAAGTATGAGCTTAGACGGGCCATAAAAGCACAAGCCCTGATGGACTTTGTTGCCAAAATGACGCCATGAGAAAAAAAAAATAAAGAAGAACAATGGGAAAAAAACCCCATTTTGGGAGATGTATGTTGATAGGAGGCATAGAAAATCGAAGAACCGGGATCATGCTGAAAAAGACCAATGGGCATTGAAGCAATTCTTAGAAGTGAAGTCCAATTTCCTGTCACAAATAACATTGTTAAATATGAAGCCCTCCTAACAGGGCTGTAGATGGTTGGTCAGGCAGGTGTACGATGCTTGCAGATGTACAATGACTCATAACTAATAGTAAACCAAACCACTAGAATGGCAGGGGCGAAAGGCCCTACATTTTGTAAATATCTGAGCATGGCAAGAAATTTGATAAAGATGTTTAACTTTATGTAGGTTCCGAAGATCTCGAGGTCCCAAAATACAAGGGTGAATGCCTTCTTGAAAGGTCAGGAAAAGTCCTTGATGAAGAAACTTGTAGAACCCTTGATTCATCAGCTGGAATATACAACCCACAAAGATGATTAGAGGAAACTAATCAAACTTTACCTCAAAACCAAGACCATAAATGGGGCACTTAGGGAAAAAATGAGAACCAAGATTCGTTCTAGAAGGTTTATCATCATTAGAGGAGAACTATATAGGTGGGGTTTTGCTTCTCTTTTAGAATGATGTCTAACGCCCCAAGAAAGCAAGACATTTTTGGGAAATTCACTAAGGGGATTGTGAAACACATATTGGCGCCAACACTTTGAAACATAAAGTCCTGTGACAAGGTTCCTTTTGGCCCAAGATCTGAGGGGATGCTAGGAAGTTTGTTCAGTGGTGCCATGCTTACCAAATCAACTAGCGCAATACAAAGGGTACCTTCCTTCAATGCTTCTCTGGTCACCGACCCTTGGCCTTTCGTTATGTGGAGGCTGAACTTGATTAGGGCACTCCCCATGGCCTCAGGACAGGTAAAGTACTATATCGTGATAATAGATTATTTTACCAAGCGGATGGATATGAAGCCTCTAGCTTCCATTGATAAATGTTAATTTTGTGGTCAAACATGTTGACTTTTTGTCAACTTTGACCACAATTTTCTACCTCATCACTCAATATTTTTTGGCCAATTTTTGCTTTGATCCTTCATTTTGTAGGTTGGAGAAGCGGACCATAGCATTGGAATGGCACCGGGACAAGCGGCACAAAAAACGGGAACGTAAAAGTCAACGGACATTATAACTGTGGAGCCTAGGTGCCAGGAGCGAGGCCTAGGCGCCACAGTATAAAGTCCTCTGCCAAGAAAAGGGCACTTTGGCGCCTAGGCGCCCAGCCATCCATTCTGGCACCGCGGCGCCAGGCGCCCTCGAGCTCTGGCGCCTAGGCGCCAGTCACCCGGGAAAGGTGGTCTCCTACCTCAAATTTGAACTCAAGCTTGCTATTGGCCAAGGATTTTTATCCAATGAGGTTGGTAAGTGAAAGAGACGTCCTCAAGAGTGGAAAAAACTGGAACCTAGCAAGGGGAGGAGGATCTTCATCTTCTTCATCTTGATTTTTAGCTTCCTAGAACTAGTTTTCTCCATAGGTAGATTTTTAGCTTTTCTTAGTTTCATCTTGGTGACCATTGGAGCTAACTTGGAGATTGCTTAGAGTGCTCAAGGAGACTAGCTTGGAGACTTTGGATTCAAGAGCTTCTAGCCATCTTGGGTTTACTCTTTGATCTCCCTTGTAGTTCTTCATGGATGCCATTATGTTTACTTTCATGATTATGTTTTATTTAGTTATGGAGTAGTCTTCTTTTGCACTTTCTATGGATGTAGCTACTTGGATTGATTATGTTGGATGAATTTATGGTTATGTGATGTTAAGTTTCTACCAAATGCATGTTTATTATTCTCTAGAGCTTAAGGTTGTGTTAGCTAGTTGATTGCCACAATTGGTTGCACTATAAATTGCCTCTAAACTCTTGGAAAAGATTAGAAGTAATTGGACCTAGGAGAAGAATTTAAGGGCTATGGATTTGTTGGAAAATTAGTTTATGTCCTTAGGTAAAGGTAAATTGAGTTTTAATGCCTTTATCTAAACTTGTAATCGGGTGGAAATCCTTATTAAGTTTAGATTAGAGAGATTATTACCAACATACATTGGAAATTAACCCACTCACCTAAGTTCACTAATAAATCAAGACAAGTAGTGAACCCATAGGAAGTGTTCTTTCATGATTTGATAAAAACTACAATTTTTACATTGCATACTTGCATTCTAGGTTAATAGTATTCCATTTAGCTAAGGCTAGTCACTTGTTTAAGTTGCCTACATTTTCATCCAACTTTGATTGTTTAGCTAAAGTTAAACTTGAGTAGTGGTACTTGGCATTCAATTTAATCAATCTTCGTGGGAACGATACCCACTCACCCATTTACACACCTACCGTGCACTTGCGGAATAGTGGGTTTAAAAATACACAACATCCATCACAGCCTCCCAAATCATTAAATTATTGTGGAAGAATATCATTTGTCGGTTCGGCGTCTTAGTGTTCTCATGTTAAAAATCTATGATTTATTTTGGTAAGGAAAAGGCCCAATGTGATGCCCATAATGGATGAATCTGCATTTGATGGATTAGGGATAGAAGGCCCAAAAAGCCAACAAGGGAAACACTTTTCTAGATGGGAATGAAATTCTTGAATTTATGGGATTAGCTTAAGGATTTTCATCTAAGAGCAATTTTCTTAGATCTGCCATTAACTATATAAACCAGCCTAATTGCCAATCCCGATGTATGACATTCTCATATCATGCTTCCTTACTTCTTTCTGCTTACTAAAGAACTGATTTGATCATCGAAGAGTTTTTCCCAAGAAAACATCTTGAGGCCTTGACATTATCTTTATATGTAGGATCTTAGTCTAAAGTTCATCATGCTGTAGGACCACACCCATATGATCCCATGAACTATTATATTTATTTTTCAGACATTTAATTAAGTAATTTTTATATTGAATTTTGAAAGAGGCAAAACATATTGGGTCCTACTCATTTTTTTTCTATGTTAGCCACAAAAGTTACATTTTTTCTAAATAAATCCTAAAAATTTACAATCATATAAATAATTAGTTCTAAAATTACTAGAAAATAATTTGAGTAATAGAGTGAGCTAAACACTAATAGTGTATTTGTAGCTTTTCTTCTAGAAAATGTTCACGTTGTGAAATTATTCAATTAACACGAGTAGCAACTCATTACTTCTAACCATCGCATTCAACTTAGAATTAATAAATACTTTATCCCTTCCATGTTGGAATTGTGTGGAGATTAAGTATGATAAATTTTGTTGCTTTCTTTCAATTTTTCCCATAAAAAACCTAGTGACAAAGTTGTCACTTTTAAACGTGACTAAGGTGAAAATTTTATCAAAGTTTAGATCAATTTAAAATTTTTTATAAAAATATAAAGATTAAAATGAAAATTTTTAAAAAGCATAGATGTAAAAATTATAATTTTAGAAATTTATGGCCTAATGTTGTAATTTGACGTAAGGGTTTAAATTAAGAAATGCAATATTGATTTGACTGAGTATTGGAAGGTGTTGGGATTGCCTACTTATAAGGCCAGAATTAAGGAGGGATTTCAGAAGTGTATTAAACCTACAATTGGACATATTAAGATCAATAATGATGCTGCTTTGACCTCTTGTATAATAGGAGCTGGAATTGTATTTTGAGATAGCACTGGAGATTTGATACTAATAAGGTGGTCTTTTATGCTGGCAAGGTCTATTGCTGTTATAGAAGCTATTCAAAAAGCCATTCACATGCAAATTGCTTAAGTAGAAGTGGAGTTAGATTTCAAAATCATTGTGGATGCTATTCAAGAGAGGGGGCATTGTACCTTGGGAAGCTAGAGGAGTGGTGGAAGATATTAAAAGACTTTAATATGGACTAGATTGGTGCAACTTATAGCATGTTTCTAGATTAACAAGTAAATGTGCAGATGCAATAGCATCACAATGTGTTAAGGAGATAAGATCTTATGAGTGGACACATTGTCCCTCATTCCCTTTTCAAGTTTGGCTTTTGCATGATGTAAAGTACGATCACCAAAGATTATGGTTAATAAAATCTTCTTTCTTTGGCCGAATAAAGAGGTGAAGGTTTAAAATGTGAGTTATATGATAAATTAAATGTAAACAATTGGTAAACATGAAATAATTACCTTCTAAAATATATTCATTGAACTACTAATAACCTTAAACAAATGGCCCTATTCATAAAGGTTATTACTTTAAAAATATTTTTCTCTAATTGGTAAACTTAAAATCTTATAATTTCTTTAAACCTATCTATGAACCTACCCATCAAAGTCGGATATACATGGGTCACATAATTTAGCTATTCTATTATTATCCCTATAATATGAATTGTGTGATTCTTATATCTTACTTGTATGATATATATTCTACCCATATCTCACCTATTATCCATGATGGATAAAATTTCTTCATTTACATTTTACCCATTTATTAGCGCTATTGGATCAAACATTTTACGCACCCACCTGCTCTTCTATTACACATAACTCAATGTACTAAAAATAAACATAAAAAAATGAAGACTAATATAAAAATTGATACGTGAAGAGAAAAAAAAAAAGGACATTTTCCTTAAATGTGAAAATTTAGTGCTACAACAAATAAAAGACTTTAAAAATTTTAAAAATAACAATTTTGAAAAAACATTTACATTTGGGTGAATAAAGTAAGGTTAACCAGGAACTCATATTTTACCTGCGTTAAACAGGTATTCTTAAAACCAAATACAGATCTATTCAATTAGGTAAAAGATGCCATCCACGTGATTGAATGGAAGCCAATTTCCATGTCATAAGTACGCCACTAATATCTCTTAATATCTTTTTGTTTTCATGCCAATATTTTCCAGTTAGAGCTACAAACTTTTCTTGCTTCCACAAACAGAATGTAAGTTACTAAGTTTTAAGTCCAAACGCGATTTTTTAAAACCTATAAACAACTTTTATTTCCTAGCTCGAACCCAAGCCAATCCTAACTTGGAAACTTAGGGATAAGGTTGGGTCCGTTTAACCCGACGTAACCCACTGCCACTGCCGCCAGCTCTTCTCCTCCGCCGCCAGAACTTCCATAAAGCCAAATATGCTAACAGCACAACCAGATTTTCCGTAACTAATCATGGAATAATTGAGAAAACAAAAGCAAATCACAAAGGAGATTTTGAGAAGTACTAGCAGAAATTGCAGCTGAGGCTCACGACTTTTATACTTGGTGTACAAATGAAAATTGATGAGCCTAAAAATGAATGATAAAGGGCATGGCAGTGCCAATTGGCCGACTTCTTGAAGGAAATGGCGATGTACCATAGCAGAGCACTAAGGTCGACGCGGAAGAAGGGAGGGTAGCTCATCAACAAACAGGGGCATAGCCAGAAATTTCACTTGGGGGGCAGGAGCGTGATGTGAAACGGGTTATTAGCATATATAAATTTACAATCACTAATAGAAAACACTAAATAATATTATATATAGACATATAAAATTTGAAAGTGTATAATAACTAAGTTTATTTCAAAAATTTACAACTCAAAATTCATTAGACAGTTTATATATATAGACACATTGAATTCAAAAATTTATAATAATTAATTTCAATTTATAAAGTAAAAATAGTTATTTGAATTTTCTATTAATTATAAAAAAATATTATACAAATTAAATTTATTTTATAGCACTTACCGGATAGTCCAAATTATGATCTAAAAAGTTGTTATCAGACAAATACTTTGAGTTAACAAATTTCATGCAATGAAACCAAAATGAAACATTTTTTATAAATTTAGAACTAAAACAAAATGTTTTTAATATGTTTGGAACCAAAACAGAATGTTTAATAGGATAGGGACTAAAAGGAAATAATAATTAAAGAGTAAGGACTATTACGTAATTTATTTAATAAAAAAATGACTGAGACCTTAAATGGATAAACTATACTAGAGCCCCTTATTAATTATAAAACTTACAGATGAGTACCTAACTTTAATTTTTCTACAATTGTATCACATATCCAAGTACCCAATAAAATTTTTTAAAATTTTAGGGGGGGCGGCTGCCCCCTCCCGCCCCTGAATAGATATGCCCCTGTCGATGAAGGTGAGGCAAATAAGGTTTATCTTTTTTTTATTATTATTATTTTGGTTGTTATTCATTAAAATTTTTATTCTCGCCACTACTCATGAAATTTATTTAAATAGATAAATATTTTAGAGACTGTTACATTTCTTTTTTTGAAAAATAAATGTACTGATGATGCTTTTAGTCAATAAAATATAACGGACCTATTATTGTTAAAATTCAATGAAAATAATATGGTATTTGTCTAATAATTTTGTGACACCGATTTTTATTATGAGTAGTCCTATATTTTTCTATTTCTGGTGGCTTCTTATATTCCTATTGGTTCAGAATCCATTTTGCCCTCGTTTTTAAGTTTTAAGTAGGAGTAGTTTTATCAACTTAGCCTTTAATTGTCTTTCAATTTGTTTTTAAGTCCATTGATTTTAAAAGTTGCAAATGAGTCATTGTTTTCTAGGGGTGAGCATGGGCCGGTTGGTTCTAATATAACTGAACTAACTTGAAATTGTAATAATTAAAAAAAAATTAATACATAACCCAAGAACTGAACAGAATGAGAACTATAAGTCTAGTTTTCTCGTTTCGTAGTTTTTGGGATTTTTTATTCCTATCATATAGATATAATAATTAACAACTTTATAATTCAACAAAATTGTATCCACAACTAGTTTAAGATATATTCAATATAACACACAATTTAATCCATGTTTAAATGTACATGTTGTTAGTATATGAGCAATTTATTAATATCATGAGCTTTAATGTATATGTTTACATGTACACATTCATACATAAGTATACGAGCGATTTAGTAATGTAAATGTTTAAATGTGTGTTTAAATATACATGTTCATGTATAAATATCATAATTTTTATTATATATTTATGCTTATATCTTCGGTTCAATTTCATATTAGGTTGATTCCATATGGAAATAAAACCAACTTGAAAATTGATGGTTCTCTCATATGTGAAATCAATATATAAACTATGATATGTTTTTACATAACTAAACTCGATCAAGTATAGTGGTTTTGGGTAGGATTCAGGTTTACTCAACTCATATTTACCGCTATTCTTTCCATTTTAAAAGTTCCAAATAGACAAGTTAGGTTTATTTTATAATTAAAGAAATCCAAAGTTTTTTTTTGGTACACATGAGAGGAGACAGGCTTGGACAAGGGTGTGAAATTGAACCTTAGATCTCTTGTTAACAATTATAAATCTTAACCACTGGGTCAAAACTTTATTGTGAATTCAATTTTTTTTGTTGATACTATAGAACTGATATTTTAGTTTTAATTTTCTCTGTGTTATTTTATTAGGATTGTCATTTTGTGGTTTAGTATGTACAAATTGATTAAGGTATTATTATTATTATTATTATTATTATTATTTTCGTTGTTGATAATGCACATTAATTTTCAACTGATTATTCCATCACTTCTTATTTTGAATAAGAACTTTGATACCAAATTACCGACATCACTATAAAAAACAATACAATGCTTATTATATGTTTAATATCATGTTAATTATTTATTACAATTCAATTATCAAAATAGTTTCGATATTTAAAAAAACTAAAGCTATGTTTACATCCCATTACACAAAACTCAAAAATAAATTTTTTAGTTTTAATTTCAAAAATAAAAATAAAAAAAATATAAATTACACACCTTAATCTTCATATCTAAATAAATATTTCATTCATTACAGAAGAGAGTGAGCACTGACCTTAGTACATTGCGTATATCAACTAGAACTTACATAAATATAATTCTTTATATATTGCACAGAATTCTGTTATGATCATTATTTTCTGCATCAATTTTATAAAATCCAATAGCTCCGCATTATTCTAAACTAAAAGAAGCTTCACAAGCACCTCTGACTTCTGAGGGGAGCCAGGTCGTGAATTGAATGCAACCAAAGGACCCACCCAGCGGCCCGGTGCTCTCTCTCTCTGTCTAAGCTAAAAATACAAATATGTGAGACTGCTTCACAAGATTTCTTGCATCGTCTTCTGCCGCCCCTCATGTGATTTTTTCTATCCCAAGTTTGTTCTGATTTGACCCTCTCCATCCCAAGAAACTTCAGGCTCAAAACGAGGCCCTTTTCTTCTTTCTTCCGTTATTTGATTTCAACCCATTTCACATACATATTACTCTTAATTTGCTCGTCCGCACCGCACAAACTCGTCTGTTGCAGAGCTCTTGTTCTTATTCTGAGGTATGGCGATGTCTCTCTGCTTTTTTGGCCTCTGGGTTATCGTCCGATGGTTTTAGCTGAAACCTGTGCTTTGGTTCCCTTCTTTCCCCGACACCTGTGTTTGGAAAAGCTGAAACAATCTCTCTTTCTCTCTTTCTCTCTCCTTCAACAAAGAATCGAAGGTTGCTACAAGACCAGCATAAACAGAATACTGTTATTCTGTTTCCGGTTCATTGCCGTTTGCATGCTTGTAGACTTCTCTTTCTTTTTGTTTTTGTTCTTTTTTATTCGTGGTGGTAATTGACATATGGTATTTTTTATTCAGGAGTCTAATTAAGTTCTCGATGATGGACCTTCTTCTTTTCAAAAGGAAATTGATCTTTTCTGGTCGGATATATCCGTGTTTTCTTTTTCGTTCATGTTATATTGATGAACGCACTCTGAGATTTACGTTTCCTTTGACATTTTTGGTTTACATTGTTGGTAGATCCCAAATATTTGCCTTGTTTTCTGGTTTGATCTATTGTCTCTCTATTGTAGTGATCAGGGTGAATCTTGTATTGGAGGCATAGATTCTCCATGGTGAGCTACTTGTTATTTTTGTTCCATTTAGGATCATCATTTGCTTCTCATTAAAAGCGTGAGAAAAAAAGGGAGGTGAAATTGAGATCTTTAAGGTACCATATTGTTGGCCAGAAGTATTGTGGACACATCCATGAAGATACTAAGAACCAGCCTCGCTGTGATATTGTTTTGATTCCTTTGTCTGTGCTGCTGTTAACAGGGAGAAGCCCCGGCTTTCCCTTTTGACAATCTTCCGAACCACCTTGCCAACGGCAACGGGGTTGGTGTAAAAGCCAAAGCCTGTGAAACACCGATTGTCATCGGCAACAAGGAGGTACCTATTAGGATGCCTTCTGTATTTCTTAATGCATTATTGAACGTCTTTATTTCTAGATCGCGAGCACTAATTTGACTGTGTTTCCTGTCAGTATGTTTTTGGTGAGACAGATGATAAGTCGGCGTTATCTATTGGAGTCAAGATTTTTGATAAATCCTCCGGGGAATGGTGGGCTAGTAGCACCAGGAGTGGAGTTGTTTTATCCAGATTCTGGTTGTTGGAACTCAATAATGTTCTTTTTAATTGCTTGCAGGCTGATGCCAACTGTGTTGGGGACAAAACCAAAGTCTTGTGAAGGCCAAACAGCCATACCTCTGTATGAAGATCGAATCATGATTATTAAGAAAGGATCTGAGCCAGATGACTGTATTTGGTTTCTAGAGGTTTGTATTGCGGTTCTACATGTCAGAGTCCCTTTTGATGTTAGGAATGGGAAATGCTGTGTTAAATTTTGGTAAGAATCAAGAAATCCTTCAGGATGCTTCGTGGAGCAAGAGTAACTAACTGTTTGCCTTGATTTCTTTCATCATGTTTCTGTCATTATGGTTGGCCTAAGTTGTGCGATACTGATTATTCCAGTCCACTCCAAAGAGCAAGGCATTATTGTCTATTTTCTGAATTTTTTTTTCATTGCGTGCAACTTTTGTAGGTCGACACCAAATATGTCAAAGACATGACAAAAAGGTTTGGGACGGTAGTTGCCTGGAGTAAGGGTGTTAATGGTGAAGCTGAAAAACCAGTTGTTATTAGTGGTCCCTCTGGAGTTGGTAAGGGGACTTTAATATCAATGCTCATGAAGGAATTTCCATCCACCTTTGGGTTTTCTGTGAGCCACACCACCCGTGCACCAAGGGGTATGGAGCAGGATGGAGTTCATTATCATTTCACTGAACGAAGTGTAATGGAGAAAGAGATAAATGATGGGAAGTTCCTTGAGTTTGCCGCTGTTCATGGAAATCTGTATGGTTCCAGCATCGAAGCAGTTGAGGTAGTAGCAGACGCTGGAAAGGTGTGTTCTCTGGCACTCCATCTATTATTGATCTTATTTAAGAAAAAGTGACATGATGTTGTCACATTTAAGATGCTTTAGAATTCCTCTTATGTGAGTACTGGTTTATTGGACAATTTGGCTGGAGTCATTTGCCTTTGTGCTGAAAATATTTCCTTGGACTTCTGTTTTCTTAATTACAGAGGTGCATCCTTGACATTGATGTTCAAGGTGCAAGGTCTGTGAGAGCCAGCTCTCTTGAAGCTATTTTCATTTTTATTTGTCCGCCTTCAATGAAGGAGCTTGAGGAACGGCTCCGTGCAAGGTGATTGAGAGATTTCCATTGTGATATCGCTGTTTGTGTTTCTTTTGTGTGTTTTTTCACCTTGTCATACTCCAAATGGACTGCTGTAAACAGGGGGACTGAGACAGAAGAGCAGATCCTAAAGCGCCTTCGAAACGCTGAGGCTGAAATTGAACAAGGGATGTCATCTGGTATATTTGACCATATATTGTACAATGATAAACTTGAGGAATGCTATGAGAAACTGAAGGTGATTTCTCTGTTTGAGCCATATAAACATGCACCTTTTGCCTTCTCTGCTTTCTGCATTCAGTCATTCAGTGTACGGATCTTGTTCCATCAGTCTTTTATCATACTCCAATTGTTTACGGTTTTGGTGCATTGCAGGAACTCCTTGGACTTGGTGGAACTGCAGCTCCTAACAGTGTCACTGGTAACAAATTGTGACCATTGATTATTATCTTTATTGGTAATGCAAACTGTTAGTAACATGCTCAAAACAACTATGCAGCATCGAAAGGAATTGAGCTGCCTCTATATCATTCTGTTTCGAAACTTGACAATAAGGTAATCATCCACAGGGATGCTTCTAATACTGGAAAAGCATCGGAAAACCTGTAAGTCTTTTTCTCTCTCTCTGAATTTCACAAGAGTTGCATATGCTGATGAATTGATTCATGGCCCTTTTTGTATTGGGTCTCAGTATTGTGTTGGACGTCTCCACCCTTAAAGGAGGGGCACCTGGACGAACAAGAGGGCTTAATGTGCATACGGTTGATTCTTTTTCTGATGGCTTAGATGGCATAAACAAGCTGCACTAACATTGGCATTCATCAACACTAATATCCAAGCATCTTATTGAACTAAGATACCCCGATTCAGTCTCATGGGTTGGATTTTCATACGCTAGTATTCTTTGTTGGTCTGGTGGCGGTAGTAAGAGCGGTAGGGTTACCTTGAACAATTTACCTTTACACACAGGTCCATGAGAGAAATCATTTATGCAGCTGTCGGAAACTATTGGGAGGGCAGTTGAAGGATAAGCTTGTAGAGTCACTAGATCACAATATTCTCTATCTACTGTCAATCTTCTGTGTAGACCTTTGTGAGTTTGATCAATAAAAAAGTACGTTTTACGCTTGGCACTATATATATATATATATATATATATATATATATATCAATCACTTGCTTTCTCTTTCATTCCTTTGTTTTTTGTTTTGTTTTATTTTTCATTTTCGGATTGAAACTGGAGTGTGTTTAGATTCTGGCATGGCTGTGATTGGAAGTACTGGTACTTGTAAAAAAATTTATGTGATTGAAATAGGCGCCAGTTGAGGGACCGCTGGAGCAGTTTTCAGTTCAAAAGGCAACACTTCGTGGTAGAACCTCAGTAGAGGACAGAAACCATGCAGTTGCGCTTGCGCCCATATGTTGTTCCTAGCTAAGAGCCCATAGGCTGGATTTGTGCCCTGTTTGTTTGTGGGGGCAAATAAAGAAACCACCTCTTTATCTTTTTGTTTCTTTTTGTCTCTCTTTTTTCGGTTTGAGGGATCCCTTTTTTTTTTTTTTTTTTTTTTTTTTTTTTTTTTTTTTTTTTTTTTTTTTTTTTTTTTTTTTTTTTTTTTTTTTTTTTTTTTTTTTTTTTTTTTTTTTTTTTTTTTTTTTTTTTTTTTTTTTTTTTTTTTTTTTTTTTTTTTTTTTTTTTTTTTTTTTTTTTTTTTTTTTTTTTTTTTTTTTTTTTTTTTTTTTTTTTTTTTTTTTTTTTTTTTTTTTTTTTTTTTTTTTTTTTTTTTTTTTTTTTTTTTTTTTTTTTTTTTTTTTTTTTTTTTTTTTTTTTTTTTTTTTTTTTTTTTTTTTTTTTTTTTTTTTTTTTTTTTTTTTTTTTTTTTTTTTTTTTTTTTTTTTTTTTTTTTTTTTTTTTTTTTTTTTTTTTTTATGGTGCCTGATTTTGCAGGCATCATGATATGCCCAAAAAGAATCTCAGAAGTCAATAGTACATGAAAGTTTTTATTAGAATTGCAAAGTGATTCCAACTCAACATTTCCAAGTAGAAATGGCCTAGGGTAAAAATCAAGCCAGGCAATGACCGAATGAGAATGAGATGTTGAGGAGTTGTGGTTGCTTTCAATTGGCTGAAAATTGGCGGAAGGTACGTACTTGTGGGCTGTGGGGTGGGGGCAGAGGAGGAACCATCACAGGAAGCTTCCTGTGTCCAAGGGAGAAGGGAGGAGAGAAGATAAGTTGGACTAGCTGACAGAGTGAAGCCAAGTGGGTGTTGTTGACTGGTCACTTTTTCAGTCTTTCCACTTGTAGTAGGTCCCCTCCAGCAAGCAAAAAAGCGAGCAAATATTGATATTTTAAACTTCATTTTCAGCTGCAGGAGTAGTACGCTTGAAGCATGGTATATCTCCAAAACAATTTTGCAAGTGGTGGGCCTTGTGGCTGCTGCCGTGATCAGGTCATGGCCGCGCGCAAGCAGGTAGCAGCTACGAATCAATTCAATACTCTGATGGTACCGCCTCTGTTTCTCTCTCTTTCTCCTTGTCCTTTTTGTTTTTAATCGAATTATGTCCCTAATGCTTCATTATTTCCCGGAGACATAAAAAATATATAGTCGCATTCAAATCGCACATATTTATTGAGTTTTATTTCTATTTATTGGGTATCATTTGTATTTTGAAAGGCGTACGATGTACAGAGTACAACTATAGCTGTGGAGCTATAGGCTATAGCTACTTGTTTACTAGACCTTTAGACTAAGTCATTATTGTGATGTAAGATGTTATGGTATACTCCATCAAAGGTATTTTATGATTTATTAATTACGAGTGTTATTGAGCTGAGCCGAGCCGAGTCTGTACCCTTTAAGGCTTGAACTCGGCTTGATTTATTGAGAGAGGAGTTCAAGCTCAATGATCTCATGGAAATGAAGCTTGACTTCGGCTTGAAAGGTGTTTGAGCTCGATTTGATGGTTCAATGGGTTCAATACTACTCAATGCTTGAGCTTAATTAGGCATGTTTGAGCTCGATTAAAAAAAAATTCAGGAATTAGAATTACTTTTCAAAAACCACCTTATCACGAAGAGACAAATAAAAAACAAACTCATAAAATCAAAAATTTTCAAGTATTTACACATAATTAAATAAACACCAAATAGATTTCTCAGAAATTGATCAAACAAACATGGATATGGGAGACGAAAGGGTAAGGTAACCGGTTTTGAAATATTGCATAAGATCGGAGGCGGTGGAGATGATGTTCATCATTGCTAGAGGGCAAGGCTAGTAATGATGCCGCCATCTTCAAGGCTGACCCAGGCGCTGAAGATGATGATGGCGATTTTGCTGTAAGTGGAGGTGAAAGACCAATCGATGAAGTCATAGTCGTTCACGTTGCAGAAAGTGAGGATTAGAGCGATGAGGTGGATCACGAGGATATGGTACTACTTGATCCGGTAGTGGAAGATGGGAGCTTAGGACGATGGGGCTGAAGAAAGGTTAGTAAGGGAGGGAGCTGATGAAACCACCGAGGGAGGCGGGGCTATTGCCGTGATGCTGATAAGGCGATTGAGGCGATTGTTAGAGGTTAGGAGGGCTGTCGGTGAGAAAACCTTAGTGAATTCTAAGTCTGAACAAATTAGTTTTAGGTTTAGGTAATTTATTTATTATTTATTTTTAAATTAATTATATAAATTTTAATATTTATATTAATATTATATAAGGCTCGATAGGCTCAAAAACATATCAATCCGAATATCAAAGTGTCAGGCTCGATTTGATAAGGGATTCGAATATCAAAGTTAGCTCGAGTTCGAGTTCGAAGTTCAATGGGCTCGGTTTGTTAAGGGGTATTTTCGAGCTCGAGCTCGAATAGCTCGATAAAAGCTCGGTTCGCTAACACCCCTATTATCAACTACTACTTCTTTAGATTCTCTGATTCCTATCACGGAATCAAAATACCAACCATTCTTTTTGGCCAAAATCTATTTTAATCTCTCAAACTCCTAAAATTCAAATGAAAACCCATAAAAAAAAACTTAATTAAAAAACTATGATTAATTATAAAATAATTTTTATTGTTTACAAAAAAACTAAGGTAAAAAATGTTACGAATACAATTTATTAACAAAAATATATTCAATTACAAAATTAATTTTTATTTTTCTTCAAGTTCGAATAAGAACACAATTTTTTTTTGATTAATTAAAATAATATAAATAATTACAAAATCCATTTTTTTTAACAGAAAAGTACTAAAAAAAATAAAAACAATCTTACGAATATAATTAATGAAGAAAAAAAATATTCGATTACAAAAATACAATTTTTTTTATCTTCCTGTTCAAATAAGGAGATGGTGGCGTCATGGTTTGGGCAATTGATTCAGCTGGCATCCTCTCTAATTCGCTTTAGCTCTATCATCTTTTTGGTGTCAGTTTTCTTTCCCCTCTTTGCAGCTCTATATCATTCTAGCCAACATAGCGGCGCTCTGCTGTATGCTCAATCCAATCTTTCGGGCTTGACTAAGTCATGTAGCATGGACTAAAATAATTAAGTCATTACAGTTTGAGGGACCAAATGGGATTTTGGCTTTTTTTTTTTTTTAAAAAAAAAATGTGTACGGCATAACGCCAATGGTGTAGCATGGAGTTAGAATTTAATTGTAATACTACTATTTTTCTTTTTCTTTTACTTTTTTTTTTAAAATGCTATAGGTTGAAAAATTGCATCCAAAATTTTCTATAATTCAACTATAGCATATCAAATAGCTAGGGCTACAAATAAATCGAACGAACAAAAATGAGCTTTGTTCATGTTTGTTCGTTAGGTTTTAATTGAACACGAACAAGTCTTGTTCGTATTTATTCATTCATTTTATGACAAAAGGGTTTTCATCTTTATTCGTGAATAATAATAATAAATGAATCAAATGAACAAACATGTTTGTGAACAAAAATAAATGAACTCATTTGCAAATGATGCATACGAATAATTATGTGAGCAATTTAAACGATGTACACTAATATAAACAAAAAAATTTAAACAAACAAACAAAAGGAAAAAATATGGATAGGTGCAACGTCATTGCTCTTGTAGGAAGTTTGGTAAAACCACCATGAGAAAATGGATTGATGACATTTTCACTACATAATGTTCTCATCATAAATATTGCTAAAGCCCATTCACAGTTGCTTATGCCCCTACTAAAATATAAAAAAGAATGGTTGTTTTGGGCTCTCAAACTAGAAGAATCTGCAGCCAGAGGTAGAATTTTTGTAGATGATATGAGAACGAGGAAGATTGTTGTTGTGAGTTTTAAACCCTAAGCTGCAAGCACATGGGACATATGTAGATAGGGTGAGTAATATATTATTCCCACGAGGATTGATTTGTATTGTATCACAATAACCGCAACCTTGAGACTCACTTTAGCTAAACAAACAACAATTGATCATTTACTCACTATGAAAATAACTAAGTTTGCAACTTTACTTAAATTATTACTGAACAAGAACAATAAACACAATACAAATTAGGTTTTATAGTGAATTAATGAAACACACTTCCTATGGTTTTCACTATTTAACTTTGATTAGCTAATGAATTAAGGCTAATTGTTTGGTTTCCTTACTTGTTGGTGAAGTTAATAATTGATTATTTACACACTATGAAAATAACTAAGTTTGCAACTTTACTTAAATTACTACTGAATAAGAACAACAAACATAATGCAACTTTGGTTTTCTAGTGAATTAATGAAACACACTTCCTATGGTTTTCATTATTTGACTTTGGTTAGCTAATAAATTAAGGCTAACGGTTTGATTTCCTTACTTGTTGGTGAAGTAAACTAATTAAGCCCTTACTCTCCCAAGTGAAATGGTCACTCTCCTAAGCTTAAACTACAATAAATTCCCATCTGAATTGCTAGTTCAAGAGAATCATTACAAGTTCAATTTACCTTCACCTAGTGTCTTAGACTAATCTCCTAACAAGCCCATGACTACTACACACTTTCCCTCATTCGAATTCCTTTTAATCTTTTTCAAGAGTTTAAAAGAAATCTAAGGTGCAATTAACTATGACCCTTAATCAATCAACACAACAATGAACTCAAAGAGAAGTGTAAACAAGCAAAGGAGGAAAATCAAAGATAAATAGTCATTAATCCAACCAACATAATGAATTCAAGTAGCTACAACCATAGAAAGTATATAGAAAACTACTCTATAATCAAACAACACATAAACATGAAAATACACAAAACAACATCCATGTCTAGCTACAAGGGAAAAGAAAAAAAAAACTAGAGTTGACCGAATAAGCTTGACTCCTAAAGTCTTCGAGAAATCCTCTAGAGCTCTGAGCCTCCTCCAAGAAACTCTCTACAGATTCCTCTACAAGATAATGAAAGGTGAAAAAAAAGATGAAGAAAAAAACCTAGCTCTCCCTTAGAATGTGAGGAATGTCCTTTATGATATGCTTGGTCCTAATTTTTTCTCTTATTAGATGTGTATTTATCATTCACTTACTCATTTGGATAAAATTCTTGGTCAATAACATGCTTATATACAAATTGGAGATGAAGAACCATTTTTATTTTGGTGCAAGGGTGCCAAAGGAGGACATCTGGGCATTGTAGTGCCCAAAACACAAAAAGTATTGGCGCCATAGTGCCCAGAGCTTAAAGCTAGCTTCCAGAACCATTGCACTATGGGCTGTAGTGTTGCTGAGGCTATAGCCCCAATGAACTATTTGTCTGAACTTTTCACTTTTTTGCTTTGCTTGTTTTTAATCCAATTTGATGCTTCGATTCCCTTCTCCACCCTACAAAATGAAACATCTAAAGCAAGAAATGGCAAAAAAAATATGGTTTGGTGATGTAGAAAAATATGCTCAAATTTTTCAAAAAGCCAATAATTTTGACTGTTTAAATTGACACTTATCAACTATTTAAGCCATTGCGCTGGTCCTTGCTAATAGGGAGCTTCTACATTCCATTGGTGACTTCATTGATGCTCAGGAGCCCCTAGTTTATTTACAATTAAACTGGTATGGATCAGTTCAGTTAAAAATAGATTTTATAAGCCAACACCTGACCTAAACCACTTGTACATAAGGTATCTGTTTTAAGTACTAGAACTAACCTATACCTGCATAGCAATTAGGTCTTATCAATTGACATCAATTAGGTCTGCGAATTGGGCAAGTTTGTCGAACACCTCTACTCAACATAGCACAAAACAACACAAATCCTGACATTTTAAATTTCTCACATAGGCCTTACAAGGTTGCACCCTCGTTTACTTGATGTCGTGGCACCATGCTATAGGCTCTAAAAAAGTTCCATAGCTAATGCATCTTATTTCCATCATGTGGGTCTCATTTAGCCCTTTATCCTCTATCCTCAACTATTCACCTTAACACCTCCTTTCACACAATTTGTGACTTTTTCTCATCTATTGTCACTAATTAGATATAGTCATCCACTATGCCTCCATCCTAAACTCTTCATCTATCATTCTCGTTGCAGGTCATCAATTTAGGTTAGCTTGGATTCTTAAATTTTGAACGTAGCACAATCGGGTTTAGATCAGTTTGAGTATAGAATATTTTAGGTTGGGATTTGAGAAGTATGTTGGCCTAAGTGTAGCCAAGAACGAGGGGTGAATCGGTTACTTTAAAAACCTTTGGCAAAAATAAATATTACAACCAAATTCACTCAATGAAAGATCAAGAATAAATCAAACATGAGGAAAAGATTAAGCAAAATATAAAGAGAGACAAAAAAATAGTGCACCGGGATTTATAAATGTTCAACTTCATTAACCGGAGCCTATGTCCTCTCCTCAAGCTTGCCCACTTGAGAGTTCCATTACCATCTCTTGATTAAAATTACAATGACGCTTTCTTCAAGGTTCACACTCAGCCAATCTTTAGTTTTATTCAAGACTTATTAAAAACCACTTCACACTTAAGAGATTATAAGACTTGAAGTGTTTACAAGATCACAAGATCACACAATAGCACTTTTACTATATATATAAGTGAAAGTACAAGAATACTAATGATTTTCTCTAGATAAACTTTTCTCTTGAATTTGATGATGAATTATCACTTCTAATGGCCAAGAGTTATCTCCAAGGTATTTCACTATATTTTTATACTCATTTGAAGGCCAAAAAGACATTGAAGAGTTGACAAGGTCAGAAAAGTCTTCAAGAATGTAGATGACCATTTCTGTTCAGTTTGACATAAAAATTGTCTCTGTTGCCAAGTTTCACTTGAGTGAAAAAATTCAACTGATTGACATTTTGGTCTTATATCACCACCTAAGATTTGAACTCTTACAGCTATTTTTTTTCTCATTAATGACATATCAACACCTAGTTCACGTGGGCAGTTGAGTCGGCATGACTTTTTAAAAAAAATTAAAATATTTTTTCAACCGGAGATTTATGTGCAAGTTTGGACTGAAGGTTTTTTTTGGTTGGAAAAATTTCACATGAGTGTTTTTCTATTCTAAAATCAAGAACAACTTACACTCGAAAAACTGCTCCAGTTTCAATAGCATAAAAATTTTCACCCTGTTGAAGTGACACTTTCAGGATTTTTTAACCTCTAAACTTCTAAATTTCAACGTTGATTTCTTCCATTGGATTTCTTATTTTTTAAGCAACACTTGGAACACTTTAAATAACTTGAGAAACACTTTAAACAACTTGAAAAACACTTCAAACAACTTGAGAAACAATGAACATTATCTAAAAAACATGTAAATTTATCTACTTGCCTTACACACTTAAACAAACATATTAGTTTTTCATAAAAGTTTTGTTATTATCAAAATTCTAAGTTAATTGATTGAAACAAATCCAATAAGGTAGAATATGTTGAAATTTCTGACCCAAATTTTGGCCTAAACCACAATAAGGCGTAACACCGTGAAGCTAATATTGTTAGGTATTCATAATTAAAGTAGGAATGTTACCATTTTAAATAAATATCTGTAACTATAGATTAGATAAGATAATTACTATTAAGGGAAAGAGTTACTGTTTTGAATAAATCTCCATACTCATGAAACAAATAAGGTTTTAGATTTCAATTATTTATGTAGAAATTTTTTTCTTGTTTTTAAATGAAAATGCTAGCATCATCACAATTTTGGTGTGCATTATATGTGGAGTTTGTGTCATATATTGGTTGAACTGGTGTCCAAAAACTATTATTCTGAAGTTTAATATTGTTGTTCTGGTGTCTAATACTACTTTTCCAATATCTAATTATGCTAGATAGGTATATAAATTAATTAGCTTGGTGTCTAGTGCTGCTATTCTTGTGTTTAGTATTATTGTTTTGATATCTAGACTATTTTCTAAGGGTCTAATTATGTTAGGTTTGTGTATATAGATTAGTGAATTCGGTATCTAGGATTGTTGTTCTGGTGTTTAATTATATTAGATTTGTATGTAAATTATCTAGTCTTTATGCTGGCCAACGTCGGTTAGAGTATTGAAAGCTTAATGTCAAATTGTGAAATTGTAGTTAATCTAGATTTAAAAAAAAAAAAAAGCCAGATTATGATTATTTCTTAAGTAATGAAAAAAATCTAAAATTTAAAAAATTACTTTATTTATCTAATCTTCACACTTTACAATGGTTATCATCATCATCATCATCATTACATTATGTGGTGAATGTCTACCAATGTAGACCATAGAAGTTCCTAACCACAAGTGGCACAACAGTTAACAGCTACCAAGTCGGGTCATTCATAGGGTCTGATTGCTTTAATCAGATGACTTAAGTCATTTTTTTGTTTAAGGGAGGATTACAATTTGTCCCTTAACATTTTACTCCAAATTACATTTTGCCTCTCTTGTTTTAGAAACATCTTAAAAGTCCAATAAGGTTTTCAGAAATCTACACTTATCCCTTCATAGTCTTTTTTAACATTAAGGTCAATGGATTAATTACACTTTGAGACCACAACTTTAGTTTTTGTTTAAGTTTTATCCTTAACAATTAAATTATTTCATTACTTGTCTTTTTCCTAGGATTATGTTTTATTTATTTGTCATTGCCTTTACATTTTTTATCTTTATATTTTCAATATTTAAAAAATCTCTAATTAAAGATATCATTTTTACTTTAAAATTGATTGTATTTATTTATTTATTTGTATTTAGAAGCTTTATAAGCATCCTCCTCACTTTTTTTGGGTTACAATTCATCAATTCTTTGCATTTATATTCCTCTACGAAGTCTTCTTTGTCATTATTCTCGCTTAAAAGATGGTCCTATTCAATGATCAACATTGTTTTTTATTTTAATCCATCTTCTAGGCTTTACCATTGCTCCCATGGCTAGTGCCTTTTTTAGTTAAGTAAATCAAGAAATTTTATTGAATGAGAGCTTCTTAAAAAATGAATAATTTATCAAAAAATATATAAAAAACTAAATTTACATTAAAGTGACCAAGAGTTCCATTAACTTTAATAAAGTGAATTTTAAAATTTCCATATTATTATAAAACTAAATCATAAGAAAAATTAATAGGTAAGTAAAAGGGAACAATACATATAAATGTATTATGTAATTTGAAAAAATGAGAAGTAATTAAGTGATTTATATGTTAAGGAGAAAAATTAAAAGAGAGTTAAAAGTTGGTGTCCCAAAGTTTAATTAATCCATTGATATAATGTAATACATTTTTATATATATTATTCTTTTCAATTTACCGTCTCGCAATTATTTTTTTCTAGGATTATGTTTTATTTATTTTTCATTGCCTTTACATTTTTTATCTTTATATTTTCAATATTTAAAATATATTTAATTAAAGATATCATTTTTTTAAATTGATTGTATTTATTTATTTATTTGCATTTAGAAGCTCTATAAGCGTCCCCCTTACTTTTTTGGGTTACAATTCATCAATTCTTCACATTTATATTCCTATGAAAAGTCTTCTATGTTATTATTCTCGTTCAAGAAATGATACCATTCAATGATCAGCAATACTCTTTGTTGTATTTAATCTTCTAGCTTTCACCATCACTTCAATGACTAGTGTCTTTTTTCGTTAAGGAAATCAATAGATTTTATTGAATGAGATCTTATTTAAAAAATAATTAATTTATCAATGAATATATAAAACTAAAATTACATTAAAATGACCAAATGTTCCATTAACTTGATTAAAGTGAATTTTAAAATTTCCATATTATTGTAAAATGAGCAGTATCATTTCTTTGATTTTTCTTTTAATAGTTACTATTACAAGTTTTGAAAAAAGGTGAAAGGGATAGAAAGTAACAACTAATTTATTAATTAGAAAAAATAAAAAATGGCATTATTAATTAGAGGTGATTAAAAAATTGAAAATGTAAAAGAATGTACATATAAATAGTGAAAAGTAAATGAAAACTAAATCATAAGAAAAAAAAAATAGTTAAGTAAAAAGGAACAATACATATAAATGTATTGTGTCATTTGAAAAAATGACAGGTAATGAAATAATTTATATGTTAAATAGAAAACGTAAAAAGAGAATTAAAAGTTGGTGTCTTAAAATGTAATTAATCCATTGATTTTAAATTCCAAAAGATATAGCAAGGGGATGAACTTAGGTTTCTTAATACTTCAAAGGGCTTTTAAAAAATTTCTGAAACAGAAATAGGTAAAGTGTAATTTGAGATAAATATTAGGGGGCAAAATGTAGGTCACCCTTTATTTAAACATTTGATTCGGCAAGACCTTAACAACCCCCTTCGACTACAAGATTTGGACTCAAGGCCCATTACCAGGCCTGTTAAGAATGACGTTGATGTTCTTTCAACCAAAGGGCTGTAATTGAACTTTGAAAGGTTTCAATCTGCACAATCAAGTAAAAGGTTGGCAAACAACCAAAGTTGATCTAATAATTAAAACTTTATTGTAAAAGGATTAAAAGTTCAATCTCTCACCTATTAACTTCCTTCCAATGTAGCCAAAAACGGTAATAGGAAAAGGCTAGCAATCTAACAAAAAACGCTACTCCAGTTGCATCTCCATATAGTGAAAAGGTCTGGTTTGCCCATCGCGAACTAAATGTACCCACTTATTATTATTATTGTTATTGTTATTTTTTTCTTCTTTTTTGGCGTTAAAAGAGGGAAGAAGAATAAGGCCCGCAAACGCCTATAAGCCAAGGGATGATGATAATCATGACTACAGTACTCTTAGGAGAAGTGTGTAATGATGGAGTCAATAAATTTGTAATCTCTCAGTTCCACCTTGTTTGATCTATTTCACCTTTTTACTTAAATTTTATTTGGATTTATTTATATTATTATTTATTAATAAAAATTTTAAAAAATTATATTTAAAAAATTTAAGTTTTTACTTATCATTTATATATAAAAATGTTATATTTATATAATAAATATTAAAAATAAAAATTATAGATTAATTGCTATAATAATTGAATGGTACAAACAATTTTAGTTGGTGGCGGCTTGTGTTGGTCTTATTATGGTCATCGGATTCTTTGATCCATAGAGATGAAGCCCAGTGGCTAATTAACTGGGCCATTTGCTAATTAAAAAAACGAAAAGCAAACCCGGTCGCTGGCTAGCTCGAGTAGTGTCGAATGCCGATATGATACCCGCAACAAAACAAAATTAAAGTACCCCCAAATCATCAAATTCTACAAATTAAAGCCTTGATGATAATGATGATCAGGATTTGTCAGAAACCGATTAAGTCAATCCCTTCATCATTAGATTCTCAATTCTAAGAAACTAAAAGAGGCTAATTTGGCATTCATCACTTTATCCCTTCTCGTGCACCTAGCCTTTACGCGTTCTAATAATTACCTCAGCCCTACGTTCCCTTGGCTTATTCTTAGCAATTAATAACAGAGATGGTAACTATTATATATCCTCACTGTGGACAAATTAAACCTATATAATTTCTCTTCACCATTTCTGCAGCTATCCTATCTTTCGGACTCTTTAAAGTAACTGTTAGTATTTATTATTCTTATTCATTCTCATACATATATACTAATTATAATATGGAGCTTTTAATTTATAGTGTGTCCGAAACACCAACTTAGGTTTGTTGTGGCTACTTGTTTTGAATTAATTTTCATTTGGGATCTCTGGTTGAAACCGAGAGATTTGACTTGTAGACTTGGCCTATATTTCAATCAGGATTAATGCACGGTTACGTTGTTCATTATTGTACTTGTACCCGCACACATTTTCAGTTCAAATAGAAATAATAATAATAATAATAATAATACTAATATAATTAATTATCTCTCCGCCTCCCTTCTCTTTCCTCACTTCGATCCACATATGCCGTGCAAATTAACGAGGCAACTACGCAATCATCATCAATATATAGCATCAGACCGAAAATCATCCTTGCATGCAATAGATGGATGGATATGCTTAGAGAACTTAATTGACAGCTGATTATAAGTAATAAAATCCTTCAGGAAGAAACACTACAGATGGCGCCACATATATCATATCAAATATATATCAGCTAGAGCCTAGAGCTAGCTATATTAACTAAGAAGGGAGTAGCTACGTACCACTGATCTATTTAACTAACTCACAGTTATTATTTCCAAATTCCTTTGATCAGACTTCTAGTTAAGTCAACCCGTCCATCCAACAACAGGAAGGTACGTAGCTAGTAGTAACTAGAACTAACTATTAGCATGCGCGCCGACGGATTATATTGATTGTTCATGAAGCTGCATGAAATGCGAAGCAGAAGAAGAGCTCCAGTTCTGGTTCTGGAGGAGCGAATACAACGACCGGAGGCCTGCTGGCCCGCAACTTCTTTCGCTTCATCGGAGCCGGCGGACAGCGTAGCCTCGAGTTCCCTATTCTAAACCTTGGAGCCCTGGGCGTAGATAACCAGCTGCCCTCCCCAGCACGGCTACCTTTTGACCACTCATCACCTCCCTCTATTTCTCTTTCCATCTCTTTTCAAAGTCTGAACTCGCTCGATCTGCAGAATTACTTTTCTTTTGGATATATATACATGTCTATATATAGAGAGAGCCGGGGAGGGAGGGAGCGGGGGAATTCTATCACATTTTCTTTTTCTTTCCGAGCATGAGATCAACACTAGCTAGCTGTGGCCAAAAAGAAAAAGGGGAACAGGCGAGCGTTTGAAAAATTAGTGAAAAGGTTCACATCAGAGGGACTTCTCGATCGAAGACAGCATCAGTCAAAACAGTTTTTTAACGTGAAAAGTTTGTGCTATCGAATCCAATGACCTATGCTAGAGACAGGGCAGCTAATTGTATTTTTAACTACTACGCACTACCACCCCGCCATCCAGGGGTCTATTCTTTATACATTATCTTGTACAGAAGTTCGGGACGTTCTAAAATACCCAAGGGGGTACCAACACCCCTTTTTTCATAGCTCATCCCCAAACTTTTGTTTTTTGATCAGTTAAGGACCTAAGCTTAGAAATGCAACAAAAGTATACAAATAAGGAAATCACAATGTAACTTGAACAACGGGTTATAGGTTATGTGGTATGTAATTCAAGTTAAATAGTATGATATTTAGGTTAGGTCGTATCGGATTCAGGTTAAACGGTATTAGATTCAGATTCATGTGATATCAAATTCAGATGGTATGAGAATCAGGTTAATGTGGTATGAGATTCAGGTTTATGTGGTATAAAGTTAATGTGGTATAAGATTCTGGATGTTCTGGTATGAGATTCAAATTAACTGGTATGAGATTTAGGTTCATATGCTATGCGAGTTAGGTTAAATGGTATGAGATTTAGGTTAATTGGTATGAGATTTAGGTTTTTGTGGTATGAGATTTTGGTTACTATGGTATGATGTTCAGGTTAAGTGGTATGAGATTTAAGTTAGATTGGTATGATATTCAGGTTAAGTGGTATGAGATTTAGGTTATGTGGTATGAGATTCAGGTTAATTGGTATGAGATTCGGGTTATTATGGTATAGCATTTAGGTTATATGGTATGAGATTTAGATTATTGTGGTATCGAATTCAGGTTAAGTGGTATGAGATTCAGGTTAATTGCTATGAGATTAAATTCATTGTGGTATCGGATTCAGGTTAAGTGATATGAGAGTCAAGTTATTGTGATATCAGATTCAGGTTAAATGGTATGAGATTTAGGTTAACAAGTATGAGATTCAGGTTAAATGATATGACATTCAAGTTCTTATGGTATGAGACTCAAATGGTTTTGGTATGAGATTTAGGTTAACTAGTATAAGATTCAGATTGTTACTTATAATATCATATTCAAGTTATTGTGGTATGAAATTTAGGTTAAATAGTATAAGATTCAGGTTCTTATGATATGAGATTCAGGTTATGGTATAGAATTCATGTTAAGTGGTATGAGATTCAGGTTCTATGGTATGAGATTTTGGTTGTTATGGTATCAGATTTAGATTAACTAGTATGAGATTCAGGTTAAACGGTATGAGATTCAGTTTAAATGGTATGATATTCAAGTTAAATGGTATGATATTCAGGTTAAATGGTATGATATTCAGGTTAAGTGATATAAGATTCAAGTTAAGTTGGTATGATATTCAGGTGCTTATGGTATGAGATTCAAGTTATGTAGTATAAGATTCAGGTTAATTGGTATGAGATTAAGGTTATTATAGTATTAGATTCAAGTTGTTGTGGTATCGGATTCAGGTTAAGTGGTATGATATTTAGGTTCTTGTGGTATGAGATTTAGGTTAACTGGTATGAGATTCAGATTAAATGAGATGACATTCAAGTTCTTATGGTATAAGATTTAGATGGTTACGGTATGAGATTCAGGTTAACTGATATGAGATTTAAGTTGCTACTTATGGTATTATATTCATGTTTTTGTGGTATGAGATTTGGGTTAAATGGTATAACATTCAAGTTTTTATGGTATAAGATTCAAGTTCTGTGGTATGAGATTCTTATTGTTGTGGTATCGGATTCAAGTTAACTGGTATAAGATTCAGGTTAAACGATATGAGATTCAGGTTGAATGGTATTATATTCAGGTGCTTGTGGTATGAGATTCTGGTTGTTGTGGTATAGGATGGTATAAGATTGAGGTTAACTAGTATAAGATTCAGGTTCATGTGGTATGAAATTTAGGTGAACTGGTATGAGATTCAGGTTAAACGGTATGAGATTCAGGTTGAATGATATGATATTCAGGTGCTTGTGGTATAGGATGGTATAAGATTGAGATTAACTGGTATGAGATTCAGGTTCATGTGATATGAAATTCAGGTTAAATGGTATGAGATTCAAGTTCTTGTGGAATCAGATTTACGCTGTTGTGGTATCAAATTGAGATTCAACTAGTTTGAGATTCAGGTTTTTATGGTATCAAATTCAAGTTAAGTTATATCAGATTGAGGTTCAGCTGGTATGAGATTTAGGTTATGTGGTATTAGATTTAGAATTGACTGGTATGATATTTAGGTTATGTAGTATCAGATTTAGGTTTAAGATTAGAGTTTAGGGTTAGAGATTAGGGATTAAAGTTAGGTTAAGGTTTAAGGAGTAGGGTTATGGTTAGGGTTAGGGTTAGGGTTAATGTTAGTGTTAGGCTTGGGGTTTAGGCTTATGGATTAGGGTTAGTGTTAGGTTTAGGGTTTAGGGTTAGGGTTAGGGTTATGTTTAGGGATTTAACATTAGGGTTAGTAATTGGTTTAGGATTTAGGATTAGAGTTAGGGTTAGTTTTTTTTTTTGGTATAGATATTTAAGTTTTAGGGTTTTTTTTTTTTGGTTTAGATATTTAAGTTTTAAGGTTTAGGATTAGGGGTTACAAATAGAATTAGGGTTAGCTTTTTGGGTTTTTGGATTTAAGGTTTAGGGTTTAGGATTAAAGACTAGGGATTAGAGTTAGGTTAAGGTTTCGGGAATAGGGTTATGGTTAGGGTTTAGAAATGAGATTTGGGTTTAGGGTTATTGATTAGGAATTTGTGTTAAGGGTTTTTGCTTAAAATATGTACTTATTTTTTTTTCCAAAATTAAATACATAATTGTTCATCGTTACTAGTTAATCGCTTGTAAAAAATTTGGAATATATAATTCATGCAATTTGTGCTTATTATTTTTTTATAGTAATCATAATAATAATAACAAAACTAATATAATAATAAAAAGAAATGTGTATTCAGTAAAAATTATAATTAATTAATATAATTATATTTCACGATATTCAGTTTATTAAATGTATTCATCACATATATAATTAAATATATTAAAAGCAATAAATCATTTCTTTTTAGGCCTAAAAAGTATAATTATTAATTAATGATATGAATAATGTATATAATTATATAAAATAAATATTACTTCATATGATTAAGGTGTTAGGGTTTAGGATTAAGGTTAGGGTTTAGGTTTAGGGTTAAGGTTTAGGATTAAGATGTTAGGGTTGGGATTACGTTTAGGGTTAGGGATTTAATGTTAGGGTTATGGGTTAGGGTTTAGGATTAAGGGGTTAGGATTAGGATTATGTTTAGGGTTAGTGATTTAATGTTAGGGTTTAGGATTAGGGATTAGAGTTAGGGTTAGTTTTTTTTTTTGTCGAGGGATTTAAGGTTTAGGGTTTAGGATTATAGATTAGAATTATAGTTTGGGTTAGTTTTTTGGCTTTTTGTTTGTAACTTTGGGGTTTAGGGTTAGGGATTAGAGATTAGGGTTTAGGGTTTAGGATTATGGATTAAGGATTATGGTTAAATTATGGTTTAGAGGATAGAGTTATGGTTAGGGTTAAGAATTAGGGTTTAAGGTTAGGGTTTAGGATTAAGGTTTGGGGTTTAGGGTTATTGATTAGGAATTTGTGTTAGGGGTTTTTTGGTTAAAATATGTACTTATTTTTTTTCCAAAATGAAATACATATTTGTTCATCGTTACTAGTTAATTGCTTGTAAAAAAATTGAATATATAATTCAAGTGATTTGTTCTTACTTTTCTTTACAGTAATCATAATAATAATAAAACAAATATTTAAATGTAATCATCACATATATAATTAAATATTTTGAAACCAATAAATCAATTATTTTTAGGCCTAAAAAGTATAAATATTAACTAATGACATGAATAATGTATATAATTATATAAAATAAATATTACTCTGCGTATCTAGATTATTTGCACCATTTGTAAATAGTACATAAATTAAGAAAGATGAAAAAAAATGTGTTATTTTCATTTTTTCTTGTACTTTTGACAAGAAAAAGATGAAAATAAAAATTGAAATAATTTTTATGATGTTATTAAGATTCAATGAATTTATATTGTTTAATGTTTAAAAAATAAAAATTCATAAAAAATTAATAGGATCATAAAAATATTACAATCAATGGATTATTTCAAATAAAAATTTATTCAAATTTATTTCTCAAAAATTCCCAATTAATATCTACAAAATTGAACGCAAACCATCAAAAATTGTCTCAGAACTTTTCTAAGTCCACTAAGAACAATTTACTTAATTATTTATTAAGTATTTAACCGCATTATTCAATAGTTTTTTGACTTTTTAAAAACATTAAGTAAATTAAATTATTTAAGTAATTGCATAACTAGCCTAAAATTGTAATTCTCTGTATCATCAACCTTATTAAATTAAGTTCAATTCTTTTTAACTTAATTTAAATTAATTTATTTTTATTTTTACATCTTTTTTATTTTTTGGAACCAAATTCATTTAAAAGTTAATATCATGTAAATGTGATAATTCATTTGAAAATAAATTTTCATAATGTTATTAAATTTTTATGAATTAGATATTTGCTTTACAAATTCCAAAGCCAACCATCGAGTACAAATCTCTAATGAAAAGAAAATAAAACATAAAAGTCACATTTGATTTGGTTTGAACTTGACCACATCATGCCACATGAAGAAACAATGCTTTTCAATGTCAACCCTGTCAAAGAATATTGAAATGAAAATTATTACAAAAGTTCATGCTCATAGGGTAAGATGAAACATATTAAGTCCATGCTGCAGAATCAATTATAGGTTTTAGCCCCCCAAAATTGTAAAATTATCTCTCCAGATTAAACCAAATATGCCCTTAAACCCAAACAAACAATTGAGAAAATCAGTACTTTTGTAACATGCTTTTCATTTGGTTCAAAACCATTTGGTTGTCACTAAAACCACAAGTCATATTGTTCAAAATAAACAATTATTTGCATACTAATTTTCAGGTAAAGATACAAATTTCATAAATTATCATACCAGGCCATAAAGATAGCGTCACTGATACGAATTTCCAAACAACCATAGTTCAATCATGGAAGTTTATAAAATCACCCAGATCTTTGAATCACAATTTGTCAAATGACAAAACTAGACATATGTAGGCATATTTAATCAAATTTTCAACTTTAAACACACAATGCATGATTTATAGTGGAATTTACCTCTAAGCTGTTTATACAGGCTGCTCCCTAGAATTTCAAACAAAGTAGCCAACTTAATAAAATCTGATAAAACACATGGATATCCAATCCATAATTCAAAAATATGCACATAAACTAGATACATACATGAACTCTAATACAATATTTCAGCTCAAAAATTTAAGTACATAAATTAACATAAATCTTGTAATCAAGCCCTTCAGCTGGGAACACAAAACCAGTTTCCAGATATACTAGTATCCACTAAAACAATTACATAAAATCATATAAACATCTAAATTATATTCTGTAAAATCAAGGACATGGTAGACTGACATAGTTATGAATACATAAAATTTCGTCAGTAGATACATAGCCTACAATTTATTATGGATTTTGTAACAATCCACAGAGACAAGATTACTAGTACAAATTCCAGGTAAACTACAGTTCAGTCAAAAACCTCTATAAAATCAACAAAAAATCCAAATTTGTAAAATTATGGATAAACTAGAGACATAGTCCTACCATCACATAAATTGGCACATCCAAAAACACAATTTGTCAGGGTACCATAAAAGATCTAGGAGTCAAAATCCGACTAGTAACAAAACTACCTGCAACTTTTGAGATTAGAGAAAAAAAAAACAACCAACCAACCATTTACATCCATCGCCCTTGGCCAAGAACACCCAGTAAGAACACAAACAATAGCACAGTCCTACTTAATATAATCCGATAAAACGTAAGAATGTCCACCCATAATATAAAAATATGCACATGAGCTAGACACATACATGAACTCTCATACTCAATTTCAACACAAAAATCATAGTACATAAATTACCATAAATCTTGTAATCAAGCCTTCAACAAACATACAAAATGAGTTTCCTGATAGACTAGTATCCACCAAAATGATTATATAAAATCATAAAAAAATCTAAATTGCATTCCATAGAATAAGGGACACACTAGACATATGTAGCTATCATTACACAAAATTTCACCAGTAGATACAAAGCACACAATTTATCATGGATTTTTAAATTTGCTACATAGAGGATTACTGGTACGAATTTCAGATAAATAACAGTTTAGTAAAAAACCTATATAAAATAAAAAAAAAACTCAAAATCCAAATCTGTAAAATTGTGGATAAAATAGAGACGTGGGCCTATCACCACATAAATTGGCACATTCAGAAGCACAACACACGAATTATGGTGCATTTTCTAAGTGCACTGATCAACATCAACAGAATATAACTTCCAGCAATGAAGCCATGTAACTTCAAATTTTTTGCATCAATACACAAGGAATGTATGAGGTTTCACTTACAATGATTGAAAGCCTTAAACCTCACTTTGCTACCCTTGATTAATTGTGCTCCAAATTCACACCCCGCTGCTACCCAGCAGCTTAGTGGCAGTAGTGACTTTGCTACATAATTATATAAAACCATATAAACATCTAAACTGCATTATGTAAAATCAAGGACACAGTAGACACGCATAGTTATCAGTACAAAAAAATTCATCAGTAGATACATAGCATTCAATTTATCATAGATTTTTGTAACAATCCACAGAGACAGGATTACTGGTACATATTCCAAGCAAACTACAGTTCAATAAAAAAGTCTCTAGAAAATCAACCAAAGATCCAAATCCAAATCCGTAAAATTGTGGATCAACTTAAGAAGTAGACCTATCATCGCATAAATTGGCACATCCATTAGCACAACATACAAATTATGGTACATTTTCTAAGTGCACTGATCAACAGAAATCATATTGCCTTTCATGTGAATTGAAGTGGAGAAACAACAATTCCTAACTAGTTAGCGACGACTATGGAAGCAGAAAGCGATCCATGGACAATTAAAAGAGAATTTCAAATGTAGATAATTTAAAAGGTGGAGTTGAAAAACGAGCAAGTACCGGAACAAGATTGCTGAAGCCAAGCGAGAAGGCATATCGGACCTTGTAGATCACACAATCCATGGAAAAAGAGGTATGCCTTGGCTAGGTCGACGCAGGAAGCACCACACAAGTTCCTTCACCGCAATGGTCGCTTGTCTTCTCTCCAAAACAACACCACAAAATCACAATCTCTTATTTCTCTCAATAGCCAAACAGATCCGGGGATGCTTGCCACAGATGTGCAGATGACGCCTTAATGACTTTCGGCCTCCCCAAACCTTCGCCTTCACTCAGGAAAAACAGACAAGACCAAAATCCAATTCAACTAGTTCTCAGCGGTTAACAATGGTGGAAAGGATGCTCGAGTAGAGAGAAAGTGCTTTTCTGCACTTCACAAACCCTAACCCCGAATGGATCTCCAAAAGCGGCTGGATTCTATGAGGAGGTGACTGCTAGAATCTCCGGAATCGGCCGAAGTTGGTGATGCCGACACACCCATATCTCAGCTTCGGCCTTGATTCGAGGAGATCATGCGTTCTCACAGGAACCCCTTTCTGCATGCACTTCTCCCTTAGACTCGATTTCTTTTTTCGAATGAGTAACCGGCTGAAGACCTTAACCGGTTGTCTCTCTGTCAACTTGACTAGTTTGGGCCCAAATGATAAAATAGCAAACCCAAGTCCCTACTTCGCCAATAGAGAAAACTATAGGTATGAGCTACTAAGTAAGCAAATATCTGCTTTTTTGATCAGATGGTGGATAATGGGGGGCACCAATACAGGAGCTGTATTTTTTAACACTCACAGAAGTTCTAACAAATCCCCAATCCCATCATGTATGTATGCATCTATGTATGTGTATATATCTATAGTATCAAAAAGTCTCCATTGATATTATAAACTTTGGGAAAATTACAAAAACTCCTTGAAGTTTGACAAAACCTATGATTATGACCTTACTGTTTCAAAATCCTACACTAACCCCCTCAAATTTTAACTCAGTTAATTACCGTTACTTTAGAAAAGGAAAAACACCTAACTTAGCCATACCAACATTCATCCATAGAAAATTTAGCCCCCAACTTCTTATGCATCTAAAGAAAAACAAGAACAAAAAACAACAAAATCAAAACAAAAACGACAGATTTGAGAAATGAAATCAAAACAAAATAAAAAACGGCAGATTTCGGATTCCCAACCAGTCAAGCAACTCTCTTTTCGCCTTTCTCTCCGGCGTCCTTGTTTGCGATGAACGGCAGATTCAAAGTCTCCACTAGAGCGAAATTGATGGAGAGAAGTGACGGGTGACAGGAGAGAAATCCACTTGAGCAAGGCACTGGTGAGAGAAAATCGATGGCAAGAAATCAGTTTGCAGAAGATTGAGGAGCAAATCGTGCAAGATAGGTGCGACGAGCGGCCGTGGAGACAGGTGCAACAGCCGGAGCGAGATAGTTGCGACGGGCGGCGGAGGCAGGTGCAACGATTCGATCGGCCACTTTAGATTGGCAATGACTGAAAGAAAGAGAAGGGCGGCGATGGCTGAGAGAGAGAGAGAGAGAGGGGAGAGAGGGAGAGAGAGAGAGAAGATTTTGGGGGGGGGGGGGGGGGGGGGGGGGGGGCTCTGAGGGACGTGTGAGTTCAAAGAGGGTGAGGCGCGGCAATGGCCGAGGGTTTTTTCAGATTGAAGAATGGTTATTTTTTTTTCTCAAATTTTTTTTTGGTTTTATTTGAATGAGTTTTAGTGGTCAGGGGCAAAGTTTTTAAGAAAGAAAGTTACGAGGGCAAAGTCAGTCATTTTTTTCTTTTTCTGAAAACTTTAAATGATGGAGTTAAAATTTTAAATGGTAAATGTAGCTTTTTGAAACAATAAGAATACAAACGTAGGTTTTGTCAAACCTTAGTTGGTTTTTATAATTTTTCCTAGAAACTTTTGTGGAAACATTATTCTAATGTTTATGTGGTACAAGTTTCTTTGATGAAAAAAACTAACGTTTTTTCAATTGTTAATTAAGAAATATAGCACATAAAATTTGGATAAAATTAATTTGTCATCCTTAGCCTTTACACGTTGTCCTAACAAGGTTCTTAACCTTTATTTTATCTCTTAAAGTACTTAACGTTTCAGATCCTGCTTTAATCATTGTCCTTCCATCAATTTTACAATTAAATTTGATAGAAACTCAGTAAAAAATATTAACTTTGGTCCCTGTATTTCCTTCCTCCCACTCAAAGCACATTCAAACCTATAAATTTAACACTTCACTCACTCATTCTGATTTTCCCGTGAACTTGACGCTTCCTGTGATTTAACACAGCATGAACTCGATGCTCGCCAGCCTTCCCCCGCACCCGCTGCAAATTTTAACTCTCCAACAACTCGTCATCATTTAGACTTCCTTCACTGCTTAGATTCGAGCTCCGATTCTGACTTTTATCCAACCGGATTACCCACTCGAACTTCTGCACCCCAATCAGCATCGGCAACCCAATCAATCCCTCCCTGTCGATCACCATGTAAAGCTAGTGCGAGCCCTCTGTCCTGTCTGTCTTCAAGGGCTTCGCTGCCACCTGAAAACTGTAACTCACCTTTTCCAACGACGAATTCGAAACCTCCTCCATCTCTGGCGCTGTGCCTGGAACCAGAACCAGGAACCGTCTAGCCACCATCACCTCATGTTTTTTCTCCTCTGATTTTGTGTCCTGCAGATGATGCTCTTATGTTCTTTGGAATCCGCGTTGTTTCTGTTGGTGCTGTTGAATAGAGGGGTGTCAGGGGGTGAAGATGGGTGTTGGTCGTAAAAAGATGAAGAAAGGATCGGAAGCCGGAGAAGGGATGTTGCTGTTGGCGGCACCAATGACGTAGTCCTTCAACATCTGGTACTGGTAGTTGCAGCTACTCTTGAAATTCCCCACCGGCCTCAATACGATCCCCGGAAATTAGTTTTCCATCGCTATGTAAGCATGATCTCGCTAATTATAAAAACGAAATCCTCCTCCAAGTTGTCATTCCACACCTCATGAATTTGCTATCGTATCGCTCTTTGGCAACAACGACATTGGTCGAACACAGAACAACGATCCTAGACCTCCTCAGCAAACCAATTAATGGATCCACCAAGAAAAAACCCAAATCGAAGACAACAGATTTGCGCGCCAAAAAAAAAAAAAAAAAACAACAAGGACGACAAAACCAGATTCAAGTTCCTCATGGAATCGGCTGACCAGACACGAACCAATGAAAGAAACCACCTAAATGATTCTCTGAAGCTAGGGAAATGATTCTGCTATCACCATGAATCACCAGTAATGAGGATGCAAAAATCTGCTTTTTTTTTTTTTTTACAAATCCAAGTTTCCCAAAAAAGCATAGGAATTGCATCGTTAATCTACTGTCCTTCTCCTTCAGAGCCTGAATTTGGAGAAGAAAGTGTACAATTTACAAGTTAAGGTTGCTTTGAGTAAGAAGAAGAAAATATATGGACCAAAGTTGGCAATTTTCCTAAGTTTCCATTAAATTTAACTTTGAAATTAACGGAATGATGATGATTGAAACACGATCTATAATATTAGAGACTCTAAGAGGACAAAATAAATATTGGTGATCCATTTAACATGATGCAAAAGGTTAAGGATGGCAACTGAAATTTTACTTATAAAATTTTATAAATTTTTTCTAGATCTTTTAATATAGGCCTAAACGCACTTTTTGCCATCAAACTCCGACGACTTGGGTACTTAACCCCTTGAATATCAAACCAGTCAAACTCGCCTCTCAAGTTGGTAAAATAGTAGACTTAAGCTCTTAAAGCCCTTTTCTTACCCTGCCCTGTTAGGTAAAATGTGTTGGAAGTCTCATAGCTTTATTTTTTTTATTCATTTTCATCCTCAACCTCATAAACTTTGTCATTCTTTCCTCAACCTTTTGAAAAAGCCTAAAAAAAATTTCTTCATCTGAAGCTATGTTTGACTTGAGGCCAGGTCTATATTCTGACTCTGCTTTATCTTTTGGGTTAAAATATGAGAAAAGGTGCAATGAGGCAAAGGTAAGTTTCTAGTCCTCTAGTGATGAGGAGCTCCCTATGTACCCTTGTTGTAACTATGGTGCTCTTTAAGTATAACATCACATTGTGATTTGGCTCCAAAGCAAGGTTTAAAGAGATAGAGTGCAATCAGGAGAAGATGGATCTAGATGGGAGAAAGGTCGCTATATTCTTTAATTAGCTTTGAGCTAATTTATGTTTGGTTTAATTCATACTTTGCTAAAATTTTGAATGTAATCATTTTGTCTAATTTGGTGGATTATGTGTTGTAATGTGAGGATTCTCACTATTTAGTTTTCCCTATTCTAGTTGTCAGCTTGCCCAAAATCCATGCACAACATCTCTTGTCTTTAATTTTGCCCTAACCCTTGCCTATGGCTTTGCTTTGGTTATTTTCTTTTACTTTTTCATTTATGAGGTTAAGGATGAAAATGAACAAAAAAAATAAAATTAGGGGACTTTTAATACATTCTACTCAATAGAACAGAGAAGGGGAAGAGCTTAAGTATACCATATTATCAAGTGGAGGGGATGAGTTAGACTGAATTGATATTCAGGGGTTATTAGAACCACTTGATATTTGGGGATTAAATATCCGAGTTGTCCAAGTTTAAGGGCTAAAAATATCTTTAAACCTTTAATATGGGGTAAAATTCACCATGGGTCACCTAGCTTATTTTTTTGTCCTATCCGGATACCTTACCTTTATTTTGTCCTAGCGAGATACCTTTCCGTCAAATTGGTCGTTAAATTGGATGGAAAATGATGAAGTGGCATTAAATAATACTAAAATAAACTTAAAATAACAACTTCAGTCCTCAAACTATTTCAATTACTAATTCTAACCCTTAAACTTTGCCCCACATAAACTTTGCCCCACAAACTTCTTCATCTAATAACCGAACCCTTATACAGTCAGTCCCAGATTTGTCTCCCCATCCTCTGTCTTCAATCCACCGTCGGGCTCCCTCCATACCTCTCCTCCTCTTCTTCCTCCACCTCCCTCCTCCGCCTCCGCCTCTATCCCCACCCCCGCAGCCCCCTCCTCCTTCGCCAATCGCTCCTGCAAATCACCAGCCACAACCGCCTTCCTCTGCCTCATTCCTGCAAATCACCAGCTACAAACGCGCCTGCAAATCACTACCCACAACCTCCCTCCTCACGCCGGCAAATCGCGCTGCAAATCGCGCTAGAGAAATCCTCCAGATCCACATTTCGGACGTCTGTTCACAAATCCTTCCGCTTCCGGAGAAGATTCGAATTGGGTTTTCGTTATTGCAGAAGAAAGTGTTCGGCAAATCGAGAAAGACCCAAATCGACGTGCCAAACCTGAAGTCCGTGGTGCATCATTTCTGCTTGCCAACCTCCGGCCGGCTGTTGATCAGAGAGATTTCGAAGGGTTTAAAGCTGAGAGGAAAGGACGAGGAGGC
This sequence comes from Aquilaria sinensis, assembly GCA_005392925.1. Classification (NCBI taxonomy): domain Eukaryota; kingdom Viridiplantae; phylum Streptophyta; class Magnoliopsida; order Malvales; family Thymelaeaceae; genus Aquilaria; species Aquilaria sinensis. The sequence continues at coordinate 718,729 of SMDT01002759.1, read as the reverse complement.
CGCTCTGATGACGGTGCAGAGGTTCGGGAACCAATCCTCTGCTTCGCTGTGGTATGATTTTCTCTCTTGTTTTCGGTTGGTGAGCAAGACGGTGGCGCTGCCCATTTGGAGGACACAGTTGAGAAGCAGTCTGGATCGCTCGCGACCCGGATACCAACCCGTGGACAAGATTTCGGTGCTTAGAATGACGGCGTTGGAATTTTTGTGGGTTTTGAGGAGGATCCAGGCCAAGTCGATGGCCACAATGCTGGCGCTGCACCCCATTCCGGAGAGGTTAAAGCTCTTAGTGTCGCTTCTTATGGAGAAGCGGTTGATGAGCATGGAGGAGAGAGGGGGGAAGGGCAAAAACCGCTGCAGTTGACGATGAGAATGTCGATTTGGGTGGGAGAGAGATGGGTTTTGGCCAAGAGATGTTCGAAAACATCAAACAGAACCATCTGGGCTTCGGCGGTCGATTCGCGTTGGATGGATTTTGGAGAAATGTAATGTAGAGCTGAAGGGAAATAGGTCTCTAGGCCGAGTCCGGAGGAAGCAAGGGTTTTGGCCATGAAATCGACACTTTCTTGTTTGAAGTCTGGGATCATAGAGACGTGTTCGAGGAAGGCAGAGAAAGGGACTCTGCAGAAGCTAGGGTGCCGGACCTGTTGCAAAGGGGTAGAATTGGCTTAAGTGAAATTTTAAGGGTTAGAATTAGTAATTGAAATAGTTTGAGGACTGAAGTTGTTATTTTAAGTTTATTTTAGTATTATTTAATGCCACTTCATCATTTTCCATCCAATTTAACGACCAATTTAACGGAAAGTAGCTGAACAGGATGCGCAATAAGAGGAAAGGTATCTCGCTAGGACAAAATAAAGGTAAGGTATCCGGATAGGACAAAAAAATAAGCTAGGTGACCCATGGTGAATTTTACCCCTTTAATATGTGTATAACTACAAGTAAAATTTTAACATAGGCCCAGCCCCGGGTTGTTTCTTACTCGCAGGGGCTGCTCTAAAGCCCGAACCCAATTTTTTTAAGCTCGCAAGTGCTCCAGTCCAATAGGTCAAAACCAACGGCGAACTGAAAAAGTCAAATAAAAGGTCACGTTATGTTACCGGTCAAATACAAATACATGGCGAAGATTTCAGGAGAAAACTTTACCCTGAGCTTAGAAATCAGTTTTTTCTTCATCGCAATCCTGGGATGATCCTATGTACTAGTTCAGAAAGTAGTCTCTTTTCTTCTTAATTGATTATTACTGTTACCAGCAGCCCTCGTAAATAAGTGCAATAAATACGGAGAAGAAAAAAGGTGATTTAATGCCAAAAAGAGAGAGGGACAGAGATAGGACGGCAAACTTGAGGCACAGCTCATCAAAATACTCCCTTCATTCCCCTCCAAAATTAAGGAGATGCATTGCTTCAAGCAAATGCCGCCCCGCCAGACATGTTACTCCTGCCATGCCCTGCTGTACAAAAACAGGCAAACAACAACAACAATAACAAAGGAAGCCCTATTCTATCTATGGTTCAGCGCCTGATTCTGATGATGTTTCTACCATGTACCCTGGATTGCGGGAACCAGAAAGCGGTGGGGGACGATCGACAGACAGTGTCCCTTCCAATACTTTCACTACCTCTCCCATTGACGGTCTCATCCGCTCATCTGATTGGAGGCACCAGAATGTGATTCTCAGCACTCGCTCCAGCTCATCCAGGTCTACCTCATCGTCATCATTATCATCAATTCTTCTATCTAATATCCTCTCTGGATGACCATCAGTCCACTCGTTGTAAGCCCAATCAATAACTTCTTCCAAGTTCCGACAGCCAGTCACAAGTATTAGCATCATCCTCCCAAAATCCTCCATATCTTTCTCGGCTGATGTCAAGTTGGGGGACCCGGCACAAAGTATTCCTAACCCAAAATCGGTTACCTTGGCATCAAAGTTTTCATCAAGGACAACGTTCTCACATTTCAAATTCCCATGACTCAGAAATTCGTTGCATTGTGTGTGCAAGTACAGTATAGCTTTTCCTACACTTAAGCAAATGTTAATCCTCTTTCGCCAGGATAACCTCTTGCTCAGCACAGAATCTTCAATGTACTTCTCTAGAGAACCATTTGGGGCATATTCATACACCAAATACCTGTGTCCCAGCTCACAACAATAGCCCTCCAGCTTGATAATGCGTTTGTGATGTATGTTTCTTAACTTTGACACTGCAACCCGAAACTTTCTTGCTTCTATGGTTGCTTCCAGCTTTTTGACAGCTACAGGCTGGTTGTCCGACAGCGTGCCTTTAAACATCTTTGGTCCAATCTGGTGGTTAAAATTCTCTGTAAGTTCTTCAACCTCGGTGAAGGATAGCATAATCAAACATTTTACATCAGCCTCTGGCATTGCCAAAGCAGCCATTTTGCTGTAGGACTTTCTTCTTCTGTAAGTCAGAAGACCAATTCCAAACTGAACTGCAAGGAAGACAACAACTGTGCCTGCAGCTGCTCCAATGACGTAATAAATTGGAAGCTTGTGAGGCTCACTATGTCGACTTTTGGCTTGGTAATTGGTATCAGCAGCAATAGGATCTGAACATTTCTTAACAAAAGATACAGAACTAATGGAGGGATCAGAATAACCACTTACATATTGGGTTCTTTTGATTCGACATTGCAGAGTTCCATCATTTGTGAACGTCACAGAAGTACAACTTGGGTCTTCCAGGCACATGCTTTTACACTGCTCTAAACTGGTCTGGTATATGGAATCATTAGCTGGGTAAAAACCATAGAGAAACATGTTTGCATATTCAACCATAATTGATCCAGCCGTACTGCAGTCATCTTCGGAAGAAACCAAACACTTAGGATTAGACTTCTCTGCGTACTTAAATGGACAGTCACAAACAGGGAAACCAGATGCATTAAAAACACAAATGCCTTGTTGGTCACAGGTTGCAAAGACATTGCATTGATTCTCAACAGCTCGCCAGACAGATCTCCATGACTTTGAACCAACAGACCATGAGTATATTCGCAGGTTACCATCCACATCTAGCCTAAGAAACCTGAAATCTATGCTGTCGTTGTGATCTTCAGTATATGCAGACCAAACAGGTCCCCTTTTCTCGTCCAAAAGTTGCAGGGTCCCATTAGAGGTGAGAACGGCACTGACATTTGGACGCAGAGGACTTCCACTTGTCCAGAAAACAACGTTGGTTTCCCATTTTAGCTGCAACTGACCGGAAACAGCATCAAGGGTATAATAACTTGAAATAGAGTTTTGGCTAGCAGCTCTTAGCGTCTGTGAGGCGGAAAATACTTGGCCTGGCAGAAGTGTATCAGAGGGAGTATCAAAGCTCTGCCAAACAACATCTTTATTTTCATTGAGCAAAACAAGATTCCCATCATCACGAAGAAGAGCTGAAGCAACTGATAATTGGCTGCTTTTGCTCCTCCATAACGCTACTCCCTTAGAGGAATCAAACAAGACCAATTCCCCACTTAGAGTAAGCTGGAAATAAGAGCTATTACTGACCTTAACATCTGCTCCAGCAACCCAAACCACAGTCTGCTGGCCAGCCAGAATCAACTTCGAATCAAAACGAATCCCAACACTGAACTGGTATGGCTGATCAATAGAGCCATAGAACCCAAGAGCGAAGTTGCCACCACGAGAGACCCAATATCTACTATCTAATACAGAAAGTTTTGAACCCAGGGGAATCTCTGAAACCCCAAAACTCAAGAACAAGCACCCGAAAAAAACATGGACAAGTGATGGATTAGGAAACACTCTCCGCCATTCTAACATTTTGGGAAATGCCAAGGGTATGCCGCATGAACACCAAACAAATGCTGTCAAACAACAAGAAACTCTGTAACTACCCAACAAATACCAGACTCCGGCAACTCAGTAATTAGCTTCAGAGTAGGCTATGACATGATGAAAAGTTAGGCAAGCTGCAAAATTATTGGATCAATGCATCAAGTGGCTCAGAGAAAAAACTTAGCCCTAGTCTAGACCCTGACATGTCCATGAAGTTGAAGGCAACTCATGCAAATCAAAGACGGCTTACTATAATTCAACGGTTATTAGGTATAGCAGCCCCAAAACCCAATAATTCAAAGAGCTGCCAAGAAACCAAAGAAAGAAAGAAAGAAAATGAAACAGGCAAAATCCACGAGGGAAGCAAATTATCGGAGTTGGTACCTGAAAAGCTGGTTGCGACCAAAGAAATCAAGGTGCTTGACCAAACCAAGAGGATCCCATGTCAGTTCCGGACCCATCTCAAAAACCAGCGTGTGAGAATCTAAGCTGACCAAAGCAAAAAAAGCTGAAAGTGGTTGACGGATGGAGCAAGCGGAAAGTAAGACATTGCCCCCAATTAGGTTGTTTAAATTGGAGGGAAATTAAGCTTCTAGGCATGAAAGGGACCCAGATATGGCGAATAGGTCACACAATTTGGCACCGAGCGAGTCCCTTTCATCGCTGGGTGCTTGACTGCGGGCGATGATGTTGAAGATAATTCACCACTTGGAAATCAAGACCCAATTCGCAAACTCTAAAGCTCCTTAAGCAGGTAAAGCTTATCTCAGGGAAGAACAAAAATAACTTCCAGAAATATGTGGCTCTTTAGTCCCAGCTCTTTTAAGACAAGTCTCTGTGAACAAGCAGAAGATTTTGGTTCAACACTTCAGCTTCATAGTTTGTATTAATCGTATTTCAATTACACCCTCCCCGTATTTTCGTTAACATTCACTACCTTGTTCTTTTATTCTTAGGATATTATAGAAAAATATTAAATTTTTTACCATAGTTTCGCTCCTTGACCGGTTTATTATAATTTTTTCTGGTTCTAATATGGCCACTAAAGTTATAGTTTAAAACCAAATTATCTCATTAATATAATAGTTTGAGATTAAATATGTTGTAAACCATTAAAAACCTAATGATTAGCAAAGGTGGTTGCTGATTTTGAAATTTTAAGGTATTTATGTAACTTTTAATAAATTTTAGAAATTTTATATAATTTATTATTTTCATTTTTTTTTGTGCAACAATACTACTATGTATCACTGGATCCGCCACTAGTCCTCCAGAAATAATATTTTAAATTAGTTATTATATTCCAATATTATAAATAACCCGAATTCCATTCAAATGAAACTTACTCATTTAATGCTGATTTGTTTTTTATCACCATATTTCAAGTATGATAGTTGTTCTATTACAAATAGTGATATCCAATGTTACCTCATTTGTTGTTGCCTTTATCACTCAATGACAAATCTGGCAATGACAGATGCAGTAACTGGAGCACAAAAAAATAAAAATAATAAATTGCACAAAGTTCTTTCAGTTTATTAAAAATTATATTAGTAACCCAAGAATTTAAAACCAATAACTTTTTGAGTTTATCATTAGGTTTTTAATGGTAATAGCCAAATTAGTCCCAAACAATAATGTTAGTGGCCATATCAAAACCAGATAAAATTGTAGTAAGCAATCCGGTTTAGGAGCCAAACTATAGTAAAAAATTTAGCACTTTTCCCTATTATTATTTTCTTTTATGAGGGTCCTTTCATTCTTTCATTCCTCGTATTTTTTGAACTTTAGACTGCATTTTGATTTTCTTTTATTCATGAGTACAAGGCCTAAATCTAATTTTATGTCTCAAATTTTCTAATTCAGACCTTTTACCTCTTAAACTTTAACTCAGCTCAAACTTTGGATTTCTATTGTATGAATTACCATTTTGGATCGTTATAGACATAAATAATTGAGAAATGGAAGGAAAATGAGCTAAATGATTATTTTCACAAATCTTCATTTTTTAAAAAATAATAATAAAAATAATATAATAAGCGGCCTCAAGGAAAAAGTCCAATAAAACAAACAAGACCAGCAAGTGACACCTCAAATACAAGAGCAATAACTCCTGCAATACCAACAGGGCCCGTAACAGAGATGCAAACAAGACAGCAAATAAAGACCATTACCATAGCAAATACACACAGATGCAAACAAAGCAGAATCCCTTAAAACCAACATTCTAGTGGCAAAGGTTGATGAACCCCCCGCCTTGGCAGTGAGTCAGCCTAAAATTTTGCCTATTTGAAAATATGTTATATTGCAAATACCATTTCTTGCCTTAGCCTATCAATTTCAACCAAAATGTAAGACAATCTCCAAGGTTTAGCATCTGCATTTAGGACCCAAGACACTGCATTTCGAAAATCACTTTCAATCCATAACTTAGCAAAAGATAAAGACTGATTACTCATCACTAGCTATAAGGCCTCACGGATCGTCAAGACCTCTGCTACATTAGAGTCAACAACTCCAACAGGCTTAGAAAAAATAGCAATGCAAGATGAATTACAATCCCTTAATAAGCCACCAATCTCATTAGGCCCAGGTTTTCCCACTACCGAACCATCAACATTAAACCTCAAATCAACATACGTAGGCGGAGACCAAGAAATAGAACCTGACCCTCTTTTGATAAAATCAACAACAGAAATCAGCTCAATGTTCAACAGAAAATCAATGAAAGAATAAGAGTAATGAGGCCACGAAGCTTTAAACCAAGGGAAAATTACTTGGACTTCCCTGAGGTTAGGTCAAACCTATATTTGCATCCCTCATTTTTCAAATACCTACACTTACCCCCTAAAAACTTAACTTCAGAAAAAGGATAAATTTTGATTTTGCCTTCTTAATCTTCTTTTATGGAAACTTTGTCCCCAAAATTTTGGATCAGTACAAATTAGGTTACAAATTAGTCTCCTCATCGCCATTGCGCCGTCGGCCTCGTCTCCTCCTTGCCACAACCACCCGTGGCCCGTTCTATAAATCCTAAGCATCCGTCGCTTCACCCATCCCTAATCTAATCATGCACTATTCCCTCCATCGTCGAATAGACATCAATCGCCCCAATCTTTATTAGACGGAGGAAAGGCAGAAAAGAAAGTAGAACAGAGGACAGTGTAATTGACAGTTTTTCAGGTTCGTGGGCTTCGGAGCCTCTCAAACGACGGTTAAAGGTCGCCATTAACCTTATCTTTGTTAAGTCGAGTCCGCCATTGAATCTAGCCATCCACCGCAGAAAGCATACTAGGGTGCTTTGGTTCAGTTGTCTGCCATTGAATTGAGTCATCCACCGAGGAAGCGCTCACGCAAATCTGGTTTTTCCCCACACCGTCGACCTCGCCCTACTATCGGCATTGTTCGATTTCCATTGTTTGATTACCGTTTCCATGTTCTATTGCTGTTGTTGTCATTCGATTGCCTCGCTGCCATCTTCGCCAAGTTCGATTGGCGTCGAAATTGAGGGGTTTCCCATTCGATTCTTCGTGGGTAATAAGGAACAGTGTGGTTAGAGTGGTTGGAGGAGCATCAAAAGAGAGAGACTGAAGAAATCAGCCAAGGCAAAGGATAGGTGAAGCGGCCATTAGAAGCCAAGCAAGAAAATCGGCCGAGGCAAAGAAGGAGCAATCAAAGAAGAGAGACGAAGTTGTTTAAGAAAATTGAGTTTCTAAAGGGAAAGAAGGGGAGAATCAAACAGAGCATCAAGATAGGGTATAATTGCATTGATGCATAAGTTAATGGGCAAAGATTCTAAAATAAAAGGTTAGGATGACAAAAATAGGAATTTTCCCTTTTCTTTTATAACGGCATATGACAGTACTAATTTTTTAATGGGATAAGTGTAGGTATTTGAAAAATGGGGGACACAAGTGTAAGTTTGACCTAATCTTAGGGGGCTTAGGGTAATCTTACTTTAAACCAATAAGCAACATGCAGCTTAACAATATCCGCTAATTGAGTTACATTACTCACTTTACCTTCAAACACCAATTTTTTCCTAGATTGTCACAAAGACTAGATAGTTGAATAAAAAGTTAGCAGCCAGACTTCCTTTAACTTTGTCAGAAAAACCATTATATTCTACCACTAGAAAAAAATATATATATATTTGGATTGGTCATCCAACAGAAAATTCCATGGAAAGATAACACGAAACCAAATGTTCAAAGAAAAGTTGTAGTACAAAAACAAAGTGTTCAACAGACTCCCCACATGAATGACAAAAAGGACACAAGGCTTTAGAATTTGCTATTATATCTTTTTTCAAGAGAACTTCCTTCGTAGCCACTTTCCTCTGAAAAAATCTGCCAACAAAAAAGCTTAATCTTGGGGGAGCATTGGCTTTCTACACAGAATGCAAAAAAACATTTGATTGATAAGACCTATTCTCCACCTCAGAACAGAATGACTTAATAGAGAAAATTCCATAATTCTCATAATACCAAACCAACTTATCCTTTAAGCCAAATGAAATAGATGATGAATTTCATACAACCATAAAACGATCAAGAGTTAGAACCTCCTAATCAAAACCTTCCTGCACAATAAGACATTCCGCTGCCAAGTACCATTCTCCCTGATAGTTAATGGGATCATATTGGCATGGCCTTATAGCTCAATGAACTTTACACTGGGATCTTATATACAAACACAATGTCAGGGCCCCGAGACATTTCCCTTAGGGAAACTCTCTAACAATCAAGTCAGTTCTTTGGTGAGTAGAAAAGGGGAAAGGAAGTGTGATGAGAAAATGTCATATCTCGAGAGTCGCAGCTAGGTTGGTTTATATAGTTGAGGGCAAATCCGAGGGAATCGCTCATAGATGGAAATCCTTCAACTAATCCTGTAATTTTGGGATCTCATTCCTATTTAGAAAAGGGGTTTCCCTTATTGGCCTATTGGCCTTCTATTTTTTATTTGCCAAATGTGGATTCGTCCATTATAGGCCTTGTGTTGGTCCTTTACCTTACCACTCCCAAAAGTAAAAAGTACACACTGGTCTTTCTTTAATAACAACTAAAGCATAAATTCTAGGAAAGGATGGTCTTTTCTATCCAGTAATCGTCCCAAAATCTTGGGCTAAGCCCACTCCAACCAAATGAAACTGGATAGGCCCAAAGACATAAAAGAACCAACAACTCCACTACAATCCTGTAACTGAGAAATTCTTTTCCAAACATATGAAGCACAGGTCTTTGGAGGATGTTTTGATAGCAAGCTGGGATCTATGGCACCATACTTTACATCAATCAAGCATCGCAACACCTCATCTAGATCATTTTGGTTCGAGTTTGCGATCACCCACTTCTTTATCCTAAAAGAAAGCCATCTGAATTTTTTCTTGATCATTTATAATACTACAAAAATCTGAAATAAAGACATAAAATAAAGTGGCAAACTATTAAGGATAAACCTAATTAAGATGACTCTCATCTTTTTTGAAATAAAAGAAGACTTTCATTTAGGCAACACTTTCTAAAACTTTCAACTACCTGTTTGCACATGGATTTAGAAAGAGGATTAGAGCTGATCGGCAAACCCAGGTATTTAAATAGAAGGTGACCAATCGAACAACCAATTTCCCTACCCACTCCTCCATTGATCCAACTATTGGACCAACACCAATAAGCGTACTTTTACCAAAATTAATTTTAAGACTAGTAGAAAACTAAAAGCATCGCAACACCCACTTAACAATTTTTAAACTCTCAACATCAGATTCATAAAAAATCAGAGTATCATTATCAAATCTTCATTTTTTGGTAGAGGAAAAATAGAATATATAGATATTAGTCCTTAGGTTTTGAGGAGCCATGGTTATTAAAGTATAGGCTTGAGTTTTAGAAACTTACATTTCTATGGCATTGAAAGTAAAAAAATGTACTAAGTAAAACTTATATCTAGGTTGAAATGGTAGAGTCACAATTTTAGTATAAGAAATTTAAGAACATTAAGATTTTATGTTTCTATATTGTTAGGTCAAATTTACTGAAATTAGGTTGAAAAATATATAAATCTATTGCTTAATTCAATCTTATACAACCAAACTCAGTCCATTTACAGTTAAAACAAAAAAAAATAAAGATAATTGAAAACTAAAACACAAATTATTTCTTATTTTTTTTCTTAAGTTCTCAATATTGCTTGATTACTTTTCTTCACCATGACTTTGATAGCCTTTATTATCAAGTTTATGTACATGGGGGTATGGATGAAAAAAATGCAATAAGGGTACAAGTATTTACACAAATGAGTTTAGCCTATCAAATGATAAAATGACAAGAGAATAATATTAAATATAAACTTTGGAAATGATAATATTGATACTACCATTGGTCATAATGTTCTTAACTTCTTATTATAAACTATGGATTTTATAACTTTTTTTTTTTTGTGTTGCTTGTGTATGCCATGACACTTTTTTCATGGCATTAGAGTATTAGTAAGTGAATATGTTTTGCAGTATAAATTTCCACCATAATCAAACACTTGTAGTGCAACAATCAAACACTTAGCCACAATACAAATCTAAGACATATACTCAAACAAGTAAACAATACACCTTCTTATCAGATCTAGTCACTAAACGTATAATATTAAACATCAAACCACCATAATCAGATACCTGAACACCATAAAAATATAGAAATAAAGAGTTAGACACCTTTATACTTAGTATAACTATCAATCATCCAATGCCTATTCCCATGTATTAGATTTTTAATTTTATAAAAAATGTGCAATTATATTTACATGGTTTCTAATTTTATATAAAATGTATCCAAGTTCATCTACAAGTAGTCAGGATACAACCATGTAGACAATATACTCCTTTACCGGGTTTAGACACTTAACCTATCATATACCAAACATTCAACCATCACATTCTAACACTTGATACCATAATTATACATGTGTACACTATACAAATTTGGAACACATACTCAAAGATATTAACAAGACACTCCCTTACTGTAGACATTCAATCTATCATACTATACATTCAACCATCACAAATCATAAATTGTTTCACCTTAAACATGGTACAAGAAACATTAACTGATTTGGGTTAAAAAATATAGAAAACTATAAAAATATTATATGATTTTCCTACTTAAATATTTTTAAACATAACATGATTATCTCCTAATTATATGTAAAATTTGAATAATAAAACTATCTTATTTGCACCATAATTGAATAATGATGCTACACTTTAGCTGTTGTAACCTAAGTATAGGTTGTCACAAATAATAAAATCTCAGGTATCCGAGTGTCGAACCACAGAAAAGTGAATTAAGAAATACAAATTACAAATTTTTAACAAAGAAAGTGTTTATGTAAGGAATGAACAAAATGTTGATTAAAACTCAAATTCAAATAAAATAGCCAAGGTTAGAGGATCCATTTTTAATATATCAGTTATGATTAATTTTAGTCTGTCTTACCACTCAACTGGGATCCATACAAAAAGAAAGGTACAAATCGGGAAATTTAATAATCAAATTAAAAAAAATTAGGCATAAGTTAGTATTAGCTTTCATTGATCTAATAACGCCAACACTTACTAATAGGTTCAAGTATTTATCATGTTAATTTTTGTCCACAATAACTCAAGATTTTAACATAGCCAACAGAATCATTCTTTATGGAATGAATCAAATAGTTTTTGTACCAATGATTAATTATGATGAATAAAGACTCTTACTTGACAAGGAGGGTGGTTAAATTGATTAAGAAAGTAAATATTGTTAATGTTGTGATCCACTTAAATTAGCCATAACCTTTATACCAAAAGTTTCATTATGTCACCTTAGCAAAAGAAAAATTAGTTAGTTATGAAAAGAGTAAACAACATATATAAAGATGAAACAAATATAGATTGAAAGATCAAAGTACGAACAAGAAGAAAAAACCTTGAACAGAGCTTTGGGATTGAAAACAAGAAAAAAAAATCAAAAGAGAAAAGCTAATTTTGACACAATAACTCTAAAATTACCTCAGAACAACAAGCCTAATTTCATCCTCCCCTTAAGTTGCCTTTTCATAAAGGCTTGGAGTAGGCAAAATAGTAAATGGTATATTAGAATAATAAAGGTAGGTACAAGTCAACAAGGGTGGTCCAATTTTCTTTTAATTTTTCAAGTACCATACACATCGATTTAGCTATTCCTCAAAGTATGAGATTTGTAGATCTTTTCTTTAGCTTCAAAACAATAACTTGATTATTCAAAACTGACATCTATAACCCAAGTTATGATTTTTCTACCAAAATTATTCTTCAGTGTACAACAGAACAGATGATCTCATTTATAATTAGATTTTGACAATGAAAACGATCAAACTAGTTTTGAGCGTGTGAAGTAGAGTTGAAGACCTATGTGTTGGATTTCGGATGAATTTAGAATCAATCAAAATTTCCATCCACAACTTTAGATATGATTTTTATCGTAAAGGGTCACCAAGGGCACGAATTTGTTGGAACTAATTATGTTTGCGATCCAAATTTGGCCTCTTCTATTTCTCAGTTAAGCTGGACCACGAACTGAAAATTGTAGACATTTGAGGCCCCGATCATTAATCCAAAAATTGTGAGATATCATAATTTTATCTACCTTCGTAAAAAGTAATTATTTGGCATATTTTATAAATATGGATGAATAGTAACTCACGTATGAACAGTAAATATGCGTATGAACTGTAAAACATGGTGAACAGTAATCGTATGTATGAATAGTAAATACATATATGAATGGTAAATATACATGAATAGTAACATAGTCAAATAACTGCTCAAATTAGAAAAATCAATCATACTCAAAGTGTATAATAATGATTTAAACCATTAATAGATATATAATTATGAATGTTTATCAAATGACTTGCAAACACTCAGAGATTTGAAACTAGACACTTAAACATCAAAAGTATGCATTACTAACACGATGTTAGATACTTTAGTAGACACTTTTAGCCTAAAGCTGACCATTTGAACAAACAACATTAGCGCGTTATTACTGGCAGACGTCTGACAGATGCTTTCATATCTTGAACAATACGACGCAGCATTAGTATGTGTTTCTTTAAGACAGTAATTAAAGAATTATGGGATTTTTTTATAATTACCTCGTGAACTTTAGGTGATATTACACTTGCCACCTGCCCCTACCCCTAATGTTTGAAAACATATACTTACTCTATACTTTTTTAACACCATTAGTTAACCATTAGGGAAAATTATAACTAACCTCTTTAAATTTAGTTTGGTTTAGAATTGTCCCTAAAGCTTTAGAAATTTATGCTGCTTTTTTCGTATTATCTGACAATATCTTCAGGAATTCTAATTCAAACTATTTAATAACTATGTTATAATAATCTCAAGTTGCATGATATTTTAAGAGTAAAATCCATGATGGGTCATATTGCTTTATTTTTTGTTCTAAACAGATCATATAACTTCATTTTATCCCAGAAAAATCTTTTAACTTATATTTTTTGTCCTATTTAGGTCCTTTTTGTTAGTTTCGCTATTAATTTTAATGGAAACTTGGTTAGAAATGACAACTCTTCTCCCCAAAATTCAAACATCATACTCCAAACACCTTAAACTTTATTCATCCTACTTCTAGCACCTAAAATTCATAAATCTAACATATCAACCATGCCAATGTTAAATGATATTTCTTTATCCTCTATCGATTATCTCCAAATTCATTGTCATCCAAACTCTTGGCTTGGACAAAACGATGCTGTCATCCAAATCCAATGACCCACTTCATGAGTTCTTGAATGACGGCAGTGGCGATGGGATAGGAATTAATGGCAACATAACAGTGGCGACCTTCAGCAAAGACATGATGATGATGGCGATCGGAGATCGACGCTAGAGAAAAAGCAGAGATCGACATGAAGAAGAAATAGAGTTTTACTTGGAGAAAAAGCAAAGATTGATATAGAGAAAAATTAGATATCGATACCAGAGAATAAGCAGAGATCGACAAGGAGAAGAAGCAGATATCAACACCAGAAAAGAAGCAGGAGAAAGCCCCGATGTTCTTCTCAAACGGTTTTGGTTTCATTAGTCCAATAACAAAATTCCAATTACCCTTGATTTTATGTTGATTTCGGTGATGAAGGTGAGAATCTGGTTGGGCTTGGCGTCAAGCTCGGTGTCAACCCATCAATTTCATCATATTGTTTAATTTAGAGGAAGGCGTCACCGGAGATACAAAAGATAGAAAAGTTTCTCCACTTTTTTAGTGTTATGGTTTTTTAATGAGAAAAATGTTCTTTTTCTTTTGGGTTGATGTGTTAGATTTATAATTTTTAAGGTGTTAGAAGTAGGATGAATAAAGTTTAGGGTGTTTAAGGTATGATGTCTGAATTTTAGGGATTAAAGTTATCATTTTTAACCAAATTTCTGTTAAAATTAACAAAAAAACTAATTCAAATGACCTAAACAGGATGAAATATATAAATTAAGAGATCTCATGGGGACCAATTTAGAACAAAAAATGAAGGAAGGGACCTACCATAGATTTTACTCTTTTTTTAATAATTAATTAATATTTTAAATACTTTTTCCATTGAGGATTTTTTACTCTGTTTTCCATTTTGGGTTATCCTAAATTTTTTGTACTATTTTTTTTTTCTAAGTTTTACTAAGCCACTTTATAATTATACACCTCCCATTATACTCTCTAATCTAGTTTGGCAGATGCTTGTTTATTCTTTGCTTATTTGATTTGTTCTGTTTTGTTCGTTAGTTCTTTAATCTTTGTTGGCTACCATGAGAATGGTCACGAATCCATCTATTATATTTTTGCATCTCAGATCTCATTGCTGCCAGAATGGTCATGAACTTATTCCTTATCTAATCCAAAGTCATATGCAAACCAGTGTGAGTAGAGGTAGTGACTGGAAGGAAGGAGGAGAATAAAGAAGATCAGAGCGAGGACATTGGAGCTTTTATAAGATCAATACAGTGGAAATGATGGGCAATGCAATGGGCGACCGAACGATGAGTTCGAGATCAGGGTAAAGAATCAAAGCGCCAAAGAGGTTAGGGCTTCGGGAACAATTTTCGACGGGCGATTGGACAATGAGTTCAAGATTGAAGATTAGAGCGTCAATGAGGTTGGGGTAGTAAACGATGAGGATGATGGGCGATGAGCAAGTAGACAATAAGTTCAAAAATCAAATGGAGAGTTCGAGGTGGAGGGATGAGGCCAGAGAAAAATATGATAAAGGTGACAGAATGAGTGACAAACCAAGGCTAGGGATGAAGAAGGGAGGCCATGAGATGAAGCTTGCAAGGAGACGAAGAGCGGGCAGGGAAGTCAATAAACAATAGAGTGTGCAGAGGCGGTGGATGTGGTTGCTAGTGGTTGCTGAATGAGGTAGGTCAAGTAGTGGCATATAGGGAGAGAGAAAGAAGGACTAAGGGTAAAATTGTCCAAAAATATATTAGTGGGAAATTTGGTATTTTTCTGTGTTAAATAATATTTTAAATGTTAATTAATTATTAAAAATATAAGATAACTTGAGATTACTATTACATAGTTATTAGCTAGTTTGAATAATAATTTCTAAAACTTTTATCAGATAATATGAAAAAAGCAAGAGGGAAAGTGTAAATTTCAAAAGATTTTGGTGTTATTGTAAACCAAACTAAATTAAATGAGACTATTTGTAATTTTAATTAACGACTAATTGATGGCATTAAAAAAGCAGGAAATAAGTGCTTTTAAACCTTAAGAGGCAAGTATAATAATCACCTAAAATTCCGGATTTGTAAAAAAACCAAGAATTAATTTGTTTTGGGGTCAAACCTTCAACGTCAACAATAGTGTAATGAAATTTAAATACTTTGTTTCTTGAATTGATAAGAGATGATGTATTGGGAAAACAAAAAGGGCAATGACAAGGGATGAGAACGATATATAAATGGGAAAATGACAAAAAAACCCATGAGGTTTGCCAAACCTTTCGTTTTGTCCCTCCTATTTCAAATACCTGTACTTTCCCTCTCCAACTTAAGTCTGTGATTCGCTGTTATGAGAGAAAAGAGAAAATAACTGATTCTACCCTTCTAACCTCATTTCTTATAATTTTTGAAACCCAAATTTATGCATCTAACAAAAAGCCCTATTTTCTCTCTCCTTGATCGTGTTCCATCGCTCGAAGCCGCGGACCATCTTCTTCCTTGTCTTCTCCCTCCATCTCATCCTTTCCAACGATGCTCGGCTCAACAGCAAGAATCATTAAATGACGAATCGAAAAGAGAGAGAATCGAACACAAATAATCGAATAAAAATAAAACCAGATCTGGCGCCGTCTGTGTGTCCCTCGCCTCCGTCTCCGTCGACCATCTCCTCCATCTCCATTGTCCCAGTACTGCCGCCGTCGTCCAAGTGCCGCCATCGCCACCTCCGATTCGAGGGAGAGGAAGAACGCATGTCCGTTGACGAGGACGCCGCCGAGCTACTAGCGCTCTGTACTTTGATCCTTCAACATCCGAGAGGCTCTGGAAACTGGAAGTAGAAGATGACGTGGTTCTATTGCCACTGCTAGCGATTCCGGTCGTTCGAGATTCCAGTCACTATTCTAGACCCGGCGCCACCACCAAAGAGTCTCTTGTCCTCGGCCGTTATGAGATCGGGAAGCTCCTCAGTTTGATTCATCTCCGGCAAGTCCGATTCCGTTGTTGTGCTCGTCTCTTCAGAATTGCAGGAGGCGCGCTCACGAGGAAGGCGATGGACTCACTCTTTCGGCCAGCATCCCATCTCTCCAAAACAGCAGGCGGTGCGCGCGAGGAGGGCGATGGACTCTCCCTTTCGGCCATGGACTCGGCAGCGCGCGAGGAGGGCGAATCAGATAGAACACCAGATCTGATGGAGCTGCTGAGCCGAGAGGGCCGCGGCTGTCGATGGACGAATCGTGGACGGCGAGGCAATGGGCTTCTGGGTTTTTAAGATTCTTCAATTTTTTTTCTTTTCTTCTTTTCCCTCAGATTTGTGTTTCAGATTCGAGTTTCAATTTGGTTTCAGATTATAGTTTCTGGATTTGAGTTTCAATTTGATTTTTGGATTTCTGGGTTCGAGTTTCAATTTGGGGGACAAAAGTTATCGAACAAAGAAAGTTAGGGTAGTAAAAGGGGGTTCTTTCTTTTTTTGCTTAACGCTCATTAACGGTGTCACATCGTCAGGGCATAACTGTTGATATTTGAAATAGGTGGATAAAATGCGAGGTTAAGGAGAACCTCAGGGGGTTTTTTGTAATTTTTTCATATATAAATGCAGTCTCTTTCCGCCATTGAAAGAGAGAAAGGGAAATGCTGTGACGGTGTGACCTATGCCTGGCCAGCGCTGTTTGATGTTTCCATCATTTACTTGCACATGTAATGTTTACGATTCTATTATGTAACGTTTTTCTTTTTCTTTCTTTTTTTTTTGGGGGATGGAAGTATGTAACGTATTTGATCTGAAATTTTTACATATTTTTAAGACATCACCCGATTAGATGATGAAACTCATTCGTTATCCACAGCTCAACAAAGTCACAATTTTTTAATTTCTTTTCTACTTCTTGTGGGTTTTTATGCTTGCAAGGGGAAAAAACACCACAATGAATTGCTCAATGACTTTGTTATAGAGGGAGAAAGGTTTCATTATTTTTTCTCTTTTCCTCACAATGTATCTTCGCCAATGTATACAACAAACTATTTTCCATTTTGTAAAATTGAGCTTGTAATTGGTCTAAGGATATCTGAACCAAAATATATTTAAAATTTAGTAGTTAACCACCTACTGAATCGATTCATTTGATTATAATGTTTTATTTTCAACTCTAGGACAAAACATGTCTTTTTTATTTTCGTGTGAAATAATATGCTTAAGTAAATTATTTCAAATATTAATGTTTATGGATGGCAGTACTTTCATTAAATCAACAAATTAAGTATTGTGAATAAATATTTTCTTTTTGATTTAACACCTAATATCACTGTCGGTTTAACACCTAAGCAATATTATTCGTAAAATAAAATAAAAATAAAAAGCAAACAAACTATGAAGATGATACATGATTATTAAGTCGCGTAGATTCTTATCAAATCTGACATATACCAAATACCATGCAATGCAATTTGCAAGTTTGCGTCTCTGAATTATTCAATCCGTCGCTGCAGTGGTTTAACTGCTCCGCCTTTCATCTTCCACTTTGAACCCAACAACTACAAAGGCAAAGCTTCGCAAGATATCAAGAATGCTACAAGAAAATCTTTTGTTTGTTTGTTTATTGGCCTGTCTTTGTTCTGTTCTTTTTTGGGGGCTGGGGTGGTTAGTAGATGAAACTACGTGAATATCTTCAATTCTTTATTGATGGAAGAAAGCATGGTTTGCTGGAAAGGAGGAATGACGTTGGCCATCAGCATCATACTACTACTAAGGACAAGCAGGCAAACAGTATCCAATAGTTGGGGGATAAAATTGCAAAGAAAGTAAAAGATGGAGATCTCAAGTGGCATAACGACAGCATAAGAAAGGCCACGCAGGACTTCCATTTCGGTTTCGCTGACAGGGTCGACATTACGACATATACAGCTATGTCGTCAAGAATAAGTAACTCCAAGTAATTGAAGGATGAACATAACAGCGTGCAATTGAAGGACGATCGTAACGGTTCAAGTTCCAAACACTATCATATCGAGCAACCAACTAGGGGTGAAAGAGGGTAGAGTTTTTTTTTAGGCAGCTTGAACTCGAACTCGAATAAGTGTTTTTCGAGTCTGATCTTTTTCAGCTTGAGCTCAAGCTTGAGTTTATTTCGAGTCGAGCTCAAGCCTGATGCTATCCGGCTCTTTAGGCTTGCAGGCCTCATAAGTTCTATGTTTTATCTCTTCTATTGGATCTTTTTATCTTCAGACCCATTACTTACCTTCAGCCTTAGTCGGTCCCCCAGCCCACTCCCTTACTCCCTTCCCTTTGCACTTCGTCGAATCGTCGGTTTTGTCCTTCTCCTCTCCCACTGTCCCAGGCACCACGCTCCTAACTCCTAAGCCCTAATCCGTTCAACCCCAAGTACGATTCACACAACCCCAAGCACAATTCGCACGAAGAAGCAATTGGCGGTTCGATTCACACAACCCTAGGCACGATTTACTGGAAGAAGCAATTGGTGGCACGATTCACACAACCCCAGGCATGATTCGCACGATTCACACGACGATCGCATTGCCTTGGCTTGTTATCGCAGTTCGCACCAGCCACTAGGGAGCAGTGGATCGGACACCTGAAGATGAAGTAACGCCAAAATTGAGAGATTCGAGCCAACTCAAGCAGACGAGGGAGTCAGGGAATAGCCAAGACTTATGATTTGGTAGCTGCATAGTGGACCTGAAGCTAACGGCGACGGAGTCCAAGATCAGCAACTTCACCTGTAACATTAATTGAGCCTCAAGCCCTTTCGAGCTGAGCTCGAGCCCGAAAAATTTGGACTTGACCAACTTGAGCTCGAGTTCAAGTAGTAATGAATTGCAATAGGCCCAAGCTCGAGCTCGGGCTCGGCCCAGCCCATTTTCAGCCCCATAACCAACAAACATGTTGACCCGATGACCTGTTCTGTTGCGCAGAAATAGAGTGAAGCGATGAATCAACCAACAGATACTACATCAAGGCAAATGGTCATCACTAGTCCAACAAGGAATGGAGAACTTTTTTTCCCAAAATTTAATAAATTTGATGTGTGTGTGTGTGTGTGTGTGTGAGAGAGAGAGAGAGAGAGAGAGAGAGGAAGCTCCCAGGAAACAGTATCAAATAAAGATTTGTCATATTCATTTTCTTCCCTTCATTTACCAATAGTCACCACATGAGCATTTGCCATCATCAAAGCGATGGAATCTGTTATTGTCCCTCACAATGATCACTCTTCCAGTGCACTTGGACATAAATTTTATTGCTGTGTGACAATCGCTGCAGACACGCAAGTTCTTCATGATTCGAATTGCCCTATTTGGAGGAAAGGTGATGAGTGCAAAAGCAATGGCCAGTCTTTCACTGTGATATCTGATGGTGAGATTCTTTTCTTCACCATCCACCTGTCTGTGCACCGAACTTGTGTCTGGAACGTAACCAGCTTTCTCCATTTGCTCTCCTACTTCCTCCAGCTTTTGATAGATTTCTGTAGTTTTCGCATGGGATCTATCCCCGGCTGCAAATGTGTGAACCTTGTTTCCGTCCTCAACCCAACTTAAACCTGTCTCCTTCTTCATCCCTCGGTCTCTAAGCATCATTCTAGCTTTGGCAGAGTCAGCATACCTTCCAGCAGCCGCATAAGCATTTGATAGAAGGACGTGTAGGCCGGGGCTAACCGCACCCAGCTCAAAGACCCTGTCAGCAGCGTAAGCTGCTAATTCTGTATTACCATGAATTCGACATCCTGTGAGGAAAGCTCCCCAAACAGCTTCCGTCGGTTCCATGGGCATTTCCTTAATAACACAAAGTGCATCTTGCAATTTACCAGCACGACCCAGCAAGTCCACCAAGGATGCATAATGCTGAGCTCCTGCCTCGATCCCAAATTCTTTCATTAGCTCAAAGTAGTATTTCCCCTCCTCGACAAGCCCTTTGTGGCTACAAGCATATAGCACACACAAAAAGGTTATAAAGTTTGGCTTCATTCCAACACTTTCCATCTGCTTGAACAAATTGAATGTTGTTTCAGTATGAGAGTGCTGAGCACAAGCAATCAGCATTGCATTCCACATCCCAAGATTCCTAACAGGTATTTCATCAAAAACCCGATAAGCCTCCTCAACAACTCCGCACTTAGAATACAAAGAAACCAAAGAACTGCCAACAAAACTCGATGAATCAAAACATGTTTTGAAACAAAGCCCATGCATCTGTTTTCCCAGCTCAAGAAACGTCGAATTGCCGCAAACCCGCAGAACACTGGAAAATGTGAAATCATTCACATCCATCTCTTCATTCAAAGCTTGTTTGAACAACTTCAAAGCTTCCTCGTCTTCACCCAGCTGAGTGTACCCGTATATCAACCCACTCCACGAAACTACATTTCGGTCAGGCATTACATCGAACAGTTTCCTCGCATCCGCAATCTCCCCGCACTTCGCATACATATCTACCAAAGAGCTCCCCACGAACACATCCCCATCAAACCCTGTTTTCAAAGCCAGACAATGAATCGATCTTCCCAGTTCACATCTACCCAGAATTGCGCAAGACTTTGTGGCGCTAGGATATATATGATCGTCTGGCCGCATTCCATGGTGGAACATGCGGCGAAAGAACTCCAGCGCGAGCAGCGGAAGTTCATTCTGGGCAAACGACGATATAATAGAGCTCCAAGTTGTGGATATCCTGTAAGGCGCTTCGTTGAACACTTGCCGGGAGAGAAGCGGGAGCTGGGTCTTGGAATAGAAGTTGATGAGGTGGTGGGAGACGAGAGGGATGCTCTGGAGGCCTGATTTAATGATATGGGCATGGAGCTGAAGACCCTTGGGAAGAGTTCTTGAATAGGTAATTGAGAGAAGAAGGTCACAGAGTTGTCTGTAGGTTTGCTCGAATGACCACTTATTCAACGGGTTCTGGCGCGGAGTTTGTGGGTTCTGGGCTTTGAGGAGTTGGAGCATTTAGTCGCTGCAAGAAAACGAGAACGCTTTAGAACCAGCTTGAAGAAAGGTCAGGCGGAGTACACACGGGTAAATTGAGTGAATGGTCCCAAATCGTTTCATTCGTTTCAGATTGATGCAAAACCTTTTCTTATCTCATATACGTCCCGAGCCCTTTATTTTTATTTTTATTTTTTATGTATTTAGAATTAAACTAAACATTTTTCTTTTAACCAAAAAGCACATAACAGATATAATGTGTCCATTCTCGATGGAAACCAAAGGGGGTCATGCGTCCACGCAGTAGAAGTTCAGATGTTAAATATGTATCAAGGTCATACATTTTCATTAGTTATAATGTTTTTGATCATCTAGGGAATAATTTGAAATGTTTTAATGAGTTTAGACTGTATATGAAATAAAATTAAGATTTCAGACCAAGTGAGATGATTTCAAAATGTTTGAAATACAAATTATCAACGCAATAACACACTTCACCTAAATGCATCAAATGCTCTTGAAATTAGAGATGTAAATGAATAGAGCATTCAGTTAACCGTTCGGTAAGAGTTTAATTATGTTTATTTATTTAATTAAATGAATGAACACAAACAAATTTTTTTTGTTTGATTAGACAAGCAAACAAACACAAACAAGGTCTCATTCATTTATTTACGTTCACGAACCATTCGGTTATTATTTGTTTATATTCATTTATGTTTATTTATTTATATATTAGCCGTATATTTATTATTATAAATATTTTTATAGATAATATTTTTTTTATTAATATTCATATACTCCACACACACATGATTATGCTCCAATCTCTCATAAATTAACTTATTATTTTTGTTTCCCCAAATATAATTAGTCACTTCCTTCACAGTGTCATTTCAACATCATGTTGAGTCAATAATCGCTCTCATTATCACCTGTTGCTCTCTCAGTCATTGCTAGACTTGCTCCAATTAGATTAGCAGTAGCCATCAACTTTAATTATTTGTATTTGTATTTATTTATTAATAAACGAACGAACACAAACAAAAAAGTTATGCCCATTTATTATTCATGTTCATTCAAACATGTATATGGTTTGTTCGTGCTCGTTCGGTTCATTTACAACCCTACTTGAAATCACTTGAGTAAGAGAATTAACTACTTCAATTGACACTCGAAACAATTAACCTGTCAAACCAGTAAATTGGTTATGGGTGTCAAGAAAGTGGGGTATTAATAAGGGATGCCCAGTTCTAAAACTTGCCCCAACAACAAAGCCACCCTTTTGCCCTTCTATACCCTCTCTGCTTCTTGCTTCGGGTTGGGTAATTTTTACTCGCACCTTCTCAATTTGGTAGCATGAAGGATTGAGTTTTCAATTCCTCAGCTAACATAATTTATATAAATGAGTAAAATTGGCACTGTCTTGTAAAAATATATACTCCTTCTATCTTATATTCTTTACATCGTATTCCTTTTTGAGTTATTTTAAATTTTTTGCACTATTTTCTTTTTTAGGTAAATTTTATTAGGTGTATTGACCGTTTTGCCCATTTTCTATTGTCACTTTGGAAAAGAAAATTAACAATTTCTCCCAAATTGATCTGGATGGTGATGGGTTTTGCTCGACTCTCAATACTTAAGGCAAATTGCAATTGGGTTTTTACCACATCAAGATTGACGGTGGTCGGTGTCAGGTCTTCTCCCGCTCTCAAACAATGGTGGCCATTTGTATCGGCGAGATCGAAGGAGTAGGAGCATGTGGTAGGAACGAACTACGACGAGGCATGGGGTACGCTTGTGGGTGGTGGAGGAGGTAGAGGAGATGGTTGGCGATCGAGGAAATGAGGACATCGAGAATGCACAGAGATCAAGAACAGCTAGAGATTAAGGATGGCGGTGAGTGAGTTAAGGGCGATCATGGATAGCGGCAGATCAAAGGAAGACAAAGTTGAAGGTGATGGTCGGAGATCGAAAATGGCGATCGCATGAGATTGAGGACGGCGGTGATCGATCAATGGGTGTCAGGGGCAATGGAGAACGATTAACTAATCAACACGATAGAAAACGATTGATTCACGAGTCCTGAGGGCGATGGAGAATAAGGTGCCAGATTGAGGCAAAGGAGGCAGCGAGGAGCGGTGGATATTCGTCAGGCTGGCGACATGGAGGTTGGGACGGAGACAATGGCAGTGATTGTCTGGATCATCTTGATGACAAGGTGTTTCCAGGCAAAAACTGGAGAGGGAAGAAAAGGTTTTTGTGCGTGTTGCTCTGAATGAGGAAGAACATGGGCAAATTAGTAAATGCACAATCTTTTTTAAATTGTGTATCAAATAGAAATGGTGCAAACAATGTGGGATGGAAAGAGTATATATATATATTTTTAATACCATTTAATGCAAAGTAAAAATAATTAGTATTATGTGACAATAAATATGTCTAGTATACATACATACATGTGAAGTATATGTAGTAATAGACCTTAAATCTGTACGTGTTTAAGTTGCATAACAAAAGTACTTATGGGCAGGGGCGGACCTATTAAGGGGCAGGGGGCTGCTGCCCCTCGAAAATTTTGAAACTTTTGATATATAGGGTACTAAATTGCTTACATCAAGAGAATTTGGGGATTAGATAGGTATTCTTGCCCCCTCGAAAAATATGGAAGAATATAAAAATAGGGGGCAATGTGGCATGCGTTTAATAAATTAGGGATCAAATTGGTGGTTGTCCCTTTAGCTTTAAACAACTGCTCATAGAATTATTAGAATATAGGAAACGCCAAACTGTGACGTTTTTTGAGTTTGCACTCTTCCAAAATCCTAATCTCGGTGAGTCCAAATCAGGACCAAAATCGCAAAGCAGCCAGAGCTGAGAGCTCCAATCCGAAGGACTAAGGAGAAGCTTGGACGATGTCGACGTTGCGAGTTGCGCGCGACGACCTCCGCACTCTCGACACTCCACAACTCCTCCTCCGCCCGAGCCTGAGCGGCGAGCGCATTTCTCTCGACCACCAGCCTACCGCTCCGCGTCCCTGTTCGGCTATTCTGTTGTTCCTTGTTCGTCCATATTCGCGATTCGCGAATCGCACCCGCTCCCCGACTCCCGGCTCCCAGCTCCAGAGTCCCGACTCTCCCGATCACAAATTTGCCTACAACCGGCTGCCTGTGCCTGGTAAGTGGTAACTAAACTTAAGTTATTAACTGTTTAAATAATTTTTTATTATTTGTCAAATTTTAGTTTGAATTTTATCTTATCATTATCTAATTGAGTAATTGTTTAATTGTTTAAATGATATTTATATGTAATTAAATTGAGTCAATTGACTAGAGTATAATAACCAAACAATGAAACAGACGAACAAGAGCAGACAGTGCCAGAATAGGGAATTTTCACTTGGGGGGCTGGGGGCGGGATGAGATTCAATTACATATAAATTCATGCTTTGTGAGTAAAAATGTAAAATGCGCAAAAACTTGATGAGATTTTTCAAGATTTGACATGGTTTAATGGTTATGGATAATGAATAATTATGATAAAATAAATAATTATAAAAATTGCTGGGATTTTTGTTGGTTGTCCCATTTGTATGCATATGCATAATCTAATTATGATTTATGAGTTTCAAATTTTGTTATTTGGTTATGCAATGCAATGCGCCAATGCCTCACATAAATGAAACATGATTTGTTTTGTTTTCTTTTTTCAGTTTGGACTCGATACTTAATGATTTCAGAGATATGAAGGAGCGTCGTGTCACATTTTGAATTTAAATTTTTACAAGTAGACTTAATCATGTTTATGTACTGTTATAAATTTTATGACTTGTATGAACTGTATTATTTTGTTTGTATAAGGATTGTACAAATTTGACAAATTTTTTCAATCCTGCCCCCCCGAGTGAAAATTCTTGGTTCCGCCACTGCTCATGGGTACCTTACCTGTATCGATTCAATTGGGAAAAGACCTCCTTAAGGCGTAGATGGATTGGTATAAGTAGCCACCCTTAAACTAACTGCACTTAGCTCCTTAATCCATCATGTGACAGTGTGTGATTCTCACGCCTTCAACTCCACTGTTGCCCTAAAAATTGAAAATGTGTTCTAATTGGACCGTAGGAAAGGATAACGACTTATGTGACTACATTGTTGAACTACAAGAGCTGGAATTGTATTTTTTGCCTCCATAATTTCAGCAGCAGGACAGCATTGTATTTGTGAAGCTCAAACGATGTCGTTAGACTGCCCGCCAATTTGTTCTCTCACCAGAGTTCCACAACCGCCAGAAGCCCTAAGCCCCAGGCCCCTAATCCTCAATTCATTTATACTCGATCTACTCTTTCACTTAGAAACTCTAGAGAATTCCTTTATCGCGGCAAATGGAGCGAACTCTACGAGATGAAGAAGGAGCGATGATGAGGAGATCGGCGCCAGAGTCGGTGGTTTCGTTCACGATTGGCCGGGCCATGGTAACTCTCCTCTCCGCCAGACCGAAGAAACTCCGAGACGCCATTTCTCGTCTATGTCCCGATTCAAAGAAAGCTGCTGTTGGTTCGTTGGACGAGTCTCTCTGGTTTCTACACAGATACGTGACAGATTTGGCTCAGAGGGAGGGGGCAATGGATGAAGTGCTCGTCCCGCTGATCGAAAACTCGTTGAAGTCCAAGGATCCAAAGCTCGGGGGGCAGGCTATAGTCATTATCGACCGGCTCTTCCAGGACGAGATTCTTTTCCGAGAGGTTGCTAGGAGTCTGGTAGACATTCTTGTCAGGAGAGAGGATCGTTATGTTGCCTTTGGTTGGTGTATTCTCGTTCGGGGCGTTTTGGAGTACGAGAGTCTCACTGATATGCTCCCTCTGTATGGTAAGGATATCAGAATCCTTGCCATATCTTATATACTCCACAGGAGGTTGAATTTATCCTCGTTAGATTTATACCTCTGTTTCCCTAATATATTACCATATAAATCTGTTTTCTTCATGTTTTATGAACTTGGTCTTCTCTCTTATTCTTCTTTTCACCCATAGATCATTTTATTTTTTTATTGCCTATTGCAGGAATAAGGGAGAGGTATAATGATTTGTTGGTGATGCTTTGTTCTTGTATTTCACGTTTGTTGTCTATCATAAGTAATGGGAGGTAATTATAGCTCTGTATTTATTCTCAGCTTATTGTATTTCGCAAAACTTGTCCTCTTTACCATTTACACAATTAATTCATGATTTTCTTTTTTTCAAAATTTCTTATACAAGTATAAACTTTTTATATGAAAATAGTACCTTAAAGACTCTAGCTTGTAAATATACTTTTAAATTTTTTTTTATAATACAAATTAATATGAATATATTTAAGTCAGAATTTAGTCAAAAAAGGTAAAAGGGCCAACCTTTGTGAAACGGAGGGAGTATATGCTTTCGTGGTTCCATGTGCTCAATTCCAATTCTCAAGCTTCTCATGATGCGCTTTCTTTGAACCTTTTAGAACCAATATGAAAAAAGTTGATAATCTTGGTTTTGGTACAATCTGAGTGATGCTACATTTGTTCTAGTTTTACATATTTCGTGGATAGGAACAAATCTTCGTTTCTTACTTGTGAAGTTTTTTTGGGTTTTAAATATTTTATAAACAGTTGTTGCTTAAAATAGTGCTTCCTCCCAATTAGCAATCAAAAGTACTTCTATGTGTTGGATCAATTTTGCAGAATGGACATCTTCTCCAAATTAAACCTTTTGTCTTATTGATTGGCTGTATTATTTAAAACTGAAATAAAAATGTGTAATCTGGTTCCCTTTTCATCTGAAAAGCATTTGTGAGATTGCCTAGTGAAGTTTGGTTTTGTGAACCCACATTAGCCTTTGGTTTCTATAGTATTTTGCAGGATAAGTTTGAGCTTCCTTCACGAGTAGCCATATCTGCTGCAGACTGTTTGATATCTCTCTCTGAAGCATTGACGAAGAAGTCTCACATACCAAGTAGCAAGGGTAAATCATTGGGTTCAAGTGCCTTTGAGCCGCCAGTTTCTTTAGTGCCCACCAGCATTGCTGAGCGGGAAGAAAAACTATCTGTACATTTGGAAGTGCAGCCCATTGACACTGAGCATTTGCTTTTGGACCATCTAGACGACCTCATTTATTTGGTTCAGAAACTCCTTGCAGTATGTTTTGAACTTTTCTTACTCTTTTATCTGTCTTTTTCTTTTCTTTTTCTTTTTTGGCCGAATACTCTTTGGTCTGTCATCGGTGTTGTCTTCTTTCTTTTTTTCTTTATTGATTTCTGTGATTGTTGTTTCTTCTCTGAGCTGTGCTCATTTTGCTTGAAATTTGTTTTGTAAAATTTTTGTCTTATGTTTATTAATTGGATCAGTGGGCCCACCTTTAGAAATCAAAGATGGTAAGATTTCTCTTTGGCCAAGAGTACAGTATTTTTATTTCTTTGCCAGTTTGTTATCAATTGAATTAACGAGTGTAATAGCAATGAAGCAAATATCTGAAACAAGAATAAGCTTCCTGAGTGGAAGACATAATTTAGTCACACTGGTGAGTTTTGGTTCTGTTGAACAAGATCTTAAATGTAGAGAGACACCAAAAGTGCAACATATGAACCATATGGGTTTCCTTGTTCATCCCTTTAGGAAACAATGAATTTCCTCTATGTGAAATTTGATTAACTTTGTCAGGATAGATTCTCAATTAATATGATTAATCTGCTCAAGTACTTGATTAGAAGCTGTACCGTTGCACCAGATGCTGAACTATTATTGTATCATCCTGGAATAATTATGGTATCATACTAATGAGTTTAATTTGCACCTGTAGTGGAGCAAAAGAAGTCGCACTTTACATGCCAAGGGATTGGAACTTGTTTTGAAGTGGTTGCAGGAAATAGGGGGAGAATATGGTGCGATTCGCAAAGAGGCAGGTCCTTTGTTTATACGATGGTTTTAGCATATCTGTATCTGATCATATGTGATCTCTTTTCCTCTTAACCAGCTCCTCTGCCGATTGAAACAGGTTCAAACATTTTAAAGACCGGAAAGCAACTACTCTCTTCATGCTGGAAAAATTATAGTTTGTTAATGCACTTGGATAAGAAAATCCTGAAGAATTACAAAGAGTTGCTAGAACAGTACATTTCGGGCATCCAGGTAGACAAAACAATGGACTTATGACACCGATATTAATATTTTTTCTTTGTAGGTGTTACTTTATGAAGTCAAATCAGTAACATTATTTAACTTTTCTTCTTGGGTTACTCAAAATGGGTTTTTTATGTTACTCTGTTATGATTAAGATTATGGTTTTCTATACTGTGTGAATTCAGTTGTAAAGTTGCTGATGCCAAAAAGTTTGCAGTATTTTACCGATGCTGGTGTTGAGGGACAGCTTGGTGGCAAGGATAGTAGTATATGGATGAGAAAGCTTTTCCTCACTTGTTTGTGCCTTCTCCTGGGCCGTTTTTCGGGGAAGAAATTGGAAGGCATACTGTTGCAATATGGAACACAGATATCACACATTCTTTTATCACAGGTAAACATGTTTGAGGAGGTCTTGCTCTTGAAAAACAGGGTTTTTTACATGGGAAAGTTACATGAGTAATCTGTGGAATCTTGTGCTAAGCCCTTGGTTTAAAGGACGGGACTGGATTCACTGAAAATAACTCAACAAGAGTTCATGATTAGTAGCTTTGTTGGGGCATTCAATGTTAGATTTGGGTGTATGGCTGCTTTCCAGTAGCTGAATATTTGAGGTTGACATGGTTTTTGCAGGTCTGGTGCTTTTTTTTCCCTGTCTTTTTCAGTTCTTATCGGAATTCCTATTGTTTTATCCATTTTGGTTTTCAGATAGGAAGGTATTTAAGTTAGCATTTCCCATATGATTTGCATTAGGAGGGTTTCTGTGGACTTAATTGTGGCTAGGGCTGCTGAGCCTTTGTATTCTTAGCAGCATAGTTTGAGTGAAATTTGTTCAAATAAATATACAGTGATATCTTTTTGTTACTAATTAAAAGGTGGATTATCAGCAATGACTCTAGTCATCCTATCCTATTTTTGAATGAAAAATTCAAGCGAACTACTGGTAACCACTTAAATAATTATATCCTCTATTAAGTATTACTTTCAAAAATAGGTTTTGGAGTATTAGAGTTGGGTTCAGAAAACTCGGTACCATAAAGAACATTATTATCGGGCTTCCACTTCAGTTAATATACCTTAAAAACAATAAATCTTTCATTATAGATATTTAGGATGAGCAAGTACAGAAAAATTTTCTCAGCTATTCCTTTTCCAAATGCAGAATTAATTAAAAATAGTCATCTAGAAAACTCTATTAGTCCATAGGTTTGCTTTTTAGTTCAGTTGACCCTCCCTCCCTCCCTCCCTCCCTCTCTCTCTCTCTAATGGATGTTGTGCTTGTTTTCTAAAATATCCAAAATCTTGAAGATGCCATAGGATGATTTGCATCTTTTTTCCTAAGTAGCTCCTTTTCCCCTTAGAGATTTTATTTAATGTACCTGTTCTTGAAGCTTGTCCTGCAGGAAACCAATCTCTTTTATTTTTCTATGTGGGGTCTCTCCGAGTGTCTGGCCATCGTTGTTAAAGTGGGGATAATCCCACTTTCATAAATCAAGGGAAATTTTTGGTGTTTATATTGTAGTGAGGCCTCTCCACTATTTGCCAATTATTTCAGGTTTGCCGCTTAAACATGGTATCAAAGCCCAATGCTATTGTTTCCCTGTTTCCTCTTCGACCCGTTTTCATGGTCCATGTCACGTACCCATTTTTAGACATCTCACCAACCTACACGTAGAGGGTGTGTAAGAGTGGGGGCTATCCACACTGTTTTGTCAAGGGGTTTTTTGGTGCTTTACTGCTTTACATTGTAGTGAGGCCTCTCCACCAGTCCACCCATTGGTGATTGGTTTTTTAGATGTTTTGGCACCCGTTAATTATTGGTTTTTTTAGATGCTTTGATAGCCCGTCTTACAGAAATTCATTTTGTCATGTTCATTTGCCTGTTAATGAACTGGACCAGTTTACTTATCCAAAAATTAAAAAACTAAAAAATAAAAAAGATAACAGCATAACAACAACATAATGTCACCGTTGCGGTTATCATGGTTCATGTACTTATGTTCTCTCTCTATCTTTTCTTTTCCTGTCATAATGTGGAAGCTTCGTAGCAATGATGAGGGATTAATAGATGGAGTTGTCGCCATATTAAAGATGATCATCTTTAGCCGAAATCATCCATCTGCAAGTGATCTAACTGGCACAAAAGAGATGGATGCTCTGTTGCCGTTACTGCTGCAATTTCTTGATGAGAGGGATGGTGCTGCAAGAGCTGTGGTTATTCTGATGGCAGAATACTGCTCCATGTATTCTTTTATCCAATTTATATTGGTTGTTGGCCAATCTGGTAAATCTTTAAGGTCTGTTACTGGATTTTCCTCTAATGTGGGTTAATGGTTTGCCAGAAATGCAGATGGTCAGTATCTCAAAGAAATTTTAAGTCGTCTTGCATCTGAGAATACCATTCAAAGGATGAATGCTGTTGATGTTCTTTCACAACTAATTTACATATCGAATCAGAATGAATCAGAAAGCACACTTTCAAATTCATTGTGGTACGGTATTGTTGCATTAAATGTTGTGATGGCGTGGGTCATTCTGGCTCAATTGTGTTGAACTCTTGGTCTAATATATATAATTACCACGAGTATGCAGGCAAGATGTATCAGATCACTTGCTAGGCCTTCTTGGTGATAAAGAATCTTCTATTCGAGAACAGGCCATCAATTTGCTTCCATTGATTGGTAAGAATAACTTGGTCAAATCTTGCATGCCCATGTTTTCTATTGTGTCATTTAAATGATTTATGTACTTGAAACTAATAGCTAATCTCAGTCAATGTTGTTTAAAAAGCAAAATACACTCACCTGGTGATAGGGACTCGAGAAATCTGTAGTAGCCCAAGGCAACATGTCTTGAATGGGGCGCAAAAGCGTTTTGCACCTAGGTGCTAGGGTGCATGCCTTGCTGAAGTCTATCTCCAATCATGTCTATGTTAAAGTTTTGAGTGGAAAACTTGCATTACATTTTAAAGGGACTGGTTTCAAGGTTGCATACACCTTTTGAGAAGGGAAACAAATATTTTGACACAGTCAAAGCACCCAGATGACTAGAAGAAGTGAAAAGAAAATAAAGTCAGGATGAACTATTTTGTACCAGCATTTGTTCACAATGATTTTGTCTTCGTATTTCAGACAGAATACAACAAAAACAAATGGTGGGAATGAGATCACATGATTTGGGTATTAGCAACACTAATTCTAATAGAATCCAGCTTTATTATCTTTCAGAAAATCCTAAAAATAAAAATTTGGTCATCTACGCTTGAATATAGCATCTAAGTATGTAACTTAGTTCCTTTTACGTTATAGTTTTTAAGGGGATGGTGACATTTTTCTTTAATACTTGGGCGTGTGCTTTTTGGTGTGCCTTGCACTGTGGGTGATACAAGGATTGTACGTCTTGTGTGTCCTTTTGCTTTTAGCTACCTTGATTTGGGTGTTGAAAACACAGATTGACCACGCAAATATGAGTTAATTCTGAATTATCCTACTTGTTAATGTTGTATTTCAGTTGCAGTCAGTGATTTAGTGTCTATGATACTTTGGTGTTTTGGATATTTTCTTTCTAGGCTTTAATGAAGATGAACCTACCGAAGAACCTTCTAAACCTATTTCTAAGGGGGAAGGGTTTGGAACATACTTCTTGTTATTGCAGTGATAGCCGTCTTTTCTGAAGACCTCTTTCTTTTCTTCTCATTTCTCAGTTTGTTGATTGGAAGAGGATAACCGCTATAATATTGGATGAGTCCCACTGCATATTGTAGAGTCATTTTATATGTTCTCTCAGAATGGATATATTGCTTCATGTGAGATTGCTGATAGCCGTTAACTTATACTGATCATGTGAACTACTGCAGTAACTTTGTAAATATGTAAGATTAAGTATTGAAGAGGACTTACACTGAAATGTAGATACAATCGTTAAGTTCTGTTTTTTCCTGCAGATCCATCTGTTGTTTTGCCTGCATTAGTTCAGCTTGTTGACTCGTCAGATGGGAGAGCACAATCATCTGCTTGCGATTCTCTGATTAGACTGCTAAAATATCATAAACAGAGCCCTAAAGTTATATGCTTGCTGCTGGAAATCCTTAGGTATGCTGTTCTGTTGTTCATTTGCATGAAATTAGACTGCTTAGTCTGCTTAGCCTTTTATTACTGTTATTTTTTGTTTATCTTTCATTCTAGTTGTTATTTCAAAACGTGGACTATGTGAACTAAAGTTATTGCTGTTAACTATTTTACTCATTTGATCTTATTATTTACAGTAATCGTACCAAAAGCCTTTGTGATCTAGAGCATAGCAGGAATGCAGTAAAAGGTGTGAGCTCGCCCCCTCCCTCTTTTCCTGCAGGAAGAAAGAAAAGGAAAAGATATACTGCATTTCTTTTTCTTTCAGTACCTTTAAATAGTCTGTCTATAAAAGTCCTCTGTTGTGCACTGTTCAGTCAACAGACTAAAACTTCAAGAAACCTTGAATGCATCATCCTACATTTATTCTTTTTGTTCGTTTTTATTCATCTGTTCAATGCTCAACAGTTTAAAGTACCATGCAGGACTGAATTTGGATGGTGATCCAGTTCTGAAGCTGATTCCTGAGTGGTCTAAAAGTGTAAGAGCAAAGCATAATTATTCCATACACATATACATATAGCATTTGTGTATATTGGTGTCCCATGGGGGAGAAGGGATGTTAATTACTTAGTTGCTGTAGCTTTGATCTTTCCCATACTTCAATGAAAATTTTTGAACCATGTGGATTATATTCCAGCAGCACAAGCTGCTCCAAGTTTTGGTACCCACAATTGTGATGAAGCAGTGACGCAGCTACGAAGTGTAAAAGAAACTAGTTCATACACAACAAGCTAGTGTTCAAGAAACTAAATTATGAATTTAAAATGGCCGTTATATATAGAGCCTTAAGTTGCAAGTCCTAATAAACTTCTACTATGCACTAAAGAAGCTGAAAAGAATCAGGGCTTCAACTTGATAAAGACAGTAAGAAATAAATAATAAAAATAACTCTTAAATCATAGTTGACGCTGGCTAGAAAACTAAATCCGTAGTCTCTTTTTTTTCCGAAAGTAAAAGATTTCTTAAAAATCCTTTATTGGTTCTATAAATTTAAACTAATAAAATCTAAAAAATAACATTTCAACTCTGAAAAATAAAATGCCCCTAAAAATAATTACAAAAATGATATAAAGTAGAATTGTGTGTCTTTCCTGGGTTGTATCTTGCAGGGAAATACTCGACTCAGAATAATGAGCAATTTCCTCAAGATGACACTTTCACCTGTGACTCTGAGAGATTGAAAATCCAAGATATTTGAATTATGGGAATGAAGTGTTTTTCAGTAAATGTGGTTAAGTCTGCGTTTGTTGTCCTTTGCAATGTGCATGCCATGCATATATTTTTTCTGTCTCACTTCTTTATGTTAAAACTAGCTAAAGCTCCAAAATATTTGCATATTCCCATGTTATTAAATTTTACTTTTTCTTTTGTTTTGTAAACCTAAATCAGGTTCAAGACTGGAATGCCTTAATTGAACCTTTGCTTGATAAGATGTTTGCGGAGCCATCGAATGCTACTGTTGTCAGGTTTCTTAGCTACATAGGTGAGCAATTAGCAGATGCTGCAGGAGTGGTCCTCCAGCGGGTTCTATTACAGATGAAAGGACAGGCATTGTAAGTTCATGAGGCGTTGCAGTTTTAATAAATTTCCTTTGCATTGTTTTGCTTTTCCTTCCCCATTCAGGGTTGTTTTTAAATTATAGTAGGGAGAGGATGTACCTGCAGAACTGAAAGTTGTAATGTCTGAAGACAAAGATTGAACAATCTTTACAGTGTTAATTATGCATGAAAAACAAGTAGCAAGTTGGTACTTAGGGGGATAGGTAGATTAGATGTTAAGGCCTTTAGTTTGTGCATCTTCATCAGACATGGAAGAATGAACACCAAAATAAAGCTGTCTTCTTTTTATTACAATGAAATCATCTGTAAACGACCATGGTTGAGTGCAACGTTCATAGATGCTAGGTAGTGCTGTTTCATTCTTGTGATGATTTAGGGTTCTTTTCTCAGATAAATAAGGCCTCATCTCATATAAAATATTGACATTCATATTAGTTCTCAACCAGTTAAGTGTAAGTAAAAAAGAAATAAACTGATGCCAATGCACATGCTTTTTGCCATGGAATTCATCACAATTGTTGGTTGTTTCTCTGAGCGACTAAATATACTCTCTTCTGAAATAAGTTGGAAAGGAAAGAAGAAAAAACACACTTTTTGCTACATGAGATAATGTTTTCCCCTAATTACATTCTTATCACACTTTTCATATTTTACTTGCAACTCCAGTTTCATATTTATTTAATATTAGTTGCAATTCTTTCATTGACAAGTTTTGTTCCAGGAGCATGCTTTGTTATCTAATATGAAGCATTTATTACAAACAAGAAGGTCATATATCTGATTCCCTTTTTTATCATACTGTTTGCTGACTGGACATTTGCCTTCTCCTTTGGCAGGATGAGCAATGACCGTATACCTGTACTGGAAACTAGAACTTTTTCTACAAGTGACGAGGACTTGAAGATACAACATCAGTCTCTATTTGAGCGGCTGTGTCCATTACTTATAATTAGGCTGCTTCCTTTGAGGGTCTTTAATGATGTAAACTTATTTGTCATGTATGGTCAACTTGTTAATCAAGGTAACTTGGATCTTAATTTTTTCTGACTTCATGAGCTTCTTTTATTCCCATTTGCTGTTATTATACTCAATCTTTTGAAGGACAATATTGATTATTTTCACAATATCACTCACTTTCTGAAAGCTTTTTGTTGGACTCTTTACTATACTGTTTTGTATCCTCTGTGTAGTTGACATAAGGTGCATATTCTCCCTCTGTCCCATTTTAATTGAAAAAGTAAAATGATTCAATGATGGATCTAGAAAGAAAAGAATTGTTATAAGGTGATACTGCTAAATGTTTCAGTCACATAGGCTGATCTAAATCTCTCTACTTAATTTTGTAAAGAGTGTGATACCCTCAATTTTCTGTTGAGGTGAGGGCAATACATGCCACATACTTTTGAAGTTCCTGAAGGATACCTTAGTTTGGCTAATTTTTTATGGAGAAATGAGGATAAGTAAGGTGTTAAATGTTTCTGTTTGTTGTGGTACTCAAGAAGCCATCGACAGAGAACCTTGTCATAGTGTATTTTCAGCTTGTCAAATTCAAGTTTTCAACTTGTCATCCCTTTTTCGTTACCAACTCACATGGGGGGGTGGGGTGGGGTTTGAATGGCAAAGATAATTTTGAATCTGCAGGTTTCTAGGATCCCTTATTTTCTATTGATGCAAGTGTCTTACCTCTGCCTGTCTGAGGTTCATAAGGAATAATATGATTGTGACAAATAGGCTCCTAGGAAAAAAATATTCTTGCTATTCTTGTTTATGGGTTGCTAAGGATGTTCAGGTCAATTTAGTCTGAGATATAACTGGGCTGCATGACTGAACAAACTTTCCTCATTCTTTATTGTTGTAGGTGGTATATCCTTCATATTTAATTCTTTTGAATTCAATTTCAGGATTCAGAGATCTAAACAACCTTCCTGACGACTGTATTGCTACCTTTCTTCTTAAAAGGTTGATTTGATTCTTATTATGAAAAATATTTGCTATCTATATAATCATAAATTTATCAATCTATCCATGCATCTATGGTCTTTCTGATACTTCCAGTTACAGGGCTTTCTGTAAGTTAGAGTATGAAGATGTTAGGAAACTTGCTGCTGAGCTTTGTGGGCGCATTCATCCTCAGGTATGTAGCAGTTCTGACACCAAATTGATTTGCTGAACTTTTTTCTATAGACAGGAGAGGTGGCAAAATTTCCAGATACCATCCCTTGATCGTTATTCTACATTTCTTCTTCTTTTTACCTTTTCCTGTATCCTGCTAAATTTCTCTTTGGGTGGCAAAAAAAATATTGAGGCCCTTGGGAAAAGAAGTCTTCTTGGGTTTTCTATGGCAGTTTAAGCCTTAGATGTCAAATTTTTGGAGGGGGAGAGTTACATTTTAGGTGGTTAGGTTTTGAAGAATTCTTTTCAAGCTTCGTGTTACAAGCATGAATAATTTTCTTCAATGGACAAAACTTCTTATTTTTGTTCCCTCTGGGCTTAGCTGTCTGGAGTTTTAAGTTCAGGATATAATAGTGGAAAAATAATTTTCTAGCTTCTACCTGGAATGTGGGCTCCCCCAGTCCTCTTCCATTGAGGGTTTGATTTCTTAAAGTCCAAGTGCAACCTCTGAGAGACTCCTGATATTCTCTAGAACAGTAACCATCATGCCACCCCTTTCACCAAATAAACAAAATTCATTTCCTGCTGAATCTATCGATGAGTTGCTATATATCCTTTTGTTACTAAGGTATAATCCTTTCTTCGATAGTCTTATCTGTTTGATGGCATGCCAAGTATGAACTAAAGTTCTGCTTTTGATATGGCAAGGTTACTTTCTGAAAAGTGAAAGCTTCTTGACTACACTTGTCTATATTTTCTTTTTCTTTTTTTTTTCCCCTTTTATCTTGAGTTCTTATTGCCTCTTGGATATGTAGGTTCTACTTCCAATTATTTCATCCCAAATAGAGTGTGCTACATCTTCTCAGGATGTGCTGAGGATTAAAGCTTGTTTATTTTCCGTCTGTACTGCCCTTGTGGTAATCAAATTTTACACCAGCTTTTTTTCTGATAATCTGCAGTATATGGCTGCTTTTTGAATATCATTATGTTTATCATTGTGTAATGTAACCTTGGTAAGCTTACTTGAAGTTCCTTCTGTTATTAGATAAGAGGCAAGGATACACTGTTACACCCTGTTATGCTTGAAATTAGAACTACAATGGAGAGAATTTTGTTCTGGCCTTCTACTGATGGAGATGACGGTAGTCAATACTTCAGATTATTTATTCCTTTTTTCTCTGATCAGTATTTACTTTTTGAGTTTACACGTTACATCTGTTTTCTAGTGTCTAAGGCACAACATGGGTGTATAGATTGTTTGGCATTGATGATTTGTGCTGAATTGCAAGATCCTGAATCTCTGAAAGTGATTACTTTGCTGGAGACTGGCATTGGTGAAAAGAATGGTATTGAAAATCTCACTTTCTCAATATAAAAGTGTATATATTACCAAGGGCACAGTGCGAGTAATATTGCTTAAGTTGTAGGAGATGCTGCTTTGAGAAGTTCAACAAGCTATGTGATCCATCGTTTGGTACATGGAGAGGATAAACTTCTGCCTACATCCAACTTGAGAGGGGAAGAGTGTAAGGTTGAGTCAGCAGATGCTCTCTCATTTCGTCTATGCATGGCTAATGTTCTCATTAGTGCCTGCCAGAAGATATCTGACTCGAACAAAGTATCTTTTTCTGAGAAAATTATTCCTTGTCTAATTCGTTCTCTTGAGGTAGCTTGCTAATTCATTTCTCCTGTAGATTCAATAATTGAGGAACTCCTTTTGTTAATTCTTCCTTATTATGGATTTAAAATTTGCAGGCAATAAACCATCCGGAGATCAGAACTGCTTGCTTGCAGGTTCTGTTCTCAGCTGTTTACCACCTCAAGTCTGTAGTTTCCCCTTATTCTTCTGATCTTTTCAAGCTCTCTCTGGAATTTCTCCGAGGCAGATCTAAGAAGGTATTCAAGCCATCCCTCTGGGTTATTTCCTATGTACATATGTTCTTCTGTCTTGTGTTATTGCTCCTGGTGTCTGTTAATTTGTTCTTTAGTTGACTGAACATATTTATAGATGCATTTTTTTTTCATTTGTACCTTTTTCCCATTTGAACTTGAAGGAAAGAATGTATATGGTTGGGCAGTATTCAGTTGAATACTTCCATATTTTCTGCATTTTCACTGATTAGATCACAAAGACATCGCTAGTGAGTGATGTTGTCATCATTATTATTATATTGCTGTTGTTATTATTGTTATTACTATTACTATTACTATTATTTTTGTTATTGTTCACTAGGAAAGGATGGCTGGTGCAAAGCTAATGGCATCTCTTATTGCTTGTGATGATGCAATTTTGGAGAATATATCAGGTGGTCTTCTTGAAGCACAGTCAGTACTTTCTACTATATGTTCAACAGATCCTTCGTCTGATGTTCGACAAGTATGTAAACAGTTGCTCGCTTGTTTCTCTATGTAGCTGTTCTAAACCACATTTCAGTTTAACAAGTGGTAAAAGACTGCTTGGTTCCTTCGTTATTATAGTATCAATGGTTAGGGCTAGAACAGAAGTATATAGCTGGCATTGTCATCTTCTGAGTTTTTCAACTGTCCCTGCCAATAAGAGTTTCCCAACTGTGATCAAGCTCTTACAGACGGTTGCTCATGAAGCTTCGGGGTTCTTGATAAGACTTGGTTGAATTTTCTCCAGCCATACGATCACAGTTCCATTGTGCCTGTGGATATCAAAACGTGTTAAGAACATGCATTGTAATAATTCTAAGGATGTACCGCTAGGTTCATTTATCTCGGGAAATTGGAACCATCTTGACACAGCTGTTTAGCAAGTGAGAGCACATGAGATGTGTTCTAATCAATGAGGATTCTTGTGGATTTCTCTGTATTGTTTAGGTGCTACAATTGAGTGTTTCTTTCTAACACATCCCCTTGTATTTTTATATTCATATTCTGTCCCTCATCATCTACCTCAACCTCAACACAAAATTAACTGGGACATAAAAAGATAAATCTAAAAAGATAATAATCTAGTTCTGAACAGAACAACCAACATCTAATATATGCTAGGTGCAGGTCATTTACTTCTCAATATAAATGACCTGTTTTAACCGTCCATCTAAAAGTTGGTTAACAGATCAGGTAAACTGTAGGGTTTCTTGCTGGTTCAGATTTTATCTTCACTTGATGTGATCTCAAATTGCTCTGTCATTCTAAGAATACGTGTTCATTTTGTTAAGAAAAAAATTTGTTTATGTTATCCTGCAGCCTTTGGACTGTTATTTATAAATCTGAACATATGTAGCCACATGCACGCAGATAGATCTAAGAAAAATATGCTTTCGTGACTTATCACGAGGAATTAGGGGGGAAATTATAGATTAGCTAAAAGGACAATTTCAGAAGTCTTTTGGCCTTCTCTTCACTTCTTTTACCTGTCGGCTATTATTTGGAAGAATATTGCTTTGCAAAATCTCTTTGGTCCAGCAGCGTAACTTCTCAGTTGCTGTCTCATCTGCTCACGAGAATGGGGTGAGCTCATGCCTAATGGAAGATACCAAATAACTAACCAAATAGCTTAGGAGGATCAAGAGATACCTAATCTTGGTATGGTGTGGCCTAGAGGATGCCTTATGATGAGAGGATTGTGAAAGGCAGCAGCAAGGTCTTCAGAAGTAGGTTTCATCCAATCCTGTTTCCCTATGATGTGGACTGACGGAACCATCATAGTATCTTTGTAGAGCTCCTCAACCATTTTCTGGTTTTTAAATCTCGATCCCGATATTGAAATGAAGAACTTGAATGGTGGATGATCCTTCAACACCTTCCCCTGTTGTTTGTAAAGTTATCCTTAACGTCTTTTTAAGAGATACAATGACTCTTTGATGGGGCGAGTGCTACAGAAACGAAATGGGCATTTAACAACTACCTGTTTCTGATAGGCTATCAGGAGAGAACAGATTGCAGCACCCTGTTATCAGATGCATGATAATTAGCTAATTGTAGTTGATGTTAAAACCTGTACGGATAAATACTGGTTCGTACTTGAGAGAATCCCAGCAGTCCGTGGAATGGCCCTCTAGTTTTGATGTATTGGCAGAGGTAAGAGATGCATTCACCCAGGTTTGTGTACTCGGTGAAACTCTGATTCATCATCAAATTTGTTTTAGTAGTAAAATATTGAGTTTATATTACTCTGGAGAAAATGGGAAAGATTATTTATGTGAATACAACCTGGTTGAACTGGAACCACTCAAAATAAGGTGGGGGAAAGATGCCTTCGATCCCAGATTCACCTCCCGCAGGAAATATTCCATCTGGGAAATCCTGAAACCAAGAGAGAGGGATGAGCATGTTATGACCAGCTTTGCGATGTGATTTCTCTTTATATTGTTTGGATCATTTACTCCCAAAATTTACGTTGAATTGTAGCACGTGGCTGTGTGTTCCGTTTCCTTCTTTTGGTTTTTCTCCCCTCATCCGTTCCAATTTTTTTTTCCTTTCAGCATATGGTTTGTATTAGTTCATGCATAAATGCTACGATAGGGGTTGGGTTGGGTTCTCTCGCATGTATGAGTGTTAGACAGGACTTAAGTGAATATCGGTATTAATACTTGAAAACATACAGATTTCTTGTATTTTCAAGTCTATTTAGAAGCTAGTTCAGTGTTGTGAGTCAATCTTATCTGACCAAATTGTATTTATGTAAATGGTAATAAATTTTTTTGTTTTTCCCCTGGCTGAATGCACTTTCTTGAAATGCCTCGTAATGGCTGAAGTTTATAACTGAGGCCGAAAAGAGAGTTCAAAGAAATCAGTTTAAGAATTTAAAGTTACGACTGTGTAAGGTCATTTACAAACTAAAAACAATCTTTTCTTGTGCAAGAATGATGAAAATTGATGGTGAAAAACTCTGTACCATGTCGAAGCGGGCAAAGAGAGAAGGATCCCACTTGCTGATCTGCGTCTTCAGTATCCTACCACTTGTTCTGAACCCGTGGATGCACAGTATCTTCATCTTCTCCTCACTTTTGGATTCCATTTGGTAAAAACTAAATGCCAATCCGAATCACTTCCAACCCTGAACGTTACCTCTTTGTAATGCTCGGCTCGTCTCTACCAACTCCCTCCTCAACTACTTCATGGCTTCTGCCAACACAACTCAAGAAAATATATATGATTTTATATTATTGCACGAGTTTTTTTGAATTATTGTTCAAATATGTAAATTAGTTAATTTGTTGATAATGTAGTTAGCAATATAATAATGTTTACTAGTCCACTGGTCGAACAGTCTAGTTCTTGCCCTAATGGTTTAGACTTGTTACTGTTACGGTGAGGTCTTGGATTTAATATTTGACTTCTCCTTAGCTGCTGTTCCATATACAAAAAGAAATAACATAAAAAATAATAATCTACCAATTCGGTGCAAGTGGAAGTTTCTGAACGGTGAGATGCTTTTGCTGAAAAGATTGGAAGTCAGGGTCAAGATTGAAATTTTCCTGAGAGCAATGCAAAGTTGGAGGAATAAGTTACACTGAGCCAAAAGTTAAGAGGCCAACTCATGAGAACTACAAAAGCTAATGGCACATTTAAGCCTCAATTGCCGTTCACTGCTAACTTGTCTGAAATTGGGGAGTTTTGTTCCCGCTGAAGCCCCAAGCTCCTTCAAAATCGCAACTAAAATCTTGAGGCTCATCCTGTACTTCTTGAATCGTTGCCAAACCTCACCTCACCTGGATCAATCTCTTGTTTTTGTTTGGTGAAAATAATAAAAGAATCATTAATGTTTTGGAGCAGGCTTGAATCAATTACTAATGTATTTTGGGTTAAATAAACCATTGACGTTATTCAAATGATTAGATAAACGAATAGTGTTATTCAAATAACCTAGTTTCACCCATTATATGTGAAAATATTATAAAAACACTCCACCATCTTTTTAAAATTTGATACGATAGATAGGGGTGTAAGTGGTTGGCACTAACTTGAAACCCGACCCTATTTTACGGGTTAGGGTCGAGTTAAAGAGATGAATAAGGGCTATTCGGGTTGACCTGAACCCGACCAGTTTAAAAGGTCAGAAATCGGATTGGTTCGGTTAAAACCAGAATCCAACATGAACTCGAATAAGTGCTATTTTAAAATATTGGCCCTTAGCAAATGTAATGTCTAATGTGTATATGTTGGATTAACTTATGACTATTATGTGTTATGAAGTTGCTTTTAGGTTATACAATGTGCATTTTTAGATTAACTTATGAAGTTGCTTTTAGCTAACGTGTTGAATTCTTAATATATGTGCGTGAATTTTTTTTACACTTTTCCAAGCTTTAGACCTGACCCAACCCGACCCAATTCGTTTTTTTTTTATTTGGGTCAGTTTGGGTTTTAATGTTAAATAGGGTCAGTTCGGGTTTCAGATTTCAGATGGCCAGATTGGTTGCGAATTTCGGGTCTGAACCCTAATCAGAAAATTACACCCCTAACGATATATACTTTTATTTTAAAATAGTTCAAATATGCTACCTTTGTTGCCGGATAAAAAATTTGCTAGCACTTTGATCAAATGTGGAGCATTATCTCTCTCAAGACTCCGTAATCAATATCTAAAACCATGTTATCTAGCCTTTCCTATAGCGCTAGATACAACACATCTCACATCAACAACGATTTTTTGGGGGAGGTGAAGACAAATTCAAAGCTGAAGTTGCTACCATGGGCAATGGTGGTTGGTGATAACAATGATTTCTTAGTCTTAGTTAGCCACAATAATCATGCTATAAGTATTATAACTTTTGTTTCATTTTGGTAAAAGAAGGAATTCATTGTGAATCATTTAAACAGAATATCTCATATTTTAACAGAATACAAAAATAATGAAATGAATCCCTAATGTTTCCATTTTCCTCTTAAATAACAAAATAAGATACTAATATTTTCAATTTTCTATGTAAAATGCTAACTCTCATCTTTGTAAAATG
Source organism: Aquilaria sinensis (assembly GCA_005392925.1). Classification (NCBI taxonomy): domain Eukaryota; kingdom Viridiplantae; phylum Streptophyta; class Magnoliopsida; order Malvales; family Thymelaeaceae; genus Aquilaria; species Aquilaria sinensis. The sequence goes on along the minus strand of SMDT01002759.1, from coordinate 675,374 downwards.
TGGTGAGAATATTAAACTTAATAAAAAAATTGGGCAATTTGACTCATTTAAAAAAATTAGTGGTCTATTTGGCTCAAAACAAACATTTGTAGAGTAATTGGGTCAACCCAAAAAAGTCATCTTAGCAACTTCAAGGGAAAAGTACAAAAAAAACTCACCGTAGTTATGAGTTTGGACATGTTTGGTCACTATAAATTTTTTTGTGGTTCCAATTACAATATTAAAGTCATAGTTTGGACCTAAATTGGCCACTAATGTTACAATTTGGTATCAAATGTACCATTGGCTATTAAAAACTTAACGATAAGCGCAAGAAGTTGTTGGTTTTGAAATCTTTGTGTACTTACGTAACTTTTAACAAGCTTCAGAAATTGTGTATAATTTACCATTTTTAGTTTTTGTACGACAACTACCTTTATCATTTACCAGATCCGCCAAGTCCTTCCATAAATGATATTTAAATTATTTACCACATTTTGATATTACAGATAACCCGATTTTCGATCAAATGGAACTTATTCATTTAATATCAGTGTATTCCTGCTTATCTACTTCCTGGTATAACAGTTTTCTACTTACAAATAGTGATGTCTAAAGCTACTTCCTCTGGCATCATCTCTGTAACTAGTGGCAGATTCGGTGATTACCGATGTAATTGCTGGTGTACAAAAAAATGAAAATGATAAATTACACAAAATTCTTAAAGTGTTAAAAGTTGCATTAGTATCCCATAATTTCAATACTAACAACTTCTCACATTTACCGTTAGGGTTTTAAAGGCTGGTGGCATATTTGGTATTAAACTATATCATTAGTGGCCAATTTGGGCCCAAACTATGACTTCAATGATGCAATCAAAATCACACATAGCTATAGTGACAAAATCAGTCCAGACTCATAACTATAATGAGTTTTATGGTATTTTTCCCTAAATTCAATGATTTATTTCACCCAAAAAATACATTAATGGCCGAATTGGCCAACCTACTCATAATAGTGGCTTTTTTGTTAGTTTGCGTTTTTGTATCCTTTGCGAAACCCGTACCTCGTCTGAGTCGCTCTCTGTCGGAGCTTGTGTCCTTGCAACCCAAAACCTGCGTCATCTCATCTGTCGACGGAGACCCTCCGAGACCAGATTCCCCCTCCGTCTCTCCTTCTCTTTCACTTTATCAGAGTCGAAGTTGATCAGGTGAACTTAGAATTTCTCGTTCCAGCTCCCTGCCTCGATTAGTTCATCTAGTTTAGAACAGTTAATGCGATGACTTTCTTTTTGATCAATGTGGGTCGCTGACGCTTAGTCGAGGGTGCCAAAGAGATGACGTGACTTCTTCATGTGTTAATCATCCAATTCGATTTATGGTATTTCCTCTTTTTGGTTCTTGTCGTCTCTCCGAATGCCTTCTTGGTGATGAGAATTCCTTCGTGTTCACTTCATCATAAAAGAAACATAATATATTTTAGACCTCATGAAATGTAAACTGTAAATAATCATTCTTTGTAATCGCTCTTCTCTGTATGTAGAAGTTTTACAGCAGTGGCTTCTTATACGAAGCAAGTTCATGTGTTTCAGTTTAGTACCAACACTACCAAACTGATAAATAGGCTAAAGGGATAAAGATAATCTTAAGCAACTTAATCCACAAGAAACTTCTATCGTAACATACCCCCTCAAGTTGGAGCATGGAAATTTTCAATGCCCAACTTGCTTACAAGAAATTCAAATTGAGCTCGTCCTAGTGCCTTTGTAAGAACATCAGCTAGTTGAGACGAAGTCGAAATATGTCGTAAGACTATCTCCTTGGATTGAATCTTGTCACGAACGAAATGGCAATCGATCTCAATGTGCTTGGTCCGCTCGTGAAAAACTGGACTCGAGGCTATATGAATTGCTGCCTGATTGTCACAGAACAACTGAATCGGCTGTGGGTGCTGTACCGTCAGATCATTAAGCAATGTCTTGAGCCAAACAAGCTCACTAACAGCTGCAGCCATCGAGCGATACTCTGCTTCTGCTGAGGATCGGGAAACTGTAAATTGTTTCTTTGACTTCCACGAAATTGGTGCATCTCCAAGTTTAGTGATGTAACCAATGGTAAACCTTCTTGTTTTGGGGCAACTGGCCCAATCTGCATCGCAATAGGCTCGTAACTCCAACTCTGTTTTGGATGGGAAGAACAAGCCTTGCCCAGGCGCTTTCTTTAGGTACCGTAGTACATGCATGGCGGCATCTAAATGCACATCACTTGGATGCTGCATGAACTGACTGAGCAGATTAGCCACATTCACAATGTCTGGTCGTGTAATGGTTTAAGTATATCAGCTTCCCAACTAGTCTTCTATATCGACCTGGATCAGCTAGAACTTTTCCTTCCTTTGAGGCCAGCCCATGTTGTTGCTGTATAGGAAAGCTGGCGGGTTTACATCCCATCATACCTGTTTCATTCAGTATATCAAGAGTATACATCCTTTGCGACACAACGATTCCATCTGGAGATCTCGCAGTCTCAAGTCCAAGAAAATATTTTAGTTTGCCAAGATCTTTAATATGAAAATGCACATGTAGATAATCTTTCACCTTGCAAATTTCATCTGAGTTGTTGCCAGCAATTATCATATCATCGACATAAACAAGCACGGCAACAAATATGTTTCTGACCTTTAGTGTGAACAGGGAGTAATCAGATTTAGATTGCTGGAATCCATATCCTACCAGTGCACATGACAACTTGGCAAACCATTGATGTGGAGCTTGTTTTAGGCCATAAAGTGACCGTTTCAATTTGCATACTCGACTATCTCCAGATTTCATATACCCGGGAGGTGGTTCCATATAAATGACTTCATCTAGGTCGCCTTGAAGAAAGGCATTATGTACATCCATCTGATGCAATTCCCATCCCTTTGCTGCAGCTATAGACAACAAGCATCGAATAGTTGTGAGTTTTATAACAGGTGCAAAGGTTTCAGTGAAATCAATGCCTTCCACCTGACTAAACCCCTTAGCTACCAATCTTGCCTTATAGCGTTCCACACTGCCATCTGACTTGTGTTTAACTTTGAACACCCATTTGCAACCAATGGGACGTGTCCCGGCTGGCAATCTCACTAGGTCCCATGTCTGTTTTCTTTCAAGGGCCTCAACCTCTTGTCTCATTGCCTCGGTCCATTTAGGATCTGTGCAAGCCTCAATATAGGTCTGCGGTTCTTTATGAGTAGTAAGGGCTGCAAGATAGGCTTTATGACAGGACGAAAATTGTGAGTATGAGAGGTGAGAAAGTAGAGAGTAGGATGTACCTGAAGAAGCCTGATTTACTGCAGGTGTGGATCGCTCATCACCTCCAGGAAGTTCCACAACAAAGTCCTGAAAGTAAGAGGGGAGCTGTCGGGTTCTTTTTGGTCTTTCTTGTATGGGTTTTGAGTTTGTGCTTAGGTCTACCCCTTTTCCATGGCTTGCCGCAGGTTCCCTTTGAATGGAGTCGGTGGGAACGATGATGTCAAGGTTAGGTTCGTCGACTACTTCAAGATTTGTAGTGGAGATAGGTGTAATTTTTGGTTCTTCATTCTTGGATTCAAAAGGAAACCTGTCTTCATAAAATATAACATCTCTTGAAACAACAAGTTTTTGTGTTTCTAAGTCGAGGACTTTGTAACCCTTTTGCCCATTAGAGTAACCAAGGAAGACGCAAGGTTTGGAGCGAGGTTCAAACTTATCTTTGGGTTTTGAATGAACATAGCACAAGCACCCAAAGACACGAAGGTGATTAAGATGGGGTGTTTTTAAGAAGAGGATTTCATAGGGACTCTTGCCATCTAGAGTTGACAAAGGAGTGAGGTTAACCAAATGAGTGGCGGTCAAGACACATTCCCCCCAGTATTTGATAGGCAAATTGGCTTGGAACCTTATTGCTCTGGCTATCTCAAGAAGGTGTCGGTGTTTCCTCTCCACAACCCCATTTTGTTGAGGCGTGTAGGGACAAGTGGTTTGAAGTGTAATGCCATTTTGTTGGAGATAGTTGAGCATGGTCCCAGAAACGAGTTCTGGTGCATTGTCACTTCGTACAAATTGAACTTCTTTCAAGAATCGAGTTCTAACCATTGCATGAAAATGGGAAAAGTTGGCTGTTGCATCAGATTTATGTTGAAGCAAATATACCCAGGTGCTTCGGCTGAAATCGTCGACAATGGTTAGAAAATAACGTGCGCCAGATAAAGAAGGGGTTTTATATGGTCCCCAGATGTCTAAATGTACCAGTTCAAAGCAACATTTGGTAGAACTATTACTGAGAAGAAAAGGTTTTCTAGTTTGTTTGGCACGATGACAGGAATCACAACAAATATCCAAGTTTCTAAGGAGCAAATCTGAAAGTCTTGAAAACATAGGCAATTTTTTGAAAGGTACATGACCTAAACGTTTGTGCCATGTAACAGATAGTTCATCTGTTCTTGTCATTGCAGCAACTTGTTCTTGGAACTTCCTGAAGTAGTATAAGCCATCTTTTTCTTCACCCGTGCCAATCAGCTTCTTCGACTCCAGGTCCTGGATAACACAAGAATCAGGAAGAAAGGTTACTGAACAATTATGGTCCTTGGTCAATTTACTGACTGACAAAAGATTACAAGTAAAGGAGGGCACAAAAAGAAGATGATTTAATTTCAGATTGGGAGCTAGGTGAGCTTGGCCGAAGGAGTGTGTGCTTAGGGTGTTCCCGTCAGGCATCCGAATTGAAGGGGCTGAAGTGTTTCCCTGAATATTTGTGAGACTTGCTTCCTGAAATGTCATATGTTCTGAAGCACCACTATCAATTATCCAACATGTTGAGTTATTGGTGACCTTACCGGCAAAGTTCACATGGCTATCATGACATGAGAGCAGCGACATAAGTTGGTCGTATTGTTTTTGTGTGAGGGTTAGACCTTTTGAGTCATCCACAGCACTACAACTGCCAGCTTGACCTGCTGTCATATTGTTAGCTCTTTTCTGTCCAGTTTTGCTGTGGTTCCCTACGAGTTTAGGCTTTGATGTCCACCAGTCTGGATATCCAATCAGTTCAAAGCATCCGTTTGATTCATGACCATTCTTTCTGCAATGTGAGCATCGGAGGTTGCTTTTGTCAAGATTTTTGACAAACTGAGTGGTCTTGCCCTTCATTGGTTTCGCCACAAAGGCTGCGGCTTCAGTCACAGTGGCCTTGTTTCCAGCTAGGTTCAATTGTTTTTCCTCCTTCGCCACAAGTGCATAGACTTTACTCAGCGACGGCATTGGCTCCATGTTTAGTATCTGTGACCGAATTACACTGAACTTCTCGTTTAGCCCCATAAGAAATATATGAACTTTCTCACCTTCTCTTTCGGCTATGAGCTCCTTTGCTGCGCCACAAGTACAAACAGGAGTGGCGGTGTAGGCAGATAGTTCATCCCACAATCCTTTCAGATTCGTGTAATATGTCATGATGGGCAGATCATTCTGTTGCATGAGTGCTATCTCCCGCTTAAGTTCGTGGATACGAGGAATGTTCCCTTGAGAAAATCTTTCTTGTAGGTCGATCCACATCTCCTTCGCTGTGTTGGCATATGCGACACTGCTATGAAGTTCTATAGCGAGTGCGTTAAAGATCCATGCCATTACCATGGAATTGCACCTCATCCATGCTTGTGATTGCGACTGATCATCCTCCTGCTTCTCCAAGGATCCATCAATGAATCCAATTTTGTTCTTCGCTCTGAATGCGTTAAGCATTGCTCGTCGCCACGTAGGGTAGTTTTCACCCTTTAATAGGCAGGTGACCAGAATGGTCCCTGGTGTGTCGGATGAGTTGAGGTAGTATGGGGACATAGGGTCTGCTCCAGTAGGCATTGAGCTCGACCCTGCTGTCGTTTTTTTGCTGCTGTTGTTGTCACTTGACATATCAGCGTGTTGGATCGATTTGCTCTGATACCATGTAAATAATCATTCTTTGTAATCGCTCTTCTCTGTATGTAGAAGTTTTACAGCAGTGGCTTCTTATACGAAGCAAGTTCATGTGTTTCAGTTTAGTACCAACACTACCAAACTGATAAATAGGCTAAAGGGATAAAGATAATCTTAAGCAACTTAATCCACAAGAAACTTCTATCGTAACATAAACATTGGTGGAGCTCTTCGATAGAAATGATCGATGGCGGAAGAGAAAAATCACATTGGAAACATCTGAATGTTGGCTTACTTGTTGCTAAATGGTTGTCCACTATTGGTTCCTTTTCCTTATTCACCGTGCCTATGATTATGTTGTTGATTAAAATAGACAAAGCTTGTACTGATTTTTCTTTTGGTTATGATGCTTGCTTTCTGCTCTTATCTTACTCTACTTTGTACGTGTAGTGTTTAAATTTTTATTCTGTGTGGGGATTCTGGGGAAGTTTTCATGGTAACAAAAACATTTAACATGGATTACAGGAAACTCTTACTGAAAAAAGGGAGGAGCCATGTTATGTGTGAAAATAACTAGTGAAAGACATTAATCATGTCTCACCCATAAAAAAAGGCTAGCACTGTTTGGGAAGTATCTGCTCTTCCTTTTTCTCCAAAACGAACAAGAAAAGAAAATTTGAGAGGCGTCATTCTTTTATCGTAAAAGAGGGCTCTCATGTTTTCAATCTCTTCACGAAGTCAACACAATAGTCTTATTAGTGATTGTACAGGCCTTCTTGCTGGTGCGGTTTCTAGATGCAGCACGCCTGAGAAATCATGTCTTGATCTGCCCAAAAAAATAAAAATTGGTGTTGAGTTATTAGAAATATAAAATTTTGACATTGTTGAACACATTAAAACAAGTACACAAGCTTGACAAGTAACTGTATATGAAGTATATTTGAGGTTCTCTTTTGACTTACCAAAAGGGCACTGTAATAGCCCAGTTACATGCATTCATTTATGTCTTTTGTCTATATTTATTGGATTTTACGTAATTCATAAAATCGATTGTTGGGTATTGATTGTTTCTATTTTCATATTGTTCTAGTTGGTATAAGATGCTTACTGAACAGATAAATTGTATGATTGTGTGATTCACTGCTGTTGAAAGCAAGTTGTTGCTTGGCTGTTTGAATCTATCCCGCTATTTGTTCTTTACTTCATTTTTGTGGACTGACCAGTGAATGCCGAGTCTAAGATTTTTCTTTTTCTTTTTTCCTTTTGTCTGTAATGTGATTTTTAGATGTTGATACGCAAGCTCCCTCTCCCTAAAATCCTTCTCAACAATGTCTCTTGCATGAGAAATGCCCAGCAAATACTACAGCATGTTAATGTTTCCATTCATGAGGGAGGAGCCCTTCTTCTTACTGGTAGCAATGGCTCTGGCAAGACCACCTTCCTGCGAATAATAGCAGGATTCTCTCATCCCTCGGCAGGCCAGATCCTTTGGAATGGCCATGACATTATGCAGTCAGGGGTGTTCCACCAGTACAAGCTCCACCTGAACTGGCTTTCCCTCAAGGATGCCATTAAAGAGAAGTATACTGTGCTGGATAACGTCCAGTGGTTTGAGGTTCTAGAGGGTAAGGAAGGCAGGTCCATGCCTGCCCTAGAGCTCATGGGGCTTTGTCGGTTGGCTAAGGAGAAGGCAAGGATGCTGTCCATGGGGCAGCGCAAGAGGCTGCAGCTGGCGCGGCTGCTGGCAATAGACAGGCCAATTTGGTTGCTTGACGAACCTTCTGTTGCATTAGATAATGAAGGAGTGAGGTTGCTAGAGTATATCATAGCAGAGCATAGGAAGAAGGGTGGCATCGTAATTGTTGCTACTCACCTTCCTATTCAGATTGATGATGCCATGAATCTGAGGTTGCCACTGAGGTTTCCCAGAAGGATGACTCTGGTAGATATGCTAGATCGTGCTGATATAACATGATTGATGTCAGAAACCATTGTGCCATATGACACCTGCCGAGTGGGAGGTCAATGATCGAGTGTTGCATTTCACCAAAGAGTCGTCCTGATCTCGGGTTTGGCTTCTTGTTACAATCGTCTGCCCATTGGCATTAAAGGATGCCCCAAATTTAAGGTTGATTTCTGAGGATCCTGTGCTCAGTCGTGATGATAAACATGAATTATGTCAATTATCAGGTAGCGTTGCCGTTTTCTGCAGCAGCTGAGCAGACTTGGTTCATTATGGAGCATATCACCCTGCTGCAATAACTTTTGTTCTTGAGTTCTCGGAAGCACTCGACTGCCTGCGTTGGGTACGTCATTTATTACCCTTCTGGAATGGGAAAGAAACTCCTGCTTGTGTTGTGTAGGAAGGCTGGTTACCCTTATATTGATTGTTTCGAGCTGCCTATTTGCTTCCCTAGGCAAGTTAATTTTTTTACCACAAAAATACAAGAGGGTGGTGAAATTGCGTCTATTTGAATAGAACAGCAGATATCATTGTGGCAAGATCCTTTCTTGAGCACTCGTCAAGAATCAAGATGCACATGGGCCTACATTCCATTTATTTAGGGTGTAGGAAGGCATTGTTGACGTCCATTTTCCTCCCTCCAAACAAGAAAAGAAGAAGGCGCCATAAAACATCAAATAATACAATTCTGGAGGCTCCAATCCATAGCATTCTGAGGGGATCGATTGGCCCGTTATGGCGCCACCAATCTTTTACATGATGCGGAAAGCTCATAACTTTGAAGTGAGAGAAATCGGGGAGCAAAGTATATTCTCTCCCCCTGTTTATTTGGCTTTCGTGTTGGGCGAAACCAAATGCTAATCACCAAAAAGTACCTTGTATTGTCAGGCTTGACTGGACCCATTCCGCAATTTGAGGCCCCATCAACTGCTAATAATTTGGTTGGTGGAGTTTGAACTTTGAAGACGCAGATCGGCGAGTGGGATGCTTTGCTTTGTCATCCCCCATTTTGATATTTTTAGTCACTTTGGCTCTTTCCTCAAGTTCACGACTCAAACTTTTTTGTACTTACAATCTCTATACTACAACTTATATATTACATTATTTTTATTATATACTAATTGAGAAGTAATATGGGGAAAATGAAATAGTTATTCTATACACAGCGAGTTGTTTGAAAATCATTTTTTTGGGCTATCTTACTCATACAATTTTTTTTTATATGTAAAAGCCTATAGATGTATATGATACTGATACTGGTTTTATATTGCATTATTATTATTATTATTATTATTATTATTATTATTATTATTGCAAAGCAATATATATAAAATGAGACAAATATTGCATTTGCATGAATATTATATAGACACTACATCTAATTGACAACATGTTTTAGATACACGGGGAAAAAGACGATTGATATACAGAAGGGGGGAAATGCCTATCCCAAAAACAAAAAAAAAAAAAAAGAAAATTAATAATAATAAATACAGAAGAGAGGTAAAAAGAATGCAGTTGTTCTACAGCTCAATAGAGTTAGAGCTGAAATGACTAAACTCATATATCATGAGCACAAAGAAGAAGAAGAAAAAGAAGAATGCACTTCATTGTGGCATCCTCGATTTCATACGGGCAAAGATAACATTTAAGAATCAGAAAAAATAAAAAAAAAATGATAGATAAAGGCCTCATGTAATGGGATTATAAAATAATATCACATCTACCCCATATATATATATATTTTTGAGGTGTTTAGGTTTGATATGGAGATTAACAAGAGGAAAAAAATTTATGTGATATTTTCATTTTCATTCTTTACTTTTTTTTTCCCACTTAAATCAAAAGAATTGAAAATATAAATATTAAAATGATTATTTCAAGAATAGTATGGTAAAATCATTTAGTAAGAGGAGGAATTATTATAAAGATTTGTGACTCTGAAAATGTGAGAGGAGTAAGTATTGATTAATGATAATGATGCACCTCCACCAACCAATCCTTTCGAATATTCGATAGATCCAAAGGGCAAAATTAAGAAAAAGAAATGAAAAGACTTATTCCAGGCTTTCCAGCCCTAATAATTCAATCTTTTAATTATTAGTATATTAGAATCACTTAAGAAAAGAAAAGAAAGCGAATAAATAAATAAACAAGTATAAAGTGCGGGGCAATATCCCTCCACCTGCTGCTTCAACTTGTTTTCTTTGCATTATTTTCCTCCCATCTTCTCTGCAGCTTAGGATAAGTCTAGGTTTCAATCCAAGCTTGGTTAATTAATTTATTGCCTTTATTTTACCTAATCAACCACTCTCATATTTTTCTTCACTGAAATTTCTTTCTCATGTTATACTATATTATAATTACCGTTTGGTTGATACATTTCACACTACACTAAATTACAACATTTTTTCCATTTTGCCCCTTAATGTTGGGTTGGGTTGCAACCCGCTCTTTCAGGTTTCAGCCGGCTCTTTTATCTTTTTTTTTTTTGACAAGATTGCTTCTTTTGGTAGCTTGGTCAGATTTTCAAAAGATAACAACTTTTTGAGGGTCTGTCTCGCCATTGTCATACTTTCATTTTGTTTGACCTTTTTTTTTTTTTTTTTTTTATAAAACACATTTCCAGTCCTTGCATTTTTTCTAATTTCCCATATTAGACCCTAATTTTGATCAGTTAAGCATTTTGAACCTTGAATTTAATAACTACTTAACTATAGTAATTTTGTTTGATCTCTTGGTTTCCTTTTTGTTTATGTATTATCTTCTAAAGTAAAACATCGGTTATCATGGTTTATTTGTTTTTTAGTAAAATAAAGCTTTTTTTTTTCCTTAATTTTTATTAAGTCAATTGTTAACTCATAATGCTTAAAGTTTTTACATTTTCTCTCTTGATTCCTAAACTATTTTTGTTACATTTCTTCATTATTGTTTTCTCAAACAAAACTTTAGTCACTATAATTTATCCATTTTTTATATGATTTTGATTTATTCCACTTTAGTTAATTTATTTATTTATTTATTTTTTTTTACTTTTACTACGTTAATAGTTAAACCATTAATTGATTAACATAAATTAAACACAATTTTGTGTTCCTTTTTTTTTATGATGTATTATTTTCTAAAGTAAAACATTGGTCACCATGGTTTATTTATTTTTTTAGTAAAATAGAGTTGTTTTCTTAACTTTTATTAAGTCAGTTGTTAAACTCTTAATGACTTAAGTTTTTACATTTTCTCCCTTGACCCCTAAACTATTTTTGTTATTTTTTTTATTATTGTTTCCTCAAACAAAACTTTGGTCATTATGATTTGTTCATTTTTTGTATGATTTTGGTTGATTTAACTTTAGTCAATTTATTTATTTATTTTTTAACCTTTGCTACGTTAATGGTTAAACCATTAATTGATTAACATAAATTAAGCATAATTTTATGTTTTGGTCATATCTTTTCATTATTAATAATTGATTCATTCATATATTTGATTCTTTCCACAAATTAATTTGTTTTTTTCACAAGTTTATGCTATAATCATGTACCATTCATATATGCAGTCAAACTATTCATACTAGATATCTACATAAGCTATGCATATTGAATATTATGCAAATTGCCTAACAAATCAGTTGCCCATGCAACTACTATGATTCCCTTTCATTTACATCTCTCTTATGTTATCTATGATACTATCAACGTAGCTCTAAATATCAATATGGTCACTGAATCAAAATGAATGTATTTTTTAATTACACCTCATCTTATTTACACTTCATATTGCATTGTATGACTGTCGCAACATGTGGGTTATTTTGTACCTCTTTCCTTCATAAAAATTGTTTATCATAATTAACAGTGGTATCGTTTGATTCTTCTAACGCTCTACAAAAGACAATTTTAGGTGATTTATTTTCAATATTAGTGGGCTAAATAGAGGCCAGATGGTGGCAAACAATTAGCATTGTTGATGAGGTGTTCTCACATAATGGATTAGGTGACAGTGTCAGATTTTTTTTTGTTTTATTATATTAGACTTTGTGTTGGTTGATCTACTATTAAGAGTTAATTCGCCTTTTACTTAGTTGGATCGTCTATTGTTCCTTTTAATTATTTGGACATTTTTTCGTCAAGTTTTGTTACAATTATTTGTAAGTTATCTATTTCAAATTTATTCTAATGTATATGGAAGATTTTAGTTGATCCAATTTTCTTAATTTTCTTATTTCATTCAGTGTCGTAGAAATGATTAATTTTTATCAAAAGTAGTCTTTTTGGTTGATTCAATTCTCTTACTTTTAAATTTATTTTGATTCATATAAAAGATTTTGGTTGATCTAATTCTCTTATATTTTATTTGATGTCCTAAAAATGAGTAGTCTTTTTAACTCACTTTTAATTAAAATAAAAAATCTTTTGTTATAAGAAAGAAGGGGGGGATTGAATAGGTAGATATTGAATTGTAGCGCAAGTCCAGAATAGGCCCTAATGTGCATATGGTCCTTTAACTTTGGTGACTTGTAGGAAATAGTCCATAATGTGTGACTCATCATGACTTAGTCATCTAAGTTTGATAAATATTGTGACTTAGTCCTTAATTGAATGGCAAGATGGATGGCGTTACTTAGCCCACTCGGACAAGGTGGGAGGATTCGAGTTAGAATTCGGGTTACTAGAAACCATGGAACTTTAAAATTTTCCTTTGAGGCCAAATGCTCCCAAAGTTCCCCGGGCACCACTGTTCTCGAAAATCACTAGTGCATAGCTTGGTTTTATAGTATTTAGGCCAAAAAACAATAGCCCCATGGTTTCGAGTCTTAAATTTGCGTGGCTTGCTTCAATTACGATTCAAATCAAATCTGGTTTTTGACAGTTTCTTATGAATCCTAACTTTAATTTTTGAAATTGAGTCTTATGTGTGTGAAATTGATAAAAATGAATAGTTCCTTGGTGTTCATCAGTCAGTGGAAAGTGAAACCCTTTTGTTTCCAACCGCTGATTGATGGAGTACATGCGTTGGGTGGGATTAAGGGTGTGCACTATTTGACCGAAACCGAAAAAATTGTTAAACCGAATTAATTCGGTTTTTCGGTTTGACTTATTCGGTTTTCGGTTCAGTTTCGGTTAAAACCTAATTTTTGAAATTCAGTTTCGGTTCGGTTTCGGTTTGAGAGATCGGTTAATTCAGTTACTGAATTAACCGAAATTTTTAAAAACCATTTTTTGGCTCCTAATGACCCGCTTTCTATTATCACTTGTAGGCTACTGAAACTTATTGTTCTGGCCTAGATGACCCAACCCAACCCTCACTCCTCCTTTGTGCGTGAGGATGATGAGATTACTTAGGAAAATAAGAGGAAAACATAAAGAAAATACAGCTTCTATCAAGAAGATATTTGTAAATTCGGTTATTTTGGTTTCAAACCGAACTGAATTGAAATATTTCGGTTCGGTTTTGATCGGTTTTTCTAAATGATTTGGTTAATTCGGTTTGTCATGGTCAGAAACCGAAAACTGACTTAACCGACCAATTCGGTTCGGTCCAAACCGAAATAATCGAATACCCACCCCTAGGTGGGATTGCGACGATCACGATTCTTGGAAAAGCCACTAGCTACATGCCAAGTTCATGGTGCCAATTCCCTACTAACCTTGCTGCCCCAAGCCGAAGGTGTACTATGGAGAGAGGCAACATTGGATTCGACGAACAGAGGATACAAGTCACGGTAATGCCGTCAAATTCCTTGATGACACCAGTTCCTTGCTATAGCATCGTGAAGATGGAGAGGCCAATGTGGGATTCGATGAAGTAGAGGCTGATAGTGAAAGGCGAGGCTAGATTTTATGGATAAGAGGTCGCTGGCAAGGCATGGGGCTGAATTTGGCTAGAAGAGCATCAACAAATGGTGGCAAGGGAAAGAGACCCTGACGGCATCATGGTCATGTGATGGCCCATGCCATTTAAGGGACTAAGTCACATATACTTTCATAATTTCAGGACTAAGTAGCATATTTATCTAACTTGTAAGACGAAGTCGTGATAAGTCAATCTTTAAGGACTAACTTGTGCGAGTCACAAAATCAAGAGACCACAGGCGCATTTATGCCGAGAGAGTAGTTCGAAATTCCTCACAAGTCCGACCGAACCGGCAGGAAAGCACAGCTGGCACGGTAACGGCTACTTCTGCCACATCACCATCCAACGGTCACCTCCAGCAGGCACCACCTTCTCCTCTCTCTTTTTTCCCCCCGCTTTGTTTGCCTCTCTTTTTTTCTTTTATTCGCCTTTTAATTTTAATTGAAAACCACTATCGTTTTCATTTAAATTAAAAGACCATGACAAGCGCCTTTGAAAGGTACCTCTTGGTTCAACGTACCCACAACAAAGCTCACCAAATCTTTTTTTTTTTTTTAATACAAATATTGTTTTGATTATCGATAATTTATAAAAATGACAACACTCGAGTCGCAGTAACGCTAACCCCTAAGCTTGTGGCCAACGGTTGAATGGTGTGAAAGCAAAACTATTTTCACGTTCCTTGTTTTGGTGCTTTCAAAGTTTGAGTTTGTACCATCAATATACGAAATTCATTTTCTTTTTCAGTTGATGAGATTAACCCCTTTAAGATGGGGGTAGGACATGGATGCGATACCTCTCAAATGTAAGTTTTAATTCGTTTTAAATTAAATTTAATGTATTATGATGTATTATATTCATATAAAATAATTATTTATTTAAATTATCAATTTATTGAAATCTTATATTTTAAAAGTCTAAAAAATAATTTTAGAATATTGTATAATAATATATTAATTTTAATTTAAAACGGATTGCCATTAAATTCTATTATTAAACTTAAAGTTTATACAAATCTTTTTGAAACAACTTCAACTTAGATGAATTTGTATTTGTGATAGACATGATTTTTGTGATGTTTTGTATCTGAAATTTTGTTGGAATTTCTATCATATACCAATAATTTATATACTATAGAGTAGATTATCTTTGCATACGGTTATGATAGAAGATTTTAGTTAGTGTGAGTTATGCCCTACCTACCAAGATGTGTGAAAATGACTCAAACCCAAGTAAATATAAAGAACCCAACCTTAATTTTTATAAACTCGGTGAATCTCCTGTAAAACAAACACGTCATTTTAAACAAAATTCACATCAAAATTTACTTTTCTTCTAGTTAAGAAAAATTGCTCAATATGTAGATTCAACAAGCGTATGTTTTTTTTATGGAAGTTAAAAGTATTGGCATAATTGTTGCACTCTTAAGAAATTTTTTTAAGGTACCGGTTAACATAATTATTTTAGCTTTCAACTAGTAAAATAAATAAAACTAACTTTAATGATCAAATGCGGCAATAAGTGTAACAAGAAAAACAAAAGTAAATAAAAAATGATTATCGCCAATAATATATACACGGGGCAAAAATAGGACTGTTTCTTTTAAGTTTTCCTCAGAGAACCAGCCAATCATTCCGAGGAGAGAGATCGCCGTCTCACTCTCGCACTGCGTTGCTCTCTATCGCTCTCCTTTCTCTCTCCATCGGAACCGATAGTAGATCAGGTAAAATTTTCGAATTTACCGCTCCAGCTCTCCCTTCCCATCGATTCATCTACTTGCAACTGTGAATGCGATGACTTTCTTCTTGATCAATCTGGGTTGTTGGTGTTTGGTCCACGGTGTGGAAAGAGATGATCTTGTGTTTTCTTCATCTTTTCGTCATCCAGTTCAATTTCTGATCTTTCCTTTTTCTCTCATCCATTCTTCTCTCCGAACGCTTTCTTGCTGACATGATAATGATTCTTTTCCTGTATCGGTTAGGTTTTAGGGTTTTGCTTTTTCGAGATTTAATTTTAGTTTTCTTCTTCTTTCTTTATCTATTTTGGTTATCCTGTAGCTTTATAGGTTCTTTTCTTGGTTTGGCACGCAAATATTGAGATTTTGTTATTAATGGAGCTGGCTCGGTCTAGTTGATGTAGTTCCTTCTAACTCTTGTCTGTATCTAGGTGTAATGAGAAGAAATTAGGACTCTGACTTTACGCCACTTGGGGCAGTTTTTGAGATTTTGATTTGAGTAGGGGTGAACGACTTTTCAGATTGATCCTTCATTTAGTGTGAAACTGGCATTCGAAAGTCTGACCCTTCTGCATGTTTGAAATTATGGGCTTGTTCTGCGTGTCATCGATGTGAATTTTTCTGAACTGAGTGTAGTCCGCATATGCTGCATCTTTTAACCTGAAAGGGTCCTCATCTTTAAACCTGCTTGCTCATTTAATCCTAAAAGATCGTGTCTTTTATACCTAATGAAATGTAAAGATTGGCTATCTCTCTACCGCTCTATGCTCATGATTACTCAAGTTGATTGAAAAATAAAATCTTTTTGTACTTACTCATTTGGTTCTGATGCTTTCTGCTCTTGCCTTATACTATGTAGTGTCTTTTTGATTCTTCACCTCTGCCAGAAAGTGTTCCTGATACACAAATCCATGTAACTGAGATGAAGAAAACTATTGCATTATGTTTGATGAATATTAAAATCCACAATCATGCCTCTCATCGATGCAAAAATGAGAAACAGGAAACACCATATCTCCTAGTTTTCTTTAGGAAAATTTTCTGAGAGACATTAATATTTTATTCTAACAAAGTGCTCACGTGTTTCATAAGTCCTTATGTAACAGAGTCACAAGGAAACACTCCCAATTTTGTGAATCTTTAGGCACTCAAATGGTGCAGCTTTAGATGTGTAGCAGCTCTGAAAGTCTTGTCGTCTTGTTCTTTTATCGTAACTGGTTTGAATGCATAAATGACAAGTGCTAGAAAGCTTAAAAAATGTAGGATGTGGTGCTGATTTATAAAACAAAAAATGAAATTTTGGTTGTATTGAACACCAAATGGAAAAAAATGAACGGTAATTGCATAATGGTAAGTAGTTGTATTGAACACTAAAAAGGACCTGTTAAGTTTTCTCCTTTCAACTCTGTCATGTTTGTGTCATGATAATATTTTCATCTCAAACCAAAGTTTTCTCCTTTCTATTCTTTCATGTATTGAACACTAAAAAGTTGTACATTCTTGTAGGCTGAAATTAAATACCTTGTCTCACTTTCAGGTCCCGTTGGCTGTAACAAGTGTTTTTTAGACACTAGGTCATTGTACAAGCTGGTGAAATTTTAACCCTTATATCCTGCCTGCTGAAGTTACTCCCCCGAAGATCTCCTTTATATCTGGCATGGTAATCTCACCTTTTATCTTCTGAGCTTCATAGTATCTTCTCATTTTTATCAACTTTCATCCCTATAGGTTCTTTTAAGTCGAAGAAGTTTGAGATGGATAAATATCTGTAATGCTAGAATGTCAGCATGTCTGACTTAAAGTGATTGCCTTTTAGTGGGAAGCTTCAATGATTGAATGAGTGGGAAAAGATACTAATTTAAATCATCTAGGATAGCTGGTTAATATTTTCCTAGTTCCCTTAAAGTATACTCCCTGTTCCCTCCAAAAGAAAACCTGTATCATCGGGCCTAGTGATCATGAAAACAGAACAAACAACTAACAAAAGTGCCTACAGTAAATCTGAGCTCAATAACACTGTAACCTAAAACACTTAAAAGTGCATTGGCAGTGGATGGGAGGCCTAGCCGCAATGTAAATTATATGGATTTAGATTTAGCCACATGATAATGGAAAGGGTTCAGCTAGGCCTTTCTGAATTTAGAAGATTAGGTCAAATATCTTCCCTTATTCTTTTATTGTTGTGTATCCTATAAGAGACTCTGGAGTGGGTTGAGAATTACATGATTCAGATTGACATTGACCATTTCCTTTGTCAGGTTATAGTTTTTTGTTACAGAAAGGAAAGGGCTGATTTCAACAACACCTTTAATTTATGTGGATCGAAGATCATTAAGACCCTATTGTCTCTTAATTATATGGAATTGTGCCGCTACACCCTGAGTTCTGCTAAGTTTTTCTATGGTTCTATTATAGGCAACTAATGAAAATCTTCCGCCAAAAGTAATAAAGCAACTTGCAAAGGAATTAAAGAGTCTTGATGAATCTCCTCCTGAAGGCATCAAAGTTGGAGTAAATGATGATGACTTCTCAGTCATTTATGCTGATATTGAAGGCCCAGGCATGTATTCACTGTTCACTTACTGGTAAACTTGCTGGACTGTGGGTTCGTTTCATATTGATGTCAGATTTGTTGATATTGCAGCTGGGACTCCTTATGAGAATGGTGTCTTCCGCATGAAGTTGTTGCTTTCTCATGACTTTCCACACTCCCCACCAAAAGGTTTATTATATTATGCTTTGTTTGTTTCTTTTCTTTTGTTTTTAAGAAAAGAAAGTTGCCTATGGTTATTTGGCATCATAATGGCTGATAGATTAGTAATGAAGATTGCAGAGTGACTATTTGCCTAGCCCCTATGTTATGGGGGTTGTACAACAAAACAAGTTTACTTTAATGCTCCAAAGTTGATCTGCCGGCATATATCACTGCAGGTTACTTTTTGACCAAGATTTTCCATCCAAACATTGCAAACAATGGTGAAATTTGCGTAAATGCATTGAAAAGGGATTGGAATCCAAGTCTTGGATTGAGACACGTCCTTGTAGTAAGTAGCCTTTCTGATAAAATCTTACGGGTTGCCAGCTTCTAAGAATGCAGTGCTAACAATGTGCTTGACTGCCTTGGAAAATTGTTAAACTATTGCAGGTTGTTAGATGTTTATTAATTGAGCCATTTCCAGAGTCAGCACTTAATGAGCAGGCTGGGAAGATGCTGCTTGATAATTATGACGAGTATGCCAGGCATGCTAGGTGAGCAATTGCTGTTTTTTCTTGGGCATTAGTGTTGTTTAGATAATGCCATGTATAGAAAATATAACTTCACCAATTAGGGTCAATTTATCTTGCATGGTTCATATATATTCAGAAGAAAAGTAAGGATTTTAGCTGTTCTGAGCTGTAAGTGGTCAAATACTAAATCTTCCCTAAATCTTCCATTTTTCCGGTCATAAGAAACTTGATTTTACATCATGGTGAAATTTTTAATTTCTGCTTCTACTTCCCAGGCCTCTGTTGGTGATTAACAACCCCAAAATTTCTGGTTATGCTTCATGCAGGCTCTACACGGGAATTCACGCTAAACCAAAACCGAAGTTTAAGACAGGAGCCATTTGTGAGTCGACGAAGATGCTAAACGTGGACCAAACGAACACCTCAATTCTCAATGCTGATCAAAAAACTCAAGTGGTGGCAAGTGGACTTCCGCAGCCTTCACCCTTGGCTCCTTGCTCCGCAGCTGGTAAAGGAGGAAATAGCCAGGAGCAACCACCATTGCTGCCACCTGCGGTAGTTCAGAAACCCGAGATAGCAGTTTGTGGGAATGGCACAACAGCAGCAAGCGCCGGTGCAAAGAGAGAAGGGTTGTCAAAAGTTCAGGCAGATAAGAAAAAGATGGATGCAAGAAAGAGAAGTCTGAAGAGACTGTGAACATGGTTGCCGTTGATTTCGGTGTTGTGAGAAAAAGGGGAAAAGAAAAGGAACAGTCTTTGTATCATTTGATGGTGATAAGCATGGGACAATAACTGACTGGACTACGTCCTTTGGCCATGTTTTTTACTTTCTCACATTTTTATTTTCCTTTCTTCGATCTTTAATTTATTTTCCGAGCAATCTTTGATTTTAAAATAAAACGTAGGGAGAAGTTGATTTCAACCCGGACCATTTTGATTTTCGGAAACTTTGTGGGTTTGGGGCGGGTACTGGGATTTTTGTAATTCTTCACTGGGTGTGGGTTTGGGGGGTCTACATTAGTCGAGCCTGGCCTGTGTCTTGAACCCTCCTGAATCTGATCCATGGGCTACCCATGTATATAATTTATAATGTAGTGGGTTACATAAATAAGACACCGTATCAATATTTTTTATTTGTTGATGTTTTCATTTTTATTTGAAATTTTTTCTAGATGTATTCAAATAAGATTGTGAATATCTTATTTGTTTGTGATGATTCTGGTAAATTTCAGGATAGTTGATGTTGGTTGCAGTAAATTATAGTAATTTACATGTTTTTATTTTTTTTAAATTTTTGTCCATCATATGAAACAATTGGGTGGGTATGCAACAGCCCCTACTTGCCCTATCGCAGGGAGGGTTCTGGTGAGGAAACTTTATCCACCATTGATTGCTGGAAGGATTCGGGTAGGGCTATAACATTACAAGTTAAGGTTATCAAAATCCTTACCGTTGTGAGTTGAGGTTTGAATAGGGCTGCTGTGTCATACGTAAAATTCAGTAATTGCTCTACGACATCCGTAATAGAACTGGCGATGACTAGCTCATCATGGGCCTAGCCTAGAGCTAGAGGGATTGAAGAGGCTGAACCATGTAATTAGTTACATTACGTTTGAACACTGTTGGAGTACGTGCCTTCCTCGCACACATCGCTATAAATATAATTCCTATAAAACTGTCACAAAACTTACAAGAATAGTTCTCCCTTTTTCAGATCAGATGAGAAGTGAAAACTAGGCTAAATCATATGCGGCATTTGGTAATATTTTTCTCCCTGTGGCTGCCGACAAAGGGCAAAGTCCAACTGCTGATAGAAGGATCTAGTTCTAGTCTAGACAGGAGCAGACAGACCAATCAGAAAGACAATCTCCGTTTACACGCCTCGAGAGGCAGTGAAGTAAAAGCTGCATTGAAACGACATCCCATATCTTTGACGATTTCTTCAATCAAGTCCCTGCAGATGTAATCTTGCAAAGCCAGACCAATTCTGCCCACCTCCCGCCTCTCTCCCCACACAATATCCCTGCACACTTGCTCCACGCTCTCTTCCATAGCCTTGTTCGCCACAGTAGGCCGCTCCGGGCTCAACCTCTTTGGTGCATCGCAAATTGACTCTGCTCCGAATCTGATTCTCTCTGTGAAGCGCGAAGCTGCAGCCATGCCCTCTTCTCCAGGCCTTCTCTGCGGCTGCTGCCGCCATGATCGTCCTGCACGTCCAAAACGGTTTTTATTTTACGCGGCATGTATGGTTCAACATCAACCCCATCTTTTGCTCAGACTCAGAGTGGCTTATTAAAATGTTTTAGACAACTTTATGAACCAATGAAGCTACTGGGACGGAAGGGGTTGGTGGTGGGATTGAGTGCCATCACATGACAAACCTTGGGGATCACTCCAAATTGGAAAGGCGAAACACAAAAGGTGGAGGTGGTGGATGATTGTAGTTAGTGGGTTTTAACAGTGCCCAGTTGTTTTTGCTTGGTCCCCATTGAATTACTTACTGTCGGAGGGCCCAAGCCCTCAAGCCCTGAAAAAGTGGATTACTGGTCCTCAGTAAAGTATAAAGCCATCAAAAGTTAACTTCTTTAATCATTGTCTCTCTTTTTCTTCTTGTTTCTTTTCCTAATCTTCTTTGACTCTGACCCAGACCCTACCCTATCATGCGAATTCGTATTCTACCCTGTCATCCACTTACAAGGAGACCAGCTGCCATTTAGGTTGATTATCTTGATTTTTAAATTACTACCTGTTAATTTCTGTCATTATTAAACTACTTATGAGACTGATTAAGTACCCGTTTGTCCATTGCTAAGCAATATATATGCATGTAAAACAAAGAACAAATTCAGATTTCCTTTTCCTCTTTTCTTTTTTTTCCTGGCCAGGGCCAGCTAATCGTGTCTTACTTTGATTTTCTGCAGGATTAGCCCCACCATACCACAGTGGAAAGTAGGAACACTATTGAAGAAGTTTATTAGTAGTATATATCTCCCACAACTTGCCTAGTTATAATAGCCTGAGAAGGGGAAGCACCTATGTCGAAGCTACATCTCCAGGCCACAAAACTTTGGCGGCACGTTACCCCCATAAGAACTTGGAGACCACATTCCTTAGAATCCGCTTATTTCATGAATCATGTTCATTTTTGGAAACATAAACCACTTGTACGTTTAGTCACGGAACAATTTGTCATCTAGTCTGTCATATCTGAGTACATTACCCTTAAAAATTGCACTCTCTACCTAGTCACTAAAATATATTACCATAATGTTATACTTAGAATTCTACTGAAGAAATTTGCTAACGGAAAGTACAAGTTTCAGAATTAATAGCCTCTCGATTTCCTATATAAAAAAAAAAAGCCCCTCGATTTATTATTTCTATTACTTTGTTTTGTTTTGTTTTTTTTTGGTTTTTCTGTTTCTGAGCACAATAGGTTATAATGTTTGGTAAGCAAGAAAATTAACAGATAAATTAATGCTAGTATTAAGGAGGTTAAGGAAGAGACGAAGTGCCTACTTAATCAGATTTTCATTTATTCTAAATTTAGCAATGGCCAAAAGAAATTTCTTACCGTCGGTGCATCGTTTAGAAGAGTAACCATCGACAGCTGGCGCTGGCACTGAACTGAGTAGAGAAGAGCCACCATCTTTATTATCTGCACCACCGCCAACACTAATCGTTACCACTTCAATGATGCGTTTAAGGGTCTTCAAATCTTGATCACACTTCTCCAATGCCGCCAGTAACAGCCTCCTCTTCTCCGCGGCCGATTCCGGGCTCAAAGAGCAACAACTGTTCAGATCATCCTGCAGACCCATCAGCCTCGCCACCAGCCCCGGCGGAGGCGATCGGATCTCCGCAGGCAGCGTCGGACTCCGGGGAACGTTGCTACTGAGGCCTTTTGCTGGGCTCTGCTTTTCATTTCCAATTCCACCCTCTCTTATTTGGGGCGACAGAGGAGTATATTCAGCCTTGCCTGCAAGCACTACTGCTTCGGAATCAGATGGCTTCACGTTCACGCTCCCGTCCTGTTTTTTCCCTGGAAATGAAAAGAGCAAAAGATACATTAGTTTCTCTTTTGGGGTGGAGAAGTCAGTGAGATGAGCTACATTAAGAAGGGAGGGAGGGAGAGGGACCGAAAGTGATGGATTTGCGGCGGCGGGGGTAGTTGGAGAGGAGGCGGAAGAGGCCAGACATGCAGCCAATAGAGTTGGAATGGAGCGTATTTATGTTCTCCGGCGAATTCCCCTTTCGGGAGCGAGTGGAGGATTGTCTCTTCATTAATGGTTGAAAGCTCTTGGCAGTTAAAAATGCTTCTTTTCTGTCTCGTAGCGGTGAATGATGGGAGAGAGACAGAGCTTGCTCTCTTCTCTTCTCTTCTCTTCTCTTAATGTTCTGTTCTGTTCTGTTCAACAACATAAAGGGTCTAATAAATTGAGGGAGAGGGTCAGGAAAAAGAAAGGAGCCATTGGCGTTCATTTGCACGTGGATGAAAATCTCTTTCCCTTCGCCTTTTTTTTTTTTTTACTCTTTTGCTAATCCTACTTCGTATATACTAATACGCTTGTTATTATTTAGTTAAAATTATTTGTCTTAACGCATGCCGTCGATGGTGAGAATAAGCATCCAAGAATTATTAAGATTGGTTAGAGAGTGATTCGTAAATTTTATTTTCTGATGAAGTTGATGATATTATTTTCATTCTAGTCGGTAGGAGCCGACTCCTTTCTATACAAGTTGTTGTTGTGTTATTGCATTGTAATATTTTCTTAAAAATTAGAATCCGTTAAAAGAAATTTTGATGAGTGATATATAAATTCTACACATAGCAGCACCTCAACCAGTCATACACTAGAGTTGCTAGTATGCGGGGCGCTCATATCCTTCGTAATGGGGGCACGACCAATTTTGGCTATATTTCGTATTAGCCTTATTGATTAGTAATATAATTTTGAAAAGGCTATCAAATAAAATTTTTAATTTAATCGGTTTGATCTTCACAATTAATAAATTATTTAAAACTCTAATGATAAAAGAGGTGAATTAGACAAAATAAGAATAAAGAAAATGTTTTGATCTTTCGGGGCGAAATCATCTCATCGGCATGCTAATCGGTACCATTCCCTCTCTCCATCGTACTCGGGTTCTTATTGAATTAACATGGGCGTTCAATCTGGGGGATTTTCGGGAAGTTCCAGTATCATTTTCCCAATGTGAAATTTGATCAAGATGTTTTGTTGATGAAATAGCTTAAAAAACAACTTAAAGGCAAAAATGTTGTTTCTGTTTGTTCGAATGATGGAAACTCGTTTTCTTCCTGTTGCAAGCCAATTACTCTAGCCACTCATGAGGTTTTTTGCACTCCACAGTGTTTTTTTTCTCTAATTTCTTCTGGAGTGGTACTGCCCTGTGCAATGGAATTGAAGAGGGTCATGAACGGACGAATATGTAGTAAGAAAAAAGGGCTCCAATTTGTCCCAACGGGGAAAAGTACAAAAAAAACTTATCACAGTTATAAGTTAATATTGATCTGGTCACAAAAATTTTGGGTGGTTTAACAATTAATCTGTTATTACTAATGTTATAATTTAGGTCTAGATTGGCTATTAATGTTACAATTTGATATCGAATATGTCATCGACTGTTAAAAATCTTATGGAAATGCATAAGATTGTTGGTTTTGAAATCATGAAGTACTTATAGAACTTTTAACAAACTTTAGGAACTATATATAATTTACTATTTTCATTTTTTTTGTGTGACAGCTATATCTACCTTTCACCAATCTGCCACTTATCCCTTCAAAGATGATATTCAAATTATTTATCATAGTTCAATACTACAAATAATCCGAACCTCGATCAAATGAAACTCAATCATCCAATATCGATGTATTTCTGATCATCTGCTTCTTGGTATGACAATTTTTCTAATTTATAATAGTGATGTTTAATGTTACCTCCTCCGGTATCGCCTCTCGCTAGTGGCAGCTTCAACCGGGGACAGATGCAGTGGTTGATGCACAAGGAAAAAAAATGGTAAATTGAATAGAGTTTACAAAGTTTGTTAAAAGTTACATTAGTACCCTAAAATTTCAAACTTAACAACGTTTCATGTTTACCATTAGGCTTTTTAATGGTTAATGACATATTCAGTTTCAAACTATAACATTAGTGGTCAATTTGGTGTCAAACTATGACATTGGTGATGACATCGGAACCACAAAAGCCTATTATGACCAGATAGGTATTGACTTATAACTACGGTGAATTTTTTTGGTAGTTTTCCCTTTCAACTGCCCATGAGTTTTAGAAGTTGGAGAGACAGTGGTGCTCTTCTTTTGGTGGGGGTCATGATTCATCCGTATATGAATATTTGGAAGTAACTTGGGAGCCATTTTGAAAGCAATTTTGTTAATATGCTTCTGCAAAAAGAGATGAGTGGCGTTTGTAAGGTAAGAGTTGTCCGAATCAACTACACGGGTGGCGGGTGGCCAAATTATCCTACCCCTAGTTCCAGACATGGCAGCCGAGTATGTTTCCTTTTACCAGATCTTTTCTACTCTTGTGGGAACCGTAGCCCGCGAGCGGTCGTCGCCAATGGCCAACTCTATAAGTTTTAGTGGGAGCAAAGTTGGATAGATTGAGACCGGAAGAACTAATTGAGGATGATGACCCTTATACATTATTTTTTAGTTCATGGATTAGTATATATAAGAACATATAGTTTAGGGATGAAATGTATGATTTATCATTTCAATTAGTCATGTCATCACCACATTTCACGGAATATTCTGGCCGTTAATTTCTACAGTAACTAATTTGTCTTGATCACAAACATTAATAGCCAATATTCCTAATAAATAGACTTAGATGATGTATTTAATTGAAAAAAAAAACAATAGTAGGTTATGTGCACTATAGTGCATACATGGGTGACTAATTTGCCCATTTTAACAAAACTCTAATGTTAATCACAAAAATTATTTCCAAACATGGCCTATTTTATTTTGCCATTTCCTTTTTCGCATGAGATATATCTTTGTTGATCTGAGGAGATTTAAGGTTCAAACTCAACTCCTCACTTGACATCCTCAAGTACATAAAAAGAAAATAATAATTTAACTACCGCTAACTCATGAACAGTTGAACATACTTCTTCGTTCTCCAGTTGTGTCTTTTTAGTTTTACAATATTTTTTTCGTATTTAATGTGCTTAGCTCACAAATAGTTTCGGGGTGGGAATTCGGAGGCCGATGGATGGCACGGGATGTAAATGACGGACTGGTATAGGACACGTTACTTTCCGTGATACATATTCGGGTAAATAGCTTTCCATCAGGTTTTTTTTTTTTGGCCTTTTTGTGTTTTTCCTTTCCCCGGGAAAAATGTTCGTTTGGTCTTGGCAGCTGCTAAGCTTAGTAAAATGTTGACAACTCAAGTCAAATAACGCCATTCCTACCAGCTCCAGCATGTTACACGTCTCTCTCGCTAGAGTCCACTGGCTGTCACAGATTATAACTGTTTTACGCTATTGTCTTTCAATAGGCTCAATAAACATGCCTGCAAGTAACCAGTTATTCGAAGCTGTTGCGCTTTGAATCAATATGTAAATCTAGCTTCACGTGTTTTACTTGCCAGTATACCTGAAGTCAGCAATTGAATTCTGGACGAGGCTCAACTTAATACTTGAAATTCTTGAAAGAGAGCAGAGATGACGGCTTGCCACCACAGCTATCCAACGCGTATCTACCCTTACGAGTATACAGTAGATGATCAGAAGCAAATGAAATCGCAATATAGCAGACAATAAAATTTCTTACAAGCATGGTGGCTTAAACTTACAATGTCATATTAAGCACACCAACGTTCAGAACACAGAAAAGAACAGAAGAAGAAGAGCTAGACAAGGGATTTCGCTTTTTATCACTACCCGGCTAACACACTCATAAAGACCAACTAAACTTGGTTAATATCAAGCTGAGAGATATGGTGACTACAGAATCAATCACTTAGCCATCATGACCTTCACAAACTCCTCATAGTTTATTTGGCCATCACCATCAACATCAGCCTCCTTTATCATCTCATCCACTTCTTCATCGGTAAGCTTCTCCCCGAGGTTCGTCATCACATGGCGCAGCTCAGCAGCAGAGATGAAACCATTTTGATCCTTGTCAAAAACTCTGAAGGCCTCTTTCAACTCCTCCTCAGAATCAGTGTCCTTCATCTTCCTGGCCATGAGGTTCAAGAACTCTGGGAAGTCGATTGTTCCATTGCCATCAGCATCAACCTCGTTAATCATGTCCTGGAGCTCAGCTTCTGTAGGGTTCTGCCCCAGTGACCTCATTACCGTACCAAGCTCCTTCGTTGTGATGCAACCTGCAGAATATAAACTAGCTATCAGGAATCCACAACGTATAACACATCAGGACAGCCAAATTGAACCGGAAGAAAGTTTAATTCTAAACCTAAAAAGGTATCCATAAAAAGGAATTCTGCAAGTCATTTAACACATCAAGTAGATGTTTGATGAAAGGTCACTCTTTTTGAAAAAAGGAGACCAAATAAATATTTACTTGAGCCCATGGAAAAGGCATTAAGATATAGATCTGATTGATGAATTAGAGGTAAAGGCTTTTGAGAGCGGAATCATTTTCGACCGCTAGCAAGCTTCAAAGGCTTTCCTCGATGTCATATTTTCTTCCTTTCATGAAATGAACAAAGCTTTAAAAAACTTTCTGATTTGAAAACTAGCTACCAAGCCAAACGTAGCTTCATTCATTTAGTAACAACTTGTTCACCTAGAAGGAAAAAACTTCCCAATTCTCATCATCCTCCAAAAACCGGTACCTATTTCCTTCTACGTAGATTCAAAAACTACCAAACATACGAATACCACATAACTAATTCAGAGAAGATAAATTATAAGCAAGAAAAGCCGAGCAAAATATCACTTCAAGTTACCAATCAAATACTACTTAGAAAGGTCAAAATGACTGACTATCAAACGATTAACACAGAATATTGCAACAAACGCACTAATCCAATCTAAACCTTAAATCAAATCTACAGAGAAAACATAGCTTGGAATCGTAAGGAAGGAGCTAAGGGAGCGGAATCGAACCGTCGCCATCCTTGTCGAACAAGCTGAAGGCCTCCTTGAACTCCGAAATTTGATCATCGGTCAACTGATCCGCCATATCTCCTCTCCTCTCTTCCCTATCTGGCCCCGACCTCAGCTTAAGACTCTCTCTTCTCTTTCTCTAACGATCGACCCCGCCTGTTGTATGCAGACAGATTGAATCGAGCGATATAACAATGCCAGAAAACGCGTTCTCTTCCTTGAAATCCTCAACTATTTATCGGATCACCCCTTCCCTCTTCCTTCTTCACCCTTACATTTTTCCCATAATTACGATCCTGCCAAAGATAATATCAACTTGAAATTATTATAATACCCTTCATTCATATGGACTAGATCTCGGGCAAATTAGGGTATAATCGTCAAACTGTGAAAAGGCCCGTGGGATTAGTAGAACTACCGACAGAGATACGTTACTTTTCCTGGCACCGTTGATAGGTAATAGAACAATAACGGTCGCCCATTGTGCCGACGCCCAAGGTGCCATTTGACTTTTAACTTTCGGCTAAATCAACGGGCGAGATTGAACTTCCATTAAAAGGACGGGCGGATAGTGATTTTCGCTCGTCGCATTCCTATTTTCTACTTTTCTTTTCGGCAGTTTTTAAGTTTAGAAATAGAGGCATTTCTTTTTCCTAGAAATTCTCTTCCTTTTTGGTAAAAGAGTAAATTTCATAAATGATTTCTAATCTTTAGTCATTATTTTCTTTGAGTCCCTAATCTATTAAATATTTTATTTTAATCCTAAATCTATTAAAATTATTTTATTTTAGTCCTGAATCTATTAAAAATATTTAATGTTGGTCCTAATTTGATAAAATTTGTTAACTCAAAATAGTTATTTGATAACAACTTTTTAAATCATAATTTAAATTATTCAATAACTATCTTACAATAAATTTAATCTATATAATAGTTTCTTTACAATTAATAAACACTTAAATTATTTTTTTCTTTCTATAAATTGAACTTATTTCATTTAGAAAGAAAAAAAACTACTAATTTAAATTATTTATTTACTGTAAAAAAATATTAAATCATTTAAGTTTCCTGAAAGATAATTATCAAATATTTAAATTAGAATTTCAAAAGTTTCTGTCAGATAATTATTCTGAGTTAATGAATTGCATCCGATAAAGGTTCAAAATGAAATAATTTTAATATGTTTATGACCAAAACAGAATATTCAAAAGGTTAGAGACTAAAATAAATAATAACTAAAGATTAGGGACCATTTATACAATTTATTTTTTTTGATAAATCTAGAGATTTCGAAATGTCTATAAACATCGCATATTCCTTTACGCGGTTCGGACGCGGAAAGAATACCGATTATCCAAATATTCACACTCTGTCCTTTTCAATTACAAGACTAATACATTTCCCTCCAATAGATTACGAGACATGAGCCCCCTTTCACTGTTTCACAAGAATTACAAAACACAAACTGAAAATTGTCAAATAAAAACATTGTAATGAATAAGACTAACTACCGAAAAAACTACTCATTCAAGTAATACTGAATGAAAGAAAAAAAAATGGATCGAGTTAAACTTTAAATGTAAACTAAACTAAATCTAAAATTGATAACTTAAAAATAATTAGAACAAAGCTCAAATAAAAAATAATCAAATAATCAGAATGAACAATAAATGACCTGATCAAACAAAAGGCAGATCAAATGATTAAACAGTTAAAATTAATAATAAATGATCTGACCAAACAAAAGGAGGATTAACTGCTAATAATAGATCAACTAATATAAAGTCAAATAAAATGAAATAATAGAAAATTATGACATTATCACCCAAAACACTAGAAAATGCCTTATCATTGATACTTGTCGTTTTCATTCTCTCGCATCCAATTGATCCACATTAACACTAAAAACATATCACTAAAAATTGTCCCTTGCAGAGCGTTGAAAGAACCAAGTAATAATTCTACTAATAGTGATAAAAAAAGTTTTGTGAATGAGAAGCAGGAGGAAGAAAGCATTGATAAAAAATGAGAGTGGTTAATTAGGTGGAATAAAGAAAGTAACTAGAAGTAGAAAAGGGATGAGGAAGGTGATACAAAGAAAACAAGTAAAAGATGGGCTGGTGTGTCTTAGTTGATTGTGGAATCTGACTCCACCATCTTAGTTTCTAAACTTAGTAAAGGAGATTCTCCTTTTTCGTTTTATTTTGGGCTCTCATCGAAGAAGCCCCGGTGTTAATAGTTTAATTTGATTCATGTTCTTTTTCATTTGTGAGACATTTGGGAATAATATGGCACATACTCTAGCTTGTTGGGCCTGCATAATGTGGGAAAGTTTGCATGGTCGCACTCCTTCCCATATTGGTTATCCCATACTTTGAGTTTGGATTATTTTTGTGTCCGACATTATGCAGCTTATTTGAAGTATTAAGAAGGTCTTTATTACAATAGATGTACTTTTAAACCAAGTTAAGATGTTCACCAATTATGACTGTATTCGAAAAGCCATGGAAATGACAACAGATAAAGCTAGAGGTGGGTAGTGGGGTGAGACGACCCGGCTCAGCCTAGGCTTGGTTTTGGTCAAACCTGTCTTAGCCTAGTCAAGCTCGACTCGGCCTAGCTCGGGGAGAGTCAGGGAGGAGGTGGGCTTGTTATGGGCCTCGAGGAAGAGGAGGTGTTGCGTGGGCCCGACTCGGCTCAGCTTGCAATGGAGCCCAGACCAAGCATAGTGGGCTTGGGCCAAGCTCGGTCAAGTTTGCCTAAACAACATATTTCAAATTCTACAAAAGTGGATAAATTACACTCTACGGGCCTCCAACAGCTCCAACTTAACTTTTTTTTTTTTCATTCTTAAATTACCATTTTATCTACTCCAATAACTAGTAACAATTAGGTAGAGAAATAACAAAGCCTTTTTTCTAGTCATACCAAAAAGCAGGAGAGTCCTAGTGAATATAGGTGAAAAACAATAATGAGAAGAAGACTATCAAGAGCTGAGTAATTGGTCCTAAGGATCTGTTGAATGTGGCTAGTACTCTATACAATGTGGTAATTTTTACCAACTTTGTCCCTCTCTTGTTTTAACTGTCTCTACTAGTACTATGTTCACAGGTAAAAGTAAAGCTATTTCCTCTGGTATATGGTCCAACTTTTAGAAATGTTTCGGTATAAATGAGAGATTCAAATTTTGAATTTCGACCACTTCACCCTTTAAATAATATAATAATAATAATTCAGTAAAACACCTTCTAACAGTATATGGCTCTTTTTGGAACATTTTGTAATTTTCTCCTATAAGGCATGTTCCAGTTAATTGTAGGTGCCATTTAGCTTTTTTAATTAATAAAAATTGTACTGGTGACGGTGTTTTCATCATAAAAAAAAAAAAGAAGACAATTTAAACTTAATTTTAAAAAAAAATTTAAAAAAAAAAAAAGAAAAGAAAAAACAGCCGGCCCAGGTCCAGGCCACTGCCCACCTCGGATAAAGTCCGCAAGCTTGATCAGATTCAGAGGTCCTGCCAGACGTTAAAATTGGTGGAGGAGCTATCATACTGGATCACACTGTCCTGGCATGCGATAAAGAAGGTTGTGTTGAAAGTATCCAAATTTACAAGCGCATGCGCTGTTCCCATGCTGCTGGCCGCCACACCTATCTCATCCTCCCCAATTATAGCTTCCGCGTAACCTTTGCCCGTCTCATTGTTTTCCACCTGCAACATGCCAGCACCATATTTGCTTCTTTCGAAAAACAGTAATTTGAATTGCACAACATGTGAAACAAAATATATAGTAATCGAATCGGAAGCATACCCTGAATTTGGTCTTGGCTCCCCAGATGACAAAAGTCTCGTTACAAGTGTAGTGTCTGTGGTTGCCCCTCACCCCGCCCGGTCTGATTTCACCCACATGTACTGAGGCACAAGACCGAGCTCCACCGTTAACGCCGGAAGTAAGAGCGAGAGACACTGGGTCAAGCAACCAGCCACGGCTGTCCTTAACAACAGGGGACGCCGTTTTGGGTTTGAATCTCACTACATTGGCCTTCAAATCATCTTCCTCGCTCCATCGCCGATGCGTTCTGAGGAATTGGGGCGTAAAGAAATGCAATCTGAGACCAATCCATGTGACAAGCAGGAGCATCAGGAACACTGCGGAGAAGGTGCGGGGATTCTTCATCAACAGGTGTAGGAGCATCAGGAAAAGCTCTGGCTTCGAATATTGGAGTAGGGGCTCCTCTTAAAGTTTCCCATTTCCACATTCTATGATTGGTTCAATTTTTGGTTCTGCTAAAAAATTGATTTTATGTTAGTTGTCAGATTTTGGTGTCTGTTTTGGAGAAAGCGAGTGCGTGATTTTGAAATACATGTTGAACATATGGAAGCGTAAGGGTCAGATTTCAATATCTTTCACTCCTTTTCTTCGATGGTCACAAAATAAACACTGCAACATTACCTATTTTCTATTCTTAAATGCCTTGGCGCGGAAGTCACATTCTGGACTCAAAAAGTAGGAAATCCCGAAGTTTACTGTTGACGTTTACTTCAATTTCAAGCAAGAATAAATTTAGAATAAAATATTAAACACTCAATTTTATTTCGTTTCTTCTTGGTGACCCATAAGAGCCTAGATACTGAAAAATGACTGAACTTACTACTAGAATAAGTGTACAGCACAAAAAAGACAAATTAAGATGCCTACTAATCTCCGAGAAGTAGGATCATAGAGAAACTTGAAGAAGCAATGGCAATATTGGTTGATGAGATGAATTTGAAGGCAGCACCTCAAATCTCTTGGACAAGGAAGAATTGGTAGCTGATCCATCTGCGTGAGCAAGTATGACTTCATATTCTCCAAAATAAAGAGACGCCTCAAAGAAGCCGTCACTGTCTGTGGCAGCCTCCTCCGTTGAGGCCACATTGCCCCATTCATGTAACAACTTGTCAACAACATCACCAGTCGCCAAATTCTTGAAATTGTTGTCTGTCAAACACATTCTGTAACACCCACTTGCCGCCCAAGCTGCCCACACCACTATACCCTTCACTCCCGGGTGCCCATGCCCCTCCCTCAACACCTGCTCCAAGTACATTGCCTGCCAATATAAACTTCATAAGTATCTTTTTTTTTCCCACATTACCCTCGTAAAAGATTTGGTCAGGTATTCAACTCCGAACCAAATTAATAACATGTTGGAAACCAAACCCGTATAAAGACTCAACTAACTTTAGACATAACCACTTGCCATTTTACCACACCTCACAGATAATCGACCTATAACCGAATTGAATTGCGTTGTTTGGTGCTTACCTGATTAGGGCTGCTTTTGACGTCTACTTCAGTGAGCCAAATGGGCAACTTAGTGGCAGCAAGAGTGTCAATAGAAGCTCTCATGTAAGGCAGATTGGGGACACCAAAATGGGATTCTAGTCCTATGGCCATCTGGTTAGGGGCAAGGCTCTGGATCTGCCTAAGCTTATCAAGGTACTTTGCAGGCGTAGAAGCTGGATCGCCACTTTCTTCTACAGTGTTATACTCGTTCAGGAACAGAGGCGTCGAGCCGTCAATATCATGCACCAGCTTATACAACTTGGGCGACGCATCAGGCCCGAGCTTGCTCTCAAAAAAGTTGAAGTGTAAATTCTCATTCACAACGTCCCAAGCGATGACCTGCCCCTTGTACCTGGACACAATCGAACTAAGCCTTCTGTTGACAGCGGCGGAGACGGAGGCCGGCGGCAGCGAGGGGAGCCAGGACGGCTGGCGCTGAGGGTCGTCCCAGAAGACGTTGTGGCCGCGGACGGAGATGCCATGCTGCTTCATGAAGTGGATCATGGAATCGGCGGTGGAGTAGTCGTCGTGGCCGGCGGAGGGCTCGGTGGCGTACCACTTCATCTCGTTCTCGAAGGTGGTGAGCTTGAAGCGTGAAGTGAACCATTGTTGGTAGGCTTGGTTGTTGAGGATGTTCTTGTTTGTTGCGCAACCGAATGGGATCCCGCCGCCGGCCTTCCTTCTGATGGAGATTTTTGCGTTGGCTATGGGTTTCCCTGCATGGTCTATTGCTTGGATTTTCACATTTCTCTTGCGGACCTGCAGATACGGTAAATTGATTTTGTAGGAGCTAAGTACAGTTTTGCCACCTACATTTAGATAAAAATGTAGTTTGCCCCCTTTTTCTTTCAGAAATCTACAAATTACTCCTTAAATAATAAATATGGGATTTTCAATTTTGAATTTTCAAACTAAACTATTCAACATCTGTCTCTTAATAAATTCAAATTTTTTGATGATAATATAATTAACTTTAAGTATGCATTTAGATTATAAAGTCAGTATCATGTCAGCTAGCATAAAATAGGATGTTGAGAAGATATTTATCTGTTTATTAATTAAAATGTAAACTACACCAATGATCTCTTCAAGAAAAAAATTGCAACTGTTGATGATTGGCCGAGTCTTTTTAAGTGTTTCATATTCAATACTGTTTGAATATCAAATTAGTATGTTAAGTCCCATGCTTTACCATTTCAATCAAGTTATCATCTAGTTTTTGTTGAAAAGTTGGATGGATTTCTTCATTTTATGCAAGAAGAATAATATACATCAAAATTCTGTCGAACTCAAACCTGAAATAATTCCCAACTTCCATTTCATTTTCCAATGAGAGAAGAAAATTATTTCCAATTTTTAGCAATGAAAAGGAAAAACAAATCGCTGATAAACACGATTTTCTATTTCATAAGAAGCATCGTTTTTTTTTTTAAATTTCAAAAAAAGAAATATCAAACTGGATGTACCTTTTCAATGCTTTGATCATGATGAGAGTTCCACTCCTGTCGGGTGAAGGGCTGTAAGGAGACACTGTCGACCCAAATCTCAACTGATGTGTTTTTGCTCTAATGAAGTTACATTAATTAAGTACATTATAATTAGTCTCTGGCTTTATAAAAAATTAACAAGTACACTTAATCCAACATACTTATATATAAATGTACAACACTTGAGCTAGCTCACCTCAAAATATAGCTCAGCGGGTCCGCCGGACGCTTCACCAATAGGGCCGAGGCCGCCCTTGAGCATGGACCAGCAATCGGACTCAGCAACAATTGCACCGGCGTGTTTGAATCCGTTCACCGTTTTGAATACCGCCGTCACCGGAGCCTTCCCCTCACTCACTCGTATCCATGCTAG
The DNA here is from genome assembly GCA_005392925.1 of Aquilaria sinensis. Lineage (NCBI taxonomy): Eukaryota > Viridiplantae > Streptophyta > Magnoliopsida > Malvales > Thymelaeaceae > Aquilaria > Aquilaria sinensis. The sequence goes on along the minus strand of SMDT01002759.1, from coordinate 640,369 downwards.
TCATGATCAATATCAATTTTTAAATCACAAAAAACGAAACTTGTCAATATCGAGTTAAATAATAATACTAGTAGCGCATTATATATATATATATATATATATAATTAATTAATTAATTAATTAATTAAATACCTGAAAAAGTATAGAGCATGTTCTTTCTCAAGTAAATATTTTGGGAGATACTATCGTAGGGCTGGGTCCGTTGATGAGCAACGATGAAGCTGTCGCCATTTGATTTTCTATGTTCCATTTTGGCATTTCCAAAGGTGTGCCATCCTGCCAACCCCCCATCAAGTTCTGGGTTTCTGATGATTCCTCCACCATATTGAGCTTTCTCAGGCTTGCGCAGACACTATATATAGATATGCATACATACTTAATATTACACCCAAAGCAACGACATCATTAACAAATTATTTCTACAAATTAAATTAACTGGATCATATATATATATACACCTTTGCACCTTGAGCTTATTATTATTCCTAACTTAACGATATATATCACGATGAGGAGCTCGAGCCCAATAATTATATGTTACAATTACTTGAAGGGGTGGAAGTAATTAATTAACCAAGACCAAATTTGGCTCAAACTCAACAAGAATGGATCCGATCGACACAACTACTTCCAAGACTTTATTATTGTGAGTGTAGAGTACAATATAAGGTGACACACACACACACACACACATAACTATAGTTAACTCAACAGAGTGTGAAAAATGGGCGTCACCCCTAATTTACAATTAGAATATGAGTGATCAGTACGTGTGGGGTGGGTTTGTGTCTTAATTTGTTAAACAATGAGCTAGCAAGTACTATCAGGGAATTCCCTTGCCTCAATGTGAGCAGTATAATCATAGGATAATCCCCTGGCTTCGACACCTGCAAAATTAAGCAGAAGCTCGCTCATCGAATATATATTTATATATAAAAGAATGACGTCTTTGGAATGATTTCAGGCGAAAACAATAAATCGATGTCCAAAAAGGATCAGAAAACTATAGGTAAAATAGTTGACACATACAAACCTGCAAAGCAGATGACTAGTAACGGCACCAGCAGCGCTAGCAGGAGACTTTTCTCCTCCATAACCATAAGCTGCAATAATTTTTTGCTTTAGGTTTCCGGAGAAGACGTGAAAAGCAATTACTTGTGCGGCTGTGCTACCCAGAAAAAAGGGATAAAAAAAATAGTCGCAGTTAACTGATGAAGTGTAGGGACAATGATGCCCAAATTGTATTGGCATTGAGGAATGAAAAAGCGTCTTATATAGAAAAAAGGGCAAGTATTTATATGCATACACATACATGCCAAAAAGCTTAATTATATAAATGGAATACGACCAATTACTTCGGATTTATTTCCAAGTATATATACAAACCAAAAAGAAAGTGTGCGATTCGATTGAAAAAAATATTATCGATAATGACACTCTTTTTTTTTTTTTACCGACAAAAGAGTCTTCTTCATTACTTAATAGATAACTAAAAAGTGTACGAGCCCATTAAAATAGAAATGCTAATTAATTACAAGTTTTCCTATCAGATTTATAGTGGAAATTATACCGTTATCGCTTCTTATATAAAAAAATCTATACTGTCTTTTGTAAATGTAGTATTTCAATTTTTTTTCAAATTCCAATTTGAATTGTACATAACGTATTTTTTTTTTTTGACAGAAAGGCATAAATTATATTAATGCAAGGTCACAGTTGATAACAACTATTGCGAGAATTGCGACTCCCATGATATCCTACCTAAAACGTGGAGGACCTGTTTAGCTAAAGCATGAGTTGCTCCATTAGCAGAGTGTCTAACATATGAAAAGGAAAAGTTTCAAAAAGTATTAGCTAGAACTCTAGCTTCATCTAACCAAACACCAAAGTAAAATAAAAGAGTAGATCCTCTCTATAGCTCCGATATAAGATGTTGTGAATCCGACCCAAGCACCATTGATTGAACACCAAGCTGCCGAGCTTACTTTATTCCCCACATTATCGCCAACGCTTCCAAGTATAGGACGTTCTCCCCTTCATATCTAAACCCTGTAAGCCATTGTCAACTTGACTTGCCCCTACGAGTCACAACCTAAAACCCCGACTAAACCTTATTTTTGCAGCCTTTGAAAGCGCGACATCCACATTGGTCTTGATTTAGCCCTCCTCTGGCAGCATCCATGAAGTCTATAATGATATGCAGTATTGGGCCTTCGTCCCTTGGGTCCTTTCGTAGGAATTCCAACTATCCATTCACGAGGTTATGGCATGGACAACATGTTTCGGTAGTTGATAGATATGCTCATGGACCACCTTATTGCGTTTAAACCAAGTAATCCAACTATAGATTGTGGCCATTAAGGTCAACTTATCATCCCTTCCCATGAAAGATAGAATGTTTTCCATCCATGAGCTAGAGCTATGTGGAATCTCCAAATACAATTCCTGCCAAACCTAAGCCGAAAATGAGCAGCTAAGGAGCAGGTGCTTTATGCATTCATGGCCTTGACCATACACAGGACATTCCAAAGGTACCTCCAAGCCCTGTATGCTAGATTGTCTTGGGTAGGCAATGTATCTACACATGCTATCCAAAAGAATAAGTGAGATTTCAGGGGTAATGACAAGCACCACAACCAAGACCAAAACTCTGACTTCAATAACGGATCTTTCCTGAACACCATAGTAGAGGCAACATAGTATGCCAATTTCATAGAGAACTCGCCATTATCATGCATACCTCATGTTAGTATATCATCTAAGAATCGAGGGGAGAGAAGAATTTGCTTGATTGCAACCTCGTCAACTAGGAGAAAGAGAGCATCAAAGAAGCTACAATTCCATTGGAATGTTCTTTGATCAATGAGAGTGTTAACTCTCCAAGCTTTCATCTCTGGGACAATTTTTGTAATAGGTTTCACGTTGATGCCTAGAAGCCATTTATTGCTCCAAATTGAGATGCTCACCCTACTTCCTGCTCTCCAAAATGCCCCAGCACCAATTATAGCATGACCCGCGAGAAGACCTTTATACATTATGGAGTAGGATTTTGGAGTTGGAGCCTTGAGGAAGGATGATGGTAAAGCTTACTTTCCTCTCAATACACGCAATACTCGGCTAAAAACATTTCGAATAAGCCTTCAAGCTTGTTTTGCAAGTAGCACTAAATTAAATGTATAAATATCTCTAAACTTGAGACCACTTGCTTGCTTAGCCGAGCACAACCTGTCCCAACTGCACCAAGAAATCTTCCTATGCTTGAAATCGAAGGACAAAAAGAAGCTAGACACTAATGATTGAAGTTTGTTACACACCTTAGTCGGAATTAATATGCAACTCATTGGATGAGTACGCATTTCCTACATTGCTAATTTAATAAGGATGCTCTAACTGCCAATGAAAGTAAGGAGGTATTCCACTTAGCCATCTTCTTCTTAACCCTTTCAATGAGAAATTCAAATTGGGTCATTTTCTTCCTTCATAGCATCCATGGGAAACCCAAGTACCTGTCAGCTTTCAAGCTTACTTTAGTACCAAGCAAGCTCATAAATATTTCCTTTTCTTCTTAGTGACAGGTAGGACTAAAGAAAGTATATGATTTCCTCATGTTAACAATCTAGCACTAGACACATTCATAAAGCTTTAGTATAGCCAATAGGTGTCTCATATCTCTTTCCTTGGCATGTAAAAAACAAATGTTGTCATCCATGAAGAGAAGGTGCGAAACTGAAGGGCTAGACTTGTTATTGCCACACCTGAAATTTGATTATGCTTTTTCGCATGTAGTAGCAAAGTTGATAAACCTTCTTCATAGAGTAAGAAAAGAAAATGAGAAAATGGGTCTCCTTGTCTCAATCCACGGGATGCTTGAAAGCACCTAGAAGGCTGCCCATCCACCAACACTGAGAAGGATGCTGATTCAACAGAACTCATTACCTTATTGATCCACATCTTTTTTAAGCCCATCCTACCCATCATAACTTAAAGAAAAGACCATTCCACCTAGTCATATGTTTTCACATATCCATCACAACAATTGACCTGGTGCCAAAGCACTTTGGTTATTTGAGATGAGTTTAGGCAAGATTGGTTTTAACCTACTAATAAGGACTTTTGACACACGCTTATACAAGACATTGCATAAGCTTATCAGCTGATAATCATCCACCCTTCTCGGATTTGGCACCTTTGGAATTAACACTACATGAGTATGGTTAAAAAAAACCGGCATTACTCCTTGGTGCATAATTGACAACACAAACTCAACGACATCCTTATTTAATAGATGCCAAAATTTTTAAAAGAAAACTAGTGGTAACCCATCTGGTCCCGGGGACTTGGTTGGATACATTTGAAAAAGTACCACACATACCTCTTCAACCGTAAATGGCTTCTAAAGTTCAATGTGCAGACCCTTTGTCACTATTTAGTCAACCAATGGAGGACTTTATAGAATTTAGATGGCTAAGAGGACGAGAACAGACACTCGAAATATATGGTCATTTTTTTCATTATTTGGTCCAGCTTAACTGATTATGTCCTATCTTCCCTAAATAAAAACTGAATATGATTCTTTTCCCTTTGACCATTCATAACCTGGTGATAGAATCTTGTGTTCTGATCTTCTTCTTTCAACTATATCACTTTTGCTCGTTGGCTCTAAAGTCATTCTTCTTGTTCGTATAATAGTCGGAGTTCTACATCTACTTCCTACTTATAGATTAACTCATCTATGTCCCCAAAAGAGGCCAATCTTTCCAGCTTCTTTTCTACCTTGCGGCCCTGAGAGTGGATACTCTTAGCGCTCCTTTTCCATTCCTGAAGGCCCACCTTGTATTTTTTCAACTTTTCAGGAAGTGAAACCATTGCTAAAGCTTACAAGTGAGATCAAGATTTAATTACCTCCTCACACCCTTACTCCAGCAACTATATCAATTCAAAGTGCCAAATATTTTGAGTACTATGAATATTCCCTCTAAAGAAGCGCAGGTGAAGCTCGCAATGATCGAAACATGCAAAGGGGAAATGGTAAATATGAGCTTAGGGAAATAGCTTTCTTCAGTCTAGAGTACCCAGCCCTTTATCCAAACACTCCTGAACCCTTACTCCTCCTGAGCACACATCATCCCATATGAATTTAGAACCTAAGAATCATAGGTCCATAAGTCAAGCATCATCTAATGCTACCCTGAACTCTTCCATTTGCCTGGGACCTCTATCTTGTCCTTCATCCTTTTTTGAAGCCCATAACAATTCGTTAAAATCTCCTATCATCAGCCAAAGTAAAGAATTTTACACTGCCAGTTGATGCAATAAACCCCATGATTCACCTCTTAACTCCCATCATGGTTGGCCATAAAAACTAGTCAATCTTTAAACAGTATTAAAAGTTGTGACTGTTATGTTGATATAAAATTAAGAGAAAAATAGCAACTCAATTTCCCAACTAGACTTCTAAAGCAGTGTAAGGCTTTTTTTCCTCCATTCACATGGAATAAAAGAGCAAAACTGAAACCCTAATTTTCTCTTAATTTGCAACATTCTATTGTAGTTCTCCGAGTCTTAATTTAAAAGACTGCATTCGAGGTTCTTTCATTGATCGCCCCTTTTAGGGCATGAACTATCCTAACTAACCCAAGCCTCCGATAGTTCAAGCTGAAAAGACTCATTTTGGATGGCAGGGCTAGTCAGAGCTCAATCCTGACTGAATCAGATCATTACCATCCAGCTTTTTATTAGTGACATGACAAGACGGGTCTTCCAAACCCTTTTCCTCTTAGACAATGTTAATACACCCACTATGGCTGCCTTTATCATATTTAACTTTATATTAGTTCATGTTCCATTTCTACACCCTAATTTCCTGTTTTTCCTAGCTACTCCCCTTGCTACCTTAACCCGAATGAAAGGTCTTTGTTTTAAATGCTTTGGGCTTCCACTTTAAGCTGAATTGGAAACAAATTCACTACCCACTATTTGCTCTTGAGTCTTAATTAGAGACATTTCCATCCTTACTATAGCTCCTATTGCCTTCGGCGCATAATGAACAGCCTTTTTTGATGAAGTAAAAATGCTTTGCACTTCCTTCTTCCCAAGCCATGCAAGCATTTCCCCATCCATAATAGGCACCACAGTTAAAAATATTTAGAATTTTATCTTTATTTCCAAACAACTCTGTTTTGTCCAATTAACTCGTAGATTCCTAGAAAGAAGTATTTATTCAAGACCTAAAATGATTAGTCAATGGTTCCCCTATACCTCTTAGAAAAGATGAATACTTGGGCCACTCCTTGTATTGCGTGACACTTCCCTTTGGCCCAGTCAGGCTATCGAGACATTCTTTTTCTATATGGTCTTGCTTGCTGCACTTATAGAAAAAATCCAGTAAGCGCTCATACTTAACATAAAACCATTGACCGTTTTCCCCATTATTAACCATAAGCCCTCTATGAAGAGGCATTGATATGTCCATAAGAACGCACAACCTTAGAGACGAACTGCCAGCGTCCGCATGCATCACCACCCCTAACCTGTTCCCTAGTAGCTCTGCCACCTCATCCATAAGCCATTCAAATTGAGTATCGTGAACATGAACCCAAAATGTTGACCTATTAAAGCAGACCGAGGATGGTCTATCACCCTTTTGCAACTGCCTCATGGCAATTAATCGATTATTAAATGATCATAGGCCATTTCTAAATACTATTGTTTTATTCCTTTTTTTCTAAAAAATGGCAATGAATAGATTGTCAATTGGGCTTTGACTTGCAAATCTTAAAGTGAAGGGAGTTTAGAATTGCTAAGCTTTACGAAGCACATCATGAAGATGTTCAAGCCTGACCAACTGATTAGAAAAAACCTTCATGGCAATGATAAGGTCAAAAAATCTTCTGCACACTTCATCTTCCATAATCGGATAACAAGATTGTGCTTCCTTTTCAATCAGACTCATGGATGGGAAATACTTGTCAAGTGTATCCATGGCAACCTTTCAGCCCATCGAAAACATGCAGTAATATGTACTTTTGATATTTACCAAGCCAATAGTAGTCCAAACATTCAATACGGCAAATTAAAAAAGTCACTGTAACCCTAGGTTGAATATAATAATGAGTCATAAACCCTAAGAAAACTGAGTTTCAAAAAAACAAGGGTAAACCCTAATAGAGCTCACTAAGAGCAGTTGGACAAAAATATTGCATGTAAGGTATTTGTTTCATATTAAATTTAAAATATTTAATAATTATTTAAAAGGTAGTTAAAAATTAAAATTATCAAATGTTCATATAATAAAATATCAAATAGATGTAGATTTTTAAAATGACAAAATGTAGTCTATAGTAAACTATAATTAGCCCAAAAAATAACAAGCATATATGTAACTTGGTGAGTTACGAAGAATGAAGCATCTAACACCATTGGCCAAGGCATGGTGGTCTAAATTTGATCTTCTGAATTCCAAGTAAACTAGGAAAAAATGGCATGTACTGTGACTAAAATAAGTGACAATCATGAATATATATTGAAAATATTATTTTTTATAATATTATTAAAATTTTATTAATATTTTAAAAAATTAATAAAAACATAAAACATCATAAAATTAAAAATTTAATTTAAAATTGATGGGTGTAACCAATATATACATTCAAGATGAAAGTGTATAAATTTCATCCATCATATCAAGTCGACCCAATTTGCACAAGGAAACACTATGAACTGATGCCTGACAAAGCAAGCATATACATCCAGTTCCTTGAGTGAGAATGATACAGAATTACTTGGACTACTACTAGATGGCTAATAATTAATACTCAAATTCAAAAACCAACCTAAACCTCCACCCATGCAAGAGATTTCCAAAACACATCAAGGCATAGAAGTAAGTTGGTCTTAGACTGAACCAACCTAAACACATGATCATATAACATTGGCAAAAAAGTGGTGGCCATTACCAAAACTGGCCGATGCAACTAGCTAGGCCAAGTAAAGCACGAAAGCGTAGACATAAAAGGCTAAAACGAGCCATTCAGATTTGGTTTTGGCTCTAGAAAACACGTTGAGATGCCAGAACGACAAAGGAACAGTAAATAAAGGTGGGCATTGGGCCGACCCAAACCAGGACGAGCTAGGCCCTAACTAGGGTCTGGGCTGTGCTGGACATTTTTTTTTTAGAAATTAATTTTTAAAATTAAGTTGGATTATTAAATTTTTTAAAAGAAAAACACCAAAATTAAATAGCCAAATGACACTTACAATTAATTAGAACCTATCTTATAGGAGAAAAAGATAAAACATTCTAAAAATAACTAAAAATTAAAACATAAAATCTGTGCTTTATAGCATAGTCAGATTAAATACAAAATAAGAGTAAGAAAGAAAAAGAAAAAAAGTCTAACCTCATCACTTGATTTTACCTCATCATTGAACTTTTGATTTTGCTTTCGGAGTATAGTAATACCCCAATCTCTACTGCATATGTAGATTTTCACTACCTCTAGCATCAATCTTGTACATTTCTCTGGTATTACCTATTTACCTGTATTAGACAACTGAATATGGTCTTGGAAGCCATGGTTAAAACTAAAACTACCAGAATCTCCTAGGTGGTAATGGACAATATAAAAAATCTTGATTTTTTTTGTTTACAGCACTTTAGTATTTTGAGGTTGCTTAGCTTAAACGATGTGTTAAAGTAGTCATCTACTTTAGTGAAACCCGAAGTCATCGGTTGGGATGTTTGAGCATTTGGAGAGCTATATTGAATCTTGATGAAACAGATGTTCTCAGAGCAATGGTTTGAGGAGCTTCAGCACTTACCTTACCCGAATAGCTCTCACAATATAACTTGTACAAAGATCGCAAGTAATCGAAAATAGTTGAAAACATAGCTAAAATATTAACATGGATCATGCTCAAATAAGTATGAAAAATTCTTTCATACAATGTTGTTGTGACTAAAAAGGTTGGAGGAATATTTTTGAAACACCAAAGTCACTTCTCTCTCATGGCTTCCATGGTGGGTTACAAAAACTCATCATCTTTAAATTGATGTAAAGTATATATAATGTCTGCTAAATAAAGCAAAACTGGATGCACAATTGGGTAGTAAACACTGAAGAAAAAATTGGTGGCCTCAGTAAATAACTTTAGCAATTCACCTAGTTTAAACATTTGTCGCACATTTCACTTATAGGGAATTTATAATTTAGCTTCATGTTTAAGAAATGAGACAATAAATTTGTATACGGATATGCACCCATCAATGTTAAATAAGATGAGTTTCACCAGATTGGACAATCCAAATTAAAATGTTTAAAAAAAAAATCCTTTTCATTTTCAAGACAAAACCTTTTAAACTCACGATATTCTTTGGGTATTAATTTCAAATACTAAAATGAATTTTGAATTGGCACAATTTTGGTTTGCAAAAATTTTAACCCCTTTGGATACACAAGTTTAAAATATGGGACATACATTTAACATGAAACAATTGTTGACTCAGAAGCCGAGCAGTGACATTATTGTTTGATGCAATGTCAAACAAAATGTACAGAACTTTAGCAGTATAAAAATATTCATATAAAGTTTTATAGATGCAATTATAAATATGAAATACAGTATGATCAGATTCTATGCACCTAAACGACAGAATACATTTTAGCATCACTTAATCATCTTCAATCTAATTAGCAATCGTAGAATAAAATGATTATCCTATAACAAATGTCCACATATCACTTATAAATGCCACACAATGGTGTAGAGTTGAGAAATATGCCTGTAAGTTTAATTTTCCGACTTCAAATAATTTAAAGTTTTCCCTCCTAGCGGTACTCCTTGGTACTTTTCTAACTGTAAGATTTAATTGTGATCTAATCCAAGATTCTTAATACACATCCTCAACTTGTGAAAATGGCTTCTCAGTAAGCAACATTAAATTAATCATGTTTTCTCTACAAGATTGTTGGTCATTAAATCTAAAGATACCTAACCCTCTGGCAGTGCTGCCAAGTTATGTTTATCCTCCATAACTGGTGACCACATTAGAATAGAGATTAGTATGGTGATTTTCTATATGGTGCCGCAGCATTTCAGTGTTAGAGTTCTTTTTGTGTGCTACATTTTTGTTGCGATGTCTACATTTCCTATACCTCGATTCCCATTCCCAAATGAGGTTATAATACTCCCACACCAAGCAGTTAACCTTGATGATTTACTTTGTGCTTGTGCATCCTCGGCCTCAGGGTGATGGCTCGTCAGTGTCAGTTAGGCCGCATTGCCTCCAGCAATATCGTCCAGCATTGCCTCCACTCCTTTAACATCATCATTCGATAGTTGATCATCGAACCTCAAATCGTAATTTGTCATGTCAATTTGGTCATCATTGTGCACATCTTCGATGTAGACCCTTTTTTTCGTCCAATTGGGTTAAGTGATAGAACAAGCCTTTAAAGTTGGTGGTGTTGGATGAGGAGCTATCCACAGCCTTACCCTTTCATCTTGATGCCTAAGTCAAAGAATAATAATAGTGATAAAGAAATGATTTGGAAGAGATTAGGAAAAGATTAAGAAAAAATTAGCAAAAATGATTGAGATAATTGATGAAACTAAGAGAGCATATGGTAGAGGAAGAAGCGAGATTGCAATTGTTGGTGTGAGGATATAATGAAAATGAGCCTCCTTATTTATAGGGGAAGCCATATTTTTTTTTACCAAAAATCCCTCAAATTCTATTTGTTAGGGAGTATAAAAGAAATTTTGGGGTAAAAAACCTCCATAAAACCATTGAGGGCTACTGTGCAATTAAACTTTATTTTTTTTAAATATTGGAAGGTGACCGTTGGAGCCGAGGTGAGTTGACTATTGGGCTAAGCCTAGCTTGGCCATGATCAACATAGGACCAGCCGTGTCTAAGTCGAGTTGTGCCTGTTTTGTGCTTGGGCTATGCCGGTCTTTTGTCTACTTCCCTCCTCCCCAAGGCCCATACCTTGCCTTACTCCTATCCAAGCCTAACCCGGGCCAGTGCAAAACCGGACTTTAACCAGGTCTTTCCAGGTTTGGTGGTGAGCTAGTCCCAATTTGGGCTAGGTTAATGCCCACCTCTAGCAATAATGGTATAGGAGAAAAAGCAAACATTCAATTGGTCTTAATTTTCAGCAACAAATAGGGATTCATAAAATAAATCCCAATCATATTATCGTGTTAGAATAAAATTGTTAGCCAAAGGGCACTAGCCCTTACAAATCCATCACAAGAATAAGGCCAAACCGGATCCCCAAAAAGGATTCATCAAAGACCAAAGGGGTACTTCGACCTAGTACATGGTAGTTCGGCTAAATAAGAGAAGGGTACCTCGGGGAACATTAATTGCTGAAGTAGCCACCACCAACTGATGTATGCCCTTCGGGGCTATGGGGGTACGCTGCCTACTAGCCCCAATGAGCCCTACAAAGCTCTGACAGGATTGTTATACCTGTACCACAAAAGGTGCTTCCTGCTTGTGTCAATATAGCTAGCTATAGAGGTTAGTTGGGAGAACAAGCCCCTAGCTCTTAATTTGGCCGGACATGTAGTCGGCTGATTTGGAGTATTACCGGGACATTCTTGCACCCCAAACTCTATATAAAAATGGAGCTCTACATGCCAAAAGTAAGTCACTCACTCCTGCTCCTCACTACTTCCCCTCTCACATCGCACGCTTGACTTGAGTGTCAGAGGATCCGTCATCGGAAACACTTTTAGGATCCCTTATCACCCATATTTCTGTTTACCTTTCAGGCCTTCGCTGGTAGAAAGCCTACCATGTTAGCCTCAAACAACAGTGAGAGCTTAGGACATCAAAAACTTTAACAATCTTTGTTAAAATGAAAAACTTATTATTGGAAATGTTTCCATATTTTATAAGAATGGATAAACTAACAAATTGGTCACCTAAACTTATCAACTGTACATATCTGCCACCATCTCTTTGATCCACCTAAAATTGCCACTGATTTTTTTCAAAGAGAAAAAGTAAAAAGAAATACAAGGAAGTTGCGAAATTCATCAATTTTTTTAAAGAAGATTTTAAAAAGTTAAAATATACTAGTTAATAATTTTAGCATAGTTTGGTTTAGCAATGATTAATTTATCCTTTTATGCGATAGCAGAATTTGTACGGCATCCTACGATTTGGCATACACACACATACATGTATTTATGTATTTATGTATGTTTCAAGAAACTTTTACGAGTTACTTATGAACAAATATGTTATTGTCACGAGATTTCCGATAAATCTGAAAAATTGATAGGTATGATTTATATACATAAATTTTTAAATTTGATAGTCAATTTCATAAGATATTACTTCTATATGAAGTTATTGATCAAATGTGTGAGAACTACAAATAGCTAACACTTACATTGGCCAAGTAGAAGCATATATGAAAATATTTTTTTAACTATATATGACACTATTTCCCCATAAAGTTTTTTTTGAACAGTAAGATAGAAATTTTATTAAATTTGAAGAAAGAAAACATTGTACGCAGAGATTTAGTTAGCCACTGGGGTTACATGTAAATAAATCAATCTTTCCCTCCCAAATACACCACGCCCCAGGTTAACCTCACCTTACACCTCTAAACATACAAGAGTTCAAAACGCCACTATATATATAGCAATACAGAATTACCAAGAAAACCTGAACCCGAGGATCACCAGAGCAGCGGCAAAATTCCTCCTCTATGAGTTTAAGGAAACTTAGATTTATTAGAAAAATAAAAAAAGATTTAATTTTCTTAATTAAGCGAGTTATAAACTGCCATATATGCGAAGAGGAAAAAAAATTCCTCTTATATGATTTCGAGGACAATTATAGGTGGGTGGGGGCAGGTGTGGAGATGAATATCAATAAATTTCATATTAATAGTATGATGACTCTTTTAAGACACGTTTTAGTCTTACGTATACATATGTGTGTTTTTATGCATGTATCAACTTCAGCCGGTTCTTTTTCCATTAATTTTAATTTACTTAAATTGTCAGATTGAAGCATTATTTAAGAAGTTTAAGAACTAGGCTCTCGGCCGGCCAAAAAAAGTCTAAAAGGTAGGCTCGAGATATTTTTTTTTGTAAAAAGTAATTATTTTTTACTAATTTTTAACTTATCCAATGTAAAAAAAAAAAAAAGAAACATAAATAATTTTTTTACAAAAAAAATGGTAAAATTTTTTCTTAAGCTTTTTAAAGTATAAGGTTTCAATAATTAAAATGAGAAGTTAATTGGTATTTTCAAGACCTCTAATCGATAGAACAATCGACGAAATTGAATTTCTTTATATGTATTCTGAGTACAAAGCAGCCTTAAGTTAAGTCTATCGCTAAGTCTTGTACAAATTAAATATAAAAAAAATTCAATGACAGAGATAGGATTTTAAATTATAGGGGTTAAACTTCATTATGAAAATGTTGAAAAAACAAAAGGAATTGAAGCTTCTTGAGTTTTATTTTTATATATTCACATGAATAATATACGTAATTTGTAAGAATTTTGGGAGGAGGAGCGACACATGCATTTATACCCTAGCACTCCCACTCCCTCTGTCTCTGTAAAAAAGTCAAACCACATATTCCAATTAATCAAGATGGCAACGATAAAACTCTCAAAGTTTTCCCAGAAACACCCACCACGATGAAGAACTAAAAGACATGCTTCATAACACTGAATAAAAGATGGTGCCAGAGATCAAGACACTGCACCGGCCTGTGATTATTCAGAAAAGAACACTTTCAATCTAGCTAAAAGCCTAAATTGAACTATTAACTTCTGCCTAAGTTATACTTTGTGTTGCAAATCTGTAGTTTGTACACGAAGTAACAAAAACATAGCAAACACTACTAAAAAAACCAACTTTTCCAACTGCTAATTTACCAACGGCTACGCCGTTGATATTTACCAACGCGTAGAACCGTTGGTAAATTTTTTCCAACGTGCACGCGTTGGTGATGGATTCAAAAAATTTTAACAGTGTTTTTTTTCTTTTTCCAACGTGCAAACCGTTGGTAATTAGGCCGTTGGTAAAATTCCAACTTCCCAGCAGTTGGTAAAATTTTTTTTTTTTTTAAAAGGGTGATTTACCAACGGCTAGCCGTTGGTAAAATTCCAACTTCCAGCAGTTGGTGAGGTTTTTTTTTTTTTTTGCTTTAGTTAAACGGTGCGTTTTTGATTATTTTTTTTAAAACCCCCCCCCCCCAACGTCGCGGCTCGCGAACTTCTTCTTCTTCTCCTCTGGTTCGTCTCTCTCTCTCTCTCTCTCCTGTATCTCGCGACTCGCCAAAACTTCTTCTTCTTTCTCTGGTTCGTCTCTCTCTCTCTTTCCTGTATCTCTCTCCTCCGCTTCCAAGCTCACACATCACACACATTCACTTGTTTGCGTCGATTGGGACCGGAAACTTTTTCTTTGAGGTCAGAGATTCGTCGATCTGGTGGCATTTTTTTAGATCCGAAGGTTAATTATTTTTTTCAGCGAATTTCGAATTTTTTTTTTTTATGTTTTTCTCCCTATTTGAGCTTCTTGGTTTATAATGGGTTGAAGATGTTGGTTTTTATTCCAGGATTGAAGTGATTTGGAGGTGTTTGAAGGAAGTTAGTATTTTTTTTTTAGGTAACCGCGTTTATTTCGGATTTTTTAATTTTTTTCCTTAATAATTACGTATTTTCAGATTATATTGTGTTAATTTGGTTTGAAATATGTGCAATATTTGTTATTTTGTGTTGTGTTTGGTTGGAGATTTATTTTTTAGGTTACCCATTACAATTGTTTTTTTATGTGCATTTTTTTACAATTTTTTGTTATTTTCGGGATTAATTAGAATTTATGAAAAAATTATATTTAAGTGATTTGTTTAGGTAGTATATTGACATTTTCCAATGACAAAATATTGTAGAATATTTATTTTTTTTTCATATGGTGAAAAATAATTTTTAAAATAAAAATTAGATTTGCTAATTTCTTTATAAAAAAAATGATACTTCTATTTATGAAGTAATTGAAAAATGAATAAAATGTTAAACAAGTTAATATTAATATTGCAACAAGCATTAAGTATTGGTTTATAAATATTAAAATCCATTATAGATATAGAAATTATTAGTAAATTGAGAAAAATATAAATTATTTAGATAGATAAAGTTTATTATAAGTAAATGCGTTTAATGTATTTAACATATTATTAATATTTGTTTATGTAAATATTATAAGCATTTTTTTGGTACTGTGTCTGAGAATCACAATTAGTGGATGCTACTATGTTTATTCTTAAAAAACCCTTTTTTATGGCAACTCTTTATGATTCATTTTTAAAATGATGAACTAACAAACTAAAATACTTAAAAATGAAGAAAAATTAAAATGAAACTCGATCCCTTTTTAAAATACCCAAAGGAATATAGTCAACTACTTTTAATTATGGAATGTTCACTTGAACCATATACTATTGCATTAGAACTTTTAATAACTCATTTCTGAAATAAAAAACTATCGAACAGATTATATGGTAGAATACCAACTTTAGTTTCAAAGAATGATCTCACAAGTTAAACAAAGTTGATATTAATAAGCGATTAAAAAAAGCCAGTTCCAAAAACTCAAACTCATTTCCCATATATATATATATATATATATATATAGGTCAAATTCTATACTCAACGATGGAAACTAGGTATGTACAAAATATGTGTTGGCCTTATCTGAAATTTAAAAAAAAAAATGTCTCAATTTAAAACAAATATACATAAGTTAAAATAAATGATGCGTTAAGAGAGAAAAGATAATGACATGACGGTTATACATAACTATAATGAAACAAATAATAATCTCCGTACCGTATTTTGTTTAAATTGATCGTGTACATTAATGATACTTTGTTTCATTTGAAGAAATTTCTTATATTACCAGGATATTAAGTTATTTTTCCCCCCTTTTTCAGTTCCTCCCTGCATCTGTCTAGCGTGAAGAAGTACCCATTGTTTTTCCTCCTTCGTCGTTCGAGGTTAGTTTATAATTCTTTTCGTGTATATTTGAGAACGGGATGATTTTAAGGGAAATTGTTTTAATTACTAATATTGGTAATAAAACGGAAATACTTCTCACTATGGTTTGAACACTGTGGCTTTAGATTTGAATATGCAATTTATGTTAATTATTTGTTATCTGTGCATATTTTTTCTTCTGTATTATAGTCAATATGTAATTTCTTTGTGCGTTGTGTATATTATTTTATGGCATGATTATTTAAATAAGTTCATGGTAATAGGTGTAGTTATGGTTTAGTTGGAGTGCTTTAGTGTAAATGGTTATATTATGTCATAAGATAGTATTGATAATAAAACTTTATTCCTTATAATAAAACCATGTGGACAGTTAGCTGACAATAATAATGCAGAAAAAATACCTCGTAAAGGAATTTGGAGACCAATAGAGAAAATATTAATACAAATAAATTAGGATCACTGAAGAGGAGGAGTCACTGTCATTCGAAGAAATCCAGGTAGCCTGATTGTACGAAACATGACTTTAATGCAAACTTCTTCCTAACCCTAACCTTTACCTTAGACCATACATCTACACTTAAACCTAACACAATATACCTAAACTTGTAAACCCTAAATACGACAAAATCTAACCTAAACTATAAGTCTATAATCGTAGCAGTATGAACCCTATACCTAAGTTTAAACTCTAATAGACATAAACTTAGACCCTAATCTTAAC
The DNA here is from genome assembly GCA_005392925.1 of Aquilaria sinensis. NCBI lineage: Eukaryota > Viridiplantae > Streptophyta > Magnoliopsida > Malvales > Thymelaeaceae > Aquilaria > Aquilaria sinensis. Next base: position 623,609 of record SMDT01002759.1, on the reverse strand, counting down.
ACTAATTTGTACTTTACCATAAACGCTATACAATAAATCTGAACCGAAATAATCCCCATCTTGTCAAAACTCTAGACTTAACCTGTACCTTAATTATAAGCTCATAATTCAAATCATAAACCCTCAAACTATAACCTTAAAAGTCTCAACGAGTAAGGGAATAATCAGGACAGTTACCATCCCTTAAGGTAAACATTAACTTTCTTTATTAATTACCTTTTGTAGTTAGTAAATCCTATATGTAATAAAATATCCTTTAAAAATTATGAATTTAAGTACTAAGAACAATGACAGTAATGACTACAATAACGAACAATAATGATGACCGTAGGGAAATCATAACAACAACTAGATTGAAATTAAACTTTGGCTATCTAAAAATACTGTAAACTTGAGTACGTAAACATTGAAGCATACTTCTGTTATTTTTACACATACGTGAAACCATAAACTTGAGTACGTATATCATTTAATAGATTGAGGTGTTTATGATTACGAACAGATTCTGTGTGTAATGGAATCCGCCCGTAGTTGGATGTACAGTAACCGTTTCTTGCCTCGCCAATCTGGTTACACACAACAGTGGGAGACTGGGGTGGAAGAATTTATATCATTTGCTGTATCCCACCCTGAAACTATGAGCGGGTCATGCATTCGCTGTCCTTATCGGAAGTGTAAGAATTTGCGGTTTAATCAGGCTGATGAGGTCAGAGTTCATCTGTACAAATGGGGGTTTGTACCTTTTTACTTGAATTGGACCGCTCATGGTGAGCCATTTAATGAAGCATCAGATACGGCTCCAGCTGTGGGTGGGTTTAGGGAGTTTGAGCCGGGGTGTTCGACGAATCCATATGAAAGGATGGTATTAGATGCCGTTGGCCCTAGTTACAATCAATTTCCGGAAGACAATGTTGTGGAGCCAAATGAAAGTGCTCAAAATTTTTTTAATCTTTTGAATTCAGCATCAACTCCTTTATGGGATGGGTGCGAAAGTCATTCTGAGTTATCGGCTGCTGTCCGCCTTCTCAACCTTAAGTCTGAGTATCACATGTCACGAGGATGCTTTAATGGCATTGCCCAACTAATGAAGGAGACCCAACCAACAGATAGTAAGATGCCATCAAATTGGTATGAAACTAAGAAATTAGTTTCCCAGTTGGGTCTGTCTCACGAGAAGATTGACGTCTGTGTGAATGATTGTATGTTGTTCTGGAAAGATGACAGTACCAATCGTATTTGTAAGTACTGTGGGTCTGAGAGATATAAGCCAAAAAAGGGAGGTCGTGGTAAAGATCGACCGAGGAAAACCATGCATTATTTACCACTAAGCCCTCGTCTGCAACGCTTATTTGCGTCATTGGCAACAGCTGAGCAGATGAGGTGGCATAAGGAGCAAACACAGGTCCCAGGTGTGTGTTAAAACATCCATCAGATGGTGAAGCTTGGAAACATTTTGATCAGACCTACCCATGGTTTGCTTCGGAACCACGAAATGTCAGATTGGGGTTGTGTGCCGATGGATTTACACCTTTTGGACCATCTGGGAAACAATACTCTTGTTGGCCTGTGATCGTTACTCCGTATAATTTGCCCCCTTGGATGTGCATGAAAAAACCCTATATGTTCCTTTCGTTGCTGATTCCAGGTCCACGTAGCCCAAATCATAAGATTGATGTTTATCTACAACCTCTAATAGACGAGCTACGACATCTGTGGTTTGATGGCGTTGAAACATGGGATGTGTCATTGAAACAAAATTTTATTCTGCGAGCAGCATTAATGTGGACCATAAATGACTTTCCGGCTTATGGCATGCTATCAGGGTGGATGACACATGGGCGATTGTCTTGCCCTATTTGTATGGGCGAAAGTAAGGCATTCCAACTTAAGTATGGCGGGAAAATTTCATTTTTCGACTGTCATCGGCAATTCCTTGCCCGGAACCACCCATATAGAAGGAATTGTACTTGCTTTAAGAAAGGGAAATCAGAGAAGTCATTGCCTCCTCCGCGCTTATCAGGTGAAGATATATTTGAAAGAATCTCATGGATTCCATCAGTTGGTAACGATGGTCCACAAAATCGACCGTGTGATTATGGGAAATCACATAATTGGACGAAGCGAAGCATTTTCTGGGAGTTACCGTATTAGGCCACGAACTTAATACGACATAATCTTGATGTTATGCATATTGAGAAGAACGTGTTTGAGAATATATGGAATACTGTGATGGATGTTAAGAACAAAACGAAAGATAATGTGAAAGCACGGAAGGACCTGGAAATTTATTGTAATCGGCCGGAGTTAAACATGGTTCCACTTGATGATGGTCGTTCGTTCAAACCAAAGGCGAGGTTCACATTTGATGTTAACCAAAGGCAAGATGTGATCACCTGGGTAAAATCTTTACGACTCCCTGATGGATATGCCTCGAATCTTGGGAGATGTGTTGATACAGCTGGTTGCAATATGTATGGTATGAAGAGTCATGATTGCCATGTTATGATGCAAAGGCTTCTCCCCATTGCCCTCGAAGCGCTACCCGACAATATTTGGAAGCCATTAACGGAGTTAAGCCTATTCTTTAGAGACTTGTGCTCTCCAGAGTTGCATGAAAATCACTTGTTTGCGTTGGAGGAAAATATTCCAATTATAATTTGTAAGCTTGAGAGAATTTTCCCTCCAGGGTTTTTTGATGTCATGGAGCATCTCCCAGTTCACTTGCCCTTTGAAGCAAGGGTTGGAGGACCTGTTCAGTACCGATGGATGTATAAATTTGAGCGGTGCATGCATGACCTAAAAATGAAGGTTTCTAATACTGCTCATGTTGAGGGATCGATATGTGAAGCATACCTTATAGAGGAAACTTCCATCTTTTGCTCTCATTACTTTGAGTCCCATGTTCCCTCAATGATGAACCGTGTACCAAGAAATGACGATGGTGGTCCTGTCTAATGTAATGGTGACTTGTGGTCCACATTCACTTTTCAAGGACGACCATATGGTGCATGCCGATATAGATTCCTCACGGACAATGAACTCAGACTTGCAATCACATACGTTCTTCTAAACTGTCCTCAGATCAGGCCATACCTAAAGTAAGTCATTTGATTCCTCACGGACGATGAACTCAGACTTGCAACCACATACGTTCTTCTAAACTGTGCTCAGATCAGGCCATACCTAAAGTAAGTTGTCATTCATGTGAAGCCATTCCAACTGTGATTATGTTGAAATTCAGTACTACTCATCAAACAAAACTAACAAATTTTTATTGTTTCTGTTATTGGCGACAGTATGTTTGTGGACATGGTCAGGGAAACTGCACCCGAGATAACAATGTCCGAGATGGACATACACATTGAAAACAATTTCTCAGCCTGCTCCGACAATATGTACGTGTGCTTTTAGGACAGAATGTATTGCAATATGTTAAGTTATAAAAGTCTCCATATATATTGTCCTAAATTGAAATATGTTTTACATAGGTTGATGACCCAGGTAACAATATTGTCGATACCATCTTGTGGGATGTTGCATGTGGGCCCTCACGGCGAGTTCAGACATGGCCGGTGTATTTCACAAATGGGTACAAGTTTCACATAAGTGAATGGGGGAAGGACAAATCAACATTTAATAGTGGAGTATGCATACGCAGCACGGGTGCAAGTGAAGTTGAATGTGATTTTTATGGTATATTAGAAGAAGTCATTCAACTCGAATATCCCGGCTTTCCGCATAAGAATGTTGTCTTGTTTAGGTGCAACTGGTTTGACCCAACACCTGAACGTGGAACTCGAATGCATAAACAGTTTGGGTTAGTTGAGATCCGGAATAGCCGCAGATATCAGAAGTTTGATCCTTTCATTCTAGCATCACAGGCTGACCAAGTTTACTACACACAATATCCGAGTAAGTCACGTGAAAGAAACGGGTGGTCAGCTGTTATGAAGATAAAACCTCGATGGATAATACAGGCTGCAGTTCTGGACACGGATGACGTGTATCAAGACAGTGGATCCGTTAATTGTCAAAGAATTGAAGATGACCCAATTGAGGAGTTAGCTGACCCGGGTGTCGGTGATGATATTGAAGAAGATGTACTTGAGGAGGGGGGATCTAATGGCGAGACAGATGATGGTGAGGAGTTTATATCGAATGACAGTGACTCTGAAGAGTCCGAGGAGTTTGAGTCGAATGACAGCAGTGGGTCGAATGAATGATTAGATAACATGTACTAGGAATAATGATAACCTGTAATTTCTAAGTAATGTGTACCAAATATTTGAGTACATTTATGTACCCCTAATACTGCACAATATATGTCAGTAAATATATGTTATGTTTAATTTACCAACTTACCTAAAAATAAATGCAGATGCCTCGTAAAGGGGATAACACCTATAAACGCCGACCTGGGAAAGGACCATTTGCGCAGTTTAAGGAGGTAATGGAGCCAATACTTAATGAACGACATAGGATGGGTTCTTCATCCCGGGCACAGGAGGATGTCGGTGTAGAGACGCAGGGAACAACAGTGCCACCCACGCAGGTCCCCTCACATGAGCACCGATCTGACGGCGGTGGAGGCACGCCATCTGGACATGGATCTGGTGCGCGCCACCTGAGGCACCCCATAGTGACGACTCATCCCTCAGATGATGATATACATATTGATGACATCCCATCATCGATGTCACAGACAGCAGGCCGACCGCGGATGAGGATATCCCCACATGGTAACACGTAAGTGATAAATACCAGACACACGTATTAATATTAGTAAGAGTAAATACTTTACATGGAATCATTCTTTGAAACTTAAGTCATATAATTTAAACGTCACAGATTCATTCCAGCTGCGGCGACACGGTTAGTGACACCATGTTTCACCACACATTTCAAACCATATTCTGATTGGTCCTCCGTCTCTCCATCAGACCTGCAGCAATGGTGGCGTGTTTTTGAGGTATGACAATAATATTACTATGATAATGATGTAATAATGTTATAAGATATAGAATTGTATTTTCCCATGCTAATAGTTTAAACATATTAACCTGTACAGAGGAGCTGTGAGTGGGATCCCATACACCATAATGAGGTGTATCGGGTGTGGAATATATTGGGAGCACAGCATTACAGAAGCATGATGTCAGAAATTCGGCGTGTGAAAGATCCGGTTAAACGTTGAGCGAAGGCAAACTTTATGTCAGATGCTGCATATGCGGAAATGGAGGCATATTGGGCGAGTCCGGAGTTCATTCAGAAGTCCGCTAAGTTCAAGGCAATGCGAGCAACAATGACTGACGAGGATTCACAGTCTGGCTCTTGCAGCGCGACATATGCTGGGGGATCTATCTCGATGTCTGCACATCGAGAGCAAATGGTATGTATCTCGCTAATGTTCTTTCAAACAACAGTTCAGATACTAATGAAATTAAATTACATATTAATGTTACGTTTCATTCAATTAGAGAGAGAGAGATCCTGAGAAGAAGGACCCTGGCTTGTTTAAAGTCCTTCAGGCGACACATAAAATGAAGAATGGGAAATATGTTAGTAAGCGCTGTGAAGAAGTTGCTGTAAGTAGTAAAACTGTTTGGTCGCAGAATATTCTTAAGTTAATTACTATGTTTTACAAATTATGACATGACTAAATGTATTTTATGACGTTTCTGTAGACTCGTATCAGTGCAGAGATTGAGGAGCAAACACAGCAAGAGGATGGAATAGAGGCCATTGATGAACTAGCAATCATTAGTACTGCATCTGGCGGTAGAAGGAGAGGCCGTGTATTTGGATTAGGATCTGAGCAGTGTGTTATACCGGGACGCCGACAGCCAGGTCCCATCCCGCCTATCGACATCACACAGACACCGCAATTCAACGAGCAAGTACAGAAGATGATGGCGGAGGAGAATGCGCGAAGGGATGCGGAGTACGAGAGGAAGCTCGAGAGAATTAAGAGGAGACAGAGAGCAGAGATGGAGGCTCAGAGAGCCGCATTGGAGGCAAACCGGGCTCAGTTGGAGATTATTTGTCGTTCGCTAAACCTTCCGTGCCCGCCGGCACAACCAGTTCCACATTATCCTGATGACTCGGACTCAGAGGATGAGGAGATAGTCGGGACTCCGTGATGGGCGTCATCAACAGGTTAGCGCATTTCCAAAGTTCTTGTGTTAGAGCCCTAGACATAATAATTTTTAGACCTAAATCAGACTGACTTGATATTTCTGAAATGTGTAAGGCGTTGAATGTTGAATGCTTTCTTTCAGACATATCTGTTATTGTTTTAATTATGCTGTATTTGAGAATATTTTATTTTAATAACGTTGGCATAGCTGTGTAATGTTTATTGCTGAGTAAAGCCGGGCGTACTTTTGAATTGGTATTTTAATTTTGAATGTGGATTGAAACGGGGAAAAATACGAAACAACCGAGCCATGGAACGTTTAATATACATTACCAATGCGCAAATGGGGAACTTACCAACTTGCGCGAAGTTGTTAATTACCAACGGCTTCATAACAACAACCTTACCAACTTCCGGCAGTTGGTAATTACCAACTGCCAAGTTACCAACTGCTGACAGTTGGTAAGTTACCAACTGCAGCAGTTGGTAATTACCAACTTACTGCAACTTTTGGTAAATTTACCAACTGCTGCAGCAGTTGGTAATTACCAACTGCTAACAGTTGGTAATTACCAACTGCTGCACGTTGGTAATTACCAACTGCTGCAAGTTGGTAACTTACCAACTGCAGTTGGTAACTTACCAACTACCAACTGCTGACAGTTGGTAATTTACCAACTGCTGCAGTTGGTAATTTACCAACTGCTGGGCAGTTGGTAACTACAACTACGCGATGGAAACCAAGTCCTTTTCATGACCGTTGGTAATTACCAACGTGTATTTTACCAACGTCTACACGTTGGAATTTACCAACGTGTTATTAGTTGCGCGTTGGTAAAAACTTTTCCAACGTATCGAATACGAACTGCCATTTACCAACGTGCAGCAGTTGGTAAATTTTAGTTACCAACTGCTGCACGTTGGTAAATGGCAGTTGGTAAAGTCCGTGATTTTAGTAGTGAAATCTATCTTTAAAGTAATTATAAGTTGCAAAATTATCTTTAAATCTGTAAACATCTGTTAGACATTAAACTATCCAATGCAAATAACAGTTAAATAGAATGCAATTCTATAAAATAAAAAAAAAACACACAAAACAAGAACGAAGTAGAAGAGTTTAAATTTTTTTACAAAAATGATTCACTTACTAAATTTTTAAAATATGCTTATTATTGTATCAAATATTAGGTTTGCCAATATTTAATCTAGTTTATGAACAAATGGTGCAATTTAGCGACCGTAAGACTTTCACAATTTTTATATTTTAGCCCTAAGAGCTTGTGCTTTTAAACTGATTCTAAAAACTCTACGACCGTGTAAACAATTAATATTACGCTTTCCTTTATGTGGTTTACGAATAGAACAAATGGCAAAGCATGGTAAATTTCTCACCTCAATTATTTTAAAATTTAATCTACGATATTTAGTACTTATCACCAAATATACTAGAAGCATGTCTTATGTTGCATATTTATATGAAAAGTACAAAATGTTACACCATTCATCCTGAAAGTATGTAATTGTTGCACAATTCATACTTCCGTCAACTCTTGCCGTTAGAGAGCATGTCTTATGTTGCATTGTTTGTCGTGGAAGTATACATTATATCGCACCATTCATCCAAAAAGTATGACTTATGTTGTACTATTTATTCCACCAGGTCAGCTTTTTGTCACTTTCCAATGATAAGATTGACAGAAGGACAATAGTGGAACAACTGCATACGTTCAAGATGAATTGTGCAACATTTTATACTTTCAAGATAAATGTGCAATATAAAACAAACTTTTAGGGTATTTGGTGACATTTACTAGGCAAATTAAGTATGTGCGGCATGATTTTACTAATTAATGAATAATTTAAGTTAACAATTTTTCTTTTCTATAACTTGTGTTTCTCTTTAATAATTATGACATAACTGTAAAGTTTTTAGAATCTCTTAAAAAAACAAAAATTTTAAGACTGAAATAGAAATGGTATGAAACGTTTAGGACAACAGGCCAGCTGCAGAGTTGGTTCTCTCTTTCTACCACCATGCTTCCTCAGGGCAACTGGGCAACCATTTCTCCAGCTCTAACACTGTGCTAGTAATATGTTTTTGAAGAAACTGGCCTTTCCACTTAATTTCTACTATTTTTTTCTCAGAAATTGGATTTTTGTAGCTGTCCTTTACTCAAACGGCATGAGGAAGGTACTTAACTCATTGTCCCTAACGGTCATACATATACGATCCTCACAAACAATGAGTTTGTGCCTGTTTAGGAACCTCGTTTCACATTGGAAATGATTGCTTAACATTGAAATATATAACAGAAATTCGGTATTTGGTTTCCACTCAAATGAGGGTCTAGAGACGCTGAAATTAAATCTACCGTTGCTGCTAAATGCCCACCGTTCCCACCCCCTAGCGTTCCACAATCTCCGTAGTGTCGGGGAACTAAAAAGCCATTTATATCCACAGAGCAATTCTTTTATAGTTCCTCCAAGTAGGGTTGCTTATTCTTTCGCAAGCTTTGTTCTATAATCCAGTTGATTCCTTGTCCCATTACCCATGGCTTGGATGAAGAAAAAGAATGAGGGAGAAGGAAGAATAATTATAGAAGCGAGACATGAAATAAGGAAGAATATTATAGAAGAGATAGAAAAAGAAGAATTGGTGAAGCACAACGATGAAGAAGAAGACTGAAAAGATAGGAGATAATATATTTTCAAAAGGGAGCGAGTAAATATATACATTTGTGTTGTTCCCCCATTGTAAAAATATTAAAAAAAATCACAAATATCAAGATGTAATTAAAATTTAGAACAATTTTTTTTATCTTACCAATGGCACAAAAATTGGGTAAATTACACCCGCTACCCCCAACCTTTAATTATTGTCTCATTTATAACCCTAACCTTCATTTTGCTCATAGCGTATTCCTAACCTCAATAAATCGTTTCATTTTAGCCCCTTTTTTGACAGAAATAGTTATCTTGGATGGAAAAAGCCACATCACCAGATTACTGTAGGGAAAAATACTTGTTTTAACCCTGTAAAATCCCTCTTTCCTAAAAATGCTTAAAACTTTTAAATTTAACAAAAAAACCTTAAAATTTCTCCAGCCAACTCTCGCCTCCCTCTTTGGCATCCCTATCTCGGCGGCCTCCCTCTCCGGCGAACCCCTCCTACCTCTCATCCCTCTCCGACCTCTTCTCTATGGTGAGTTTTGTTAACCGGTTTCCCTCTCGCAAATCGAGCCTCCTTTTCGCGACGAAATTGAACTCGGTCTTCAACTGCAACTCTCGGTCCTTGTGTTCTTATCGTTGAATCGTCGTCGTCTACTCGCCGCTAAATCGCCCTCTCCCACTGGCACCAAATCGAGAGAAAACCGAGTCGGGCTCCTCTCTCTTGCTTCTTTCTCGTGAATCGGGGCGGACTTGGATAAATCGCAATGAATCGCGACGGAATCGATGGAATCGGGCAAGGGAGAGGAACCATGAATCGATGGAATTGGAAAAAATTGGACTAAATCACAAGCAGGGATTAGGGCGAGGACGATTCGACGACAAGCAGACGACGACAATTCAGCGACAAGAGAGAGGAGTCCGACTCGGTTTTCTCTCGATTTGGTGCCAGTGGGCGAAGGCAATTCAGTGGCGAGTAGACGATGACGATTCAACGACAAGAGCACGAGGGACCGAGAGTAGAAGGGAAACCGGTTAACAAAACTCACTGTAGAGAAGAGGTCGGAGAGAGATGAGAGGTAAGAGGGGGTTCGCCGGAGAGGGAGGCCGTCGAGATAGGGATGCCAGAGAGGGAGGCGAGAGTTGGCCGGAGAAATTTTAATGTTTTTTTGTTAGATTTAAAAGTTTTTAGGCATTTTTTGGAAAGAGGATTTTTACAAGGGTTAAAACAAGTATTTTTCTCTACAGTAATCTAGTGACGTGGCTTTTTCCATCTAAGCTAACTATTTCCATCAAAAAAGGGGCTAAAATGAAACGATTTATTGAGGTTAGGGATATGCTACGAGCAAAATGAAGGTTAGGGTTAGAAATGAGACAATAATTAAAGATTGGGGGTAGCGGGTGTAATTTACCCCACAAAAATTAGTAATTTTTTGTCGATACGAAATTAGTAAATACTCAATCTATCCCCAAAAAAATAAAATATTTTTCTTTTTTGATGTCCCAAAAACGAACAAACCATTTCCCTTTTTAATAACTCTTTTACGCTTCGTATCCTATTTTGCCCTTCACGCACACCTCTTCTCTGCCTCATCTCCTTGGTTCAATTCCCTCATATCTTCCATGCATCTCGCCGCCCCCATCCCCTGCACAATCACTACCACCATCGCCACCAGAATCACTTTACCGCCACCCCCATCCCCGCCACAATCACAGCCAAGTGAGACGAGAAGCAAGTAGAGGAAATTGTATCACAGATTCGTAGAGCAGATGGGCCACGAACTGACATCAGATATTGACGAATTGACGATTCGAGAGAGAATGGGATTTGGCAGTGAAGATTGCTCGGTGTCACCAATGGGATAGAGGGCAACAGCTTCTGGGAAGATGAGGAACAGAGAAAGAAAAGGGCAAAATCGAGTTGAAGGCAATTCGGTGATGGAAATCGAAGATGTTTCGACAACGGAGATCAATTGGAAGTGATTCGATGGTGAAGATCGATCGGAGGTGATTCGATGGCCAAGATCAAAGATGATTTGATATTGACGTTGGCGATGGCGGCGACGTTGAAAAGGTTGAAGGAGCAGAGCTTGTCGGTGAGTTGGAAATAGAGAGAGATAACTAGTCAAAGCAGCAACAGTCTGAGAGAGAGGAGTGGATTCAACAACAAGGGCAAAATCGAAAGAATTTAGCAACATCATTGGCACCAAAAGATGAGTGCCCACAAAAAAAATTCATTGGTATTGGGATAGAAGGAGCATTTTATAGTCACATAATTAAAAATATAAAAATATTATATATATTTTAAGAATAAGTTAGGATTGATTTTTTTTTTAAATTTTTTTTATCAAAGCAACTTTGGTCATGACATTTTTAGGATAAAACAGCCTAATATTCTCATTATGATCATACACATGCTTATATCATGAAAGAACAAAGCTCACATATATATTTCTTTATCCATATTCTAATAATGATCTTTTCGGAGATAATCATAATACTTGCTTATCGTCATATTGGAGAAGGGAGGCATATATATCGCTCAAGCTTTAGAAACGGATTGAATGGAAAAGCTATTTGCAAATTAATCCATTGCACTCACCGTTTGCAAAGCTAATGAAATAAACGTTTAGCAACGGCTAGCTTGCTAGGAGAAATCATTTAGCTAGCAGTATTTCTTAATTATTTTTACTTTTTTTTTTATCATTTAGCTAGCACTCCAACACATTGTTATATTTTTTTGGTAAAATATTATTATAATAAAATTGGTAAATAATTTGGGTGAGATATCTTTTTTATATAAAATTGGCAAATAATAGTGGAGGATATATACCATCCATACAACGATATTATCCTTAATTAACTATTTATGGGCATAGATGTAATTACACAATGTCACAAATTTGTCTTTCAGCTAATTTACCAAAATACTAGAAATATTTATATAACCTAACAACTAACATTTGACAACTAAAACTAATAGCTCCAGCTAAACTCTAACAGTCATTCCCAAATACACCCTTTGTCATTATTATGAGATTAAGGGACTATATTAAAAAAATACTCCCCCAACAAATGAAAGACCCTCTTGGGAAATTTTTTTTCACTGGATTGATGCCCTATGCATATCATGCACATATGAGAAAGAAAGAGAAGAGAGGAAATCCAATTAAGGTAAACTGTTCTGCGCAAAAAGCCTAGTTGATAAAGAGTAAGAAACACTACAGGGTAGATCGGAGTTTCGAGCAGCAAGTAGCAATACATTCATTAATTAGAAAGTAAATAAAAAAAATGTTCAAAGGTTTGGTTGATTTATCGTGCATGAGAGAGGCGTAGTGCTCGTGTCAGAAACAAAAAGAGTTAAGAGTCTACTAGACTTTGAACCCGCGCTGTGCGGCAGGCGTTTTATGCTTTGGTGATTCAATTTTGTTTCTTCTTAAGCAATTTAATCAATCATATATGTGGGGAACAAAAATGAATTGGCAAATATGGCTGTTGGACTTGGATATGTGTTCGTAATTTGGAAAAAGATGTACTGTACATGAAAGTTTCTCATGTATTACATATTGTGTTTATTTATAAGAGAAAAAGTTATAGTTAGGGACAAAGTTTAGTGGGGAAAAAAAGAAGACGAAGAAGAAGAAAAGTATAAGTCTTACAGGGTTTGTCTGGCGGTTTTGGAGCTTGATTCATCTCTTTGTTCATATGTGGAGGTGATGCAAATAATATGTAGCTTATATAAAATTAACAAAGAAGAATGTGTAGCTTATATTTTACGGGAATGATGTCTATTTCACATAATATGTACCTATAGTTCCCTTGGCTTATATAATATGTATGGTCAGGGACTTATGTGTAGAGAGTTATATATGTATAGTTTTCCTGGTTTTTGCCTCTAACTTCCACATATATAAATCTTTCACATAGTATGTAACTATAAAAAATATTTTATCCGTTTCATATTGACAGCACCATTTGACTTTGTACAATTTTTTTTGTGAGTTACAGTTTTCATGTTTCAGACAATTTCACCCTTCCCTCTCAGATGATTCGCCGATTGGTAGTAGCTCTTCATTGTTGAGCAGCACCCCCGCTGTTGATTCCAACAGTCCAGTTGTCAATTCGTCAGCGAATCATCAACATCCAAAAGATTAATTGCTAGTGGTTCGTCGATTTGTAACCTCCGACATTGATCATCTTTGCATCAATTCCAACAACGCTGATTGTCTTTGCATCGATTTCAGCCTGACACATCGATTGTCATGCCCGTCAAGTTGATTCGGTCTCCAACTCATCGATTTCTGTCCTCGATTCATCAATTCTGTGCCTCGTCACCTACAAATCCTATGCCTTTCTCGTCCATCAATCACTGCCATTCTTGACATTGTCATCGTCGCTTCCTCAATCGTCCGTCTAGTCTAAACATCGCTGACTAGCATCCCGATAACACTGGTCTGGGCATCGCTAGAGGGACACAATCGGAGAGACATTGCTGAAGGGACCTGGAAAAAAGGAGGGGGTTAGATTTCAAAAGGGTTAGTGGGGGGTATAATAGACATTTTCATTGCTAAAATTTGCCAAAAAGGAAAATAGTGCAAAGAATTTGGGACAGCAAAAAAAGGAATACAGTACAAAGAATATGGGACGGAGGAAGTAATACTCCCTTTGTCCCACTTTCTTTGCTACATTTGACTTTTTAAGACTAGTTTAACTTGAATTTATTTACATTATTTTTTATTAGAAAAAATTAAAAAATATATATTTAAAAACTATAAGTCATAATTTATCATTCATATATAAAATTATTTTATTCATATATTAAAATATTAAAAATAAAAAATTATATATTAATTGCTGAAAAATAAATAATGTCAATGGAGTATATAGCTTATATAAAATTAGCAAAGACCGCATTGTTTAAAAAAAATAAAAATAAAAACTAACGGAGAAGAGTAGGACAAACCTATAATGGAATTGTGTGACTCATTGAACTTGCTGTAAGTTAAAAAAATTAATACACATATATCAATAAAAGGTACACGGCAACGTGCCTACTTTTGAATAAAACAATAGCAACAACAAACCATAGCCAACTGCCTTATTGTTTTTTAATCAATTTATCACATATACATGAAACAATTTATTATTATTCACTAGAGCAACTCGACGCATGTACAATAAATACAGAAAGATAAACCTAAACAACCTTAAGATTTGAAAACAATTTTTTATCATTTCTCTCACCACATACAGCCCAATGCGAATGAAAACTTACTCCTTGGGGGCAATAACAACCCACCCCTCCCAATATATAACCACATGGCAAAAGGCCAAAGCCCATTATTTGTCAGACAAACTTCTCACCTTGCTTTGCACACAACATAGAGGAAAACGGGCCAGCATTGCAACCGACACAATAAATGAAGGAGTGCAGTTATATATAACTCAATAAACAAAACTTAATTAGCAGTTTACACCCCCACTTTCCTACACTTCTAAATGGCCCTATACAAAACCAATTTAAAACACAAATCAACACACAATGACTTCTCGTACAATTTCTTCTATGCATAAAATAGCATGGAGGAGATGTTTTAAGGGTACCCTAGCTTGTATACCGGGTGCGGCATACTTTCACAACAGAATAATATTTTTGGAGCTTATTCAACTAAAGGCATAGCACAGCTAACATGAAGAGTTAGAGACTCATTGCAGCAATTATAGCATAAAACATATAACATGTGTTTTCAAGCCAAGCAGTCAACAAACCTTTGTCTGTAAGGGGAAGTAGACCTCAAGGATGAGAAAAAGAATTTAACCACCAACCCCTGCCACTTGGGGCCATATCCTTAGCCCTTCTTACTTTATAATACCCTATCTGTTTCACATTAATTAACCTTTTTATTTTTTTTTATATTAAAGTTTAACTTGAACATATTTATATTAATATGTATTGAAAAGAATTCTTAAAAATGATATTTAGAAACTATAATCTTTAAATTTTCATTTTCATATAAAATATTTATATTTTATAATAAGTTTTGAAAGAAATAAAATTATAAATTAATTACTACGAATAGTAAAATGGTCAGTTTTTATGAAGCGGATAGAGTATTATATAGATATAAATATTGTTTTGTAACTCGCAGTAGTAATCCTCAAGGTTTGAATATATTTTAATTTTAGCCAATAAATTCGATCAGTGTATTGTTACAATTTTGTATGCCTTAACTTACGAGTTGCAAAGTGAATTTCCTGGCAATGTGGATTTCCTTATAGCTAAGGAGGATGATCTCAAATTTGCACTTGCCAGTCTACCACTCCATAGCCGGTAACATTTTGCCGCTCATTGTAAATTATTACTAATTTTTTTCACCCTTTTTGTATAGGTAGAGTAAGATTCATAAACTATGATGTGTGCCATTGCTAGCCTTGGCTGCCTCCTGCAGGTCAAATCGAGGCTTCCATTGAGCTCCAGCTCCATCCCCTCCATCTCTCCTCCTCATTTGCTCATTCCCTAATAAATTGCTCTCTTCTTTTCTCCGCTCCATGACTTGTTAATTGTAATTTGGCCTAAAACTTCATTTGCCCTAAACTTTTTCTGGCTTCGACACTTAAACCCTCACACTTTAACTAATTTATTAAATAGAAAACATAATGTATAAGACCACTGTAATAGGTTTGGGATTTTAGAACAATAAGCCATAAATGTCACTCATAATTCATTAGTGCCAGAATTGTGTAAAATGCCTACTTTCATAATTTGAGGATCAAAAGACATCATGTAGATAAAGAGAGGATTGATGTAATTTTATTTTTTTCAATGCAAAGGAAAATTAACAAAAAAAAAATAATTTCATGTCAAAGAAAAAAACAGCTCAATGCTATTCATAGTTTCACATAAATTCTTAGTGATTTAGTATATATAAAGTTGTCTTATATCTACAACTAAGGAAATATCTCTCTCTCCGGATAAGTATCAAATGACTCCCACATGGTTATAGGTGTTAAAATGCCTCGATGCTTCGGAAGTTGCAGAGAGCAACCACTTTATCTAAATCTCTTAAATTCACAGGGTATGATATCCCAAAATCCTATATAATTATAAAGGGGAAAACTGTTCATTTATAAAGTATGGGATCTATATAAAATATTTACTAGAATTGCTACTTTTACACAGGTCTCCAAACTCCCCTCTTTTAGTGTATGCTCATGTGTAAAAGCTCGTGCTCTAACATCAAGACCCATGCCAAAGTTTGCGCATCATCACCCAACAAAGGCTCATGCTCATCCTTCCCATCCTTGCCCCATGACTTGTTGGACTGATAGCTATGTGATGTTGATTATTTTCCACCTGTCCCCTTAACTATTCATCAAAAAGTTTTAACGAAATTTAATAACAGAATGCACCATCCACATTTGAGCAATTGAAGTGCGCTACCATACCTGACTTGCAGTTGAAGCACGGAAGCACCCCAAGCATCTTTGAGCAAGTTGTTTTCCTGAATCGATGGAGAACAATGTGGCGTTGCTCATTGCCGTTAGGACCATTGGCAATCCATCGGTAATAAAATCTTTTTCCTGGGGAAAAGATTTCGAGCACACTATCCATTTGTCCCCAAAACTTCTAACAATCTGTATAGGAAGTTTTATTGCAAGCTAGCTATGTATCAATTGACAGAAAAATATAGCAAAAGAGCCAGCTCTAGTAGGATAGGTTTACTCCCTGTTTCGCCTTGAAATTGTTATATGCCATTTCTACAGAGTGACCTTAGGTATCGTAGAGATTGGCACCACATAGCGTCAAGCTGTCTAAGGTACTAATCACGGTCCTATAGAAACTAGAACATTCAGAAACAAAAACTGATAGAAGGCCTTTCGATATTAATAATACTAAAACTACGGTCTTAGTTGCCCCTGCAATTTGTCATCTTAATAGGAAGCAACCACAGAACAGTGCATATTACTCCAAAATTACATGACGTCAAATAAGACAATAGCTCATGAAACCTCCTGTCCACCAGAGAACAAAACAAGTTTGCGTTCATATTAGCCAGGAGGCCAGTCCATTTGCCGACCCCCAATGAGGTGAATGTGAAGGTGATAAACAGATTGGCCTGGAAAAGCAAAGCAAATATCATAGCCTGCGCCACAAAAATATTGAAAAAAAAAATGGGCAGAAACAAAGATAAAGAGCATGGCAAGTATCCCATGCAATGAAGTGTGAAAATACATACATGCTTGTGGACCATCATTGATCACAATCCTGAAGCCATTATCCAATCTTTCTTGCTTGGCTACAAGCTTTGCAGTGTAGAGAAGACGGCCAAGAATTTCACAGTGTCTCTCTTCAGCCTAAAGAAACGAACATGCATGCCAATCAGCAAAAGGAGTAACAGATATGGTGATCCTGGTCGAAAATTCAGGAATCGCCTTCAAAGTTCATGAACTAAATGACCCAATGCAGCAAAAGAAGGCACGCGATGACCAAAAAAGATATTTATGGCCTGAAATCTATTTCGAGGACTTTATAACTCAACAATTTATGTGAACCTTGTGAAAACATCCAACCCAAAACCGTTCAGTTAAAGGTGTAAAGCTACTCATCACTATATAAAGCCTTGACCGACCTATTTTCTTGGTCATGTGAGATTTTCCCACTTAATAAAACCTTTTATTTAAAGGTGTAAAGCTCCTCATCAAAGCATTGGAACAATGAAATGAAAGCTAGAACTTGGATTGATAAACATATAAGCTCCGTTTGCAAAGGGCACGTCTTTTATGGCCTCAATACCTATTACTACCCTGAACTATAATGGCTCGAACAGTTTCCCCACTAGACTATAAACTACATCAATTCAAACCTTGAACTATGGGCAATCGGTCAGTTTGGCCCTTCTACTCACTTATGCGCTCACGTGAGCAAACGTGAGGGAGACGCTGTGAGAGATGCAAACCGGGCTTCAACAGATTGCCCCCTCTTGCCCTTCCCCCACCACTTCCTTTGCCCCATCTCCGCTTGTCAGCCGTCTCCGAGGAATGCATCCGCATCGTTCTTACTCTCAGCACCTATGCCTTGCATCGCCAACCACCAGAAACAACAAATCAAAGCTAGGTCACCTTCACACCACTCCCTTGCCGATCGACGCTATTTGCTGCCGGCAAGGATCCATAGCATGGTCAACGAAGTAACCACCTTGTTTGCGGACAAACCCACACTGAGGGCTCCGAATAATTTCGCATCTACTGTGTGAATTGTGAGGGAGATCGAGGGTCGCTAGCCGGGTCAATTCACGACCAAATTTCCCCACTTGAGTCATCGTCGGTGCTTTCATCTTCTTAGAGCTCCACTAACCTGCATGCTACTTGAGCCTGCCCACTTCATTCGCCGTCACCACACCTTCCTCCTCCATCCGCTTCCCTCAGACCTCACCGCACCCTCCTCTGTCCGTTTTCCTCATTCCTCACCCAAAAAAGACATGGTGGCTGCCCTCTCCTCCTTCCCCAACCATCGCCACACCATTATTGCACCAATCTCACTAAAAATCATCCCAAAACTTCAATTTGAATCTCACCCATGTCAACTTGTCCGACAACGAACTCAAGCAAGATACTAGTTGAATTGAAATTTTCAGTTTGGCTTTATTCTCACTTTAATTCCTTGTGGGTTTTGATTATTTTGCTTAAATCTTGTTTGGGTCTTATTCAAAAGTTGCTCTTACTCGGATCATTGTCAGGTTCTATGGATTCGGATCGAAATAGGCAAAGAAGAAGTGAGAAACCGAAGCAAAACCACCGCTGAACAGAGGATCGGGCGTAGGATTTGAGGTTACTTTGTTAAACACCGTGACTCACGTGCACTCATGTGAGCGCTTACTGAGTCAAAGGACCAAAGTGATCACTTTATTAAAGTTTAGGGTTCAAATTGATACGTTTTGTAGTTGAAGGGGTAAACTGTCCGAGTGAAAAGTAAAAAACGTCTTTCATAATATGGGTTAAGTTACAAATAATATATCCAGCTAATCCTTAGCAAAACTTGTAATCAAAGATATTTTTAACACCTTAATGAAATAATTCTTACTAGATAATTGGGCTCTTCTGGATCCTGAATGAGTTAAAGTCATACTAAAAAGGCATAATAATAATGCAATGGACATTGGCGGGCTGGAAGGTACAGTCCACCCCTAAAGTCATACCCGTCCTGTTTAGCTGGGAAGGAATAGGCGGGAACAAAAGCATCATGAACATACCTTTGATAGTCCAGTTAAGCCATCCTTCATTTTGGGAATAATCAAAATGTGGGTAGGCGCCTGAGGATTTATGTCTCTGAAGGCCAAAACCTGCAGAAACAATGAAAAGAAAAAAGAAACAGAAATAAATTATAATGAAAGAAATACAGCACAAGATGAGAAGAGGACTTAGTTGATTTGACTCTTTCTGGTTCATACTGAAATTAATGAAATTAATCTTTTAGCCGCTGAAAATATAAGAGATCGGTGCAAGGAACCTTTTTTTCAGAGGAATAAACTAGACACTTCAATTGGCAATAAAACAACCAAATAGTATGACCCAAGCACATAGTGTCACAAACACCTGATACTTCCCTGTTGATTGGTTCGAATAACTTGACCACTTCCGCAAGGGGCATCATGAAGAATATCAGGGGAAACATTTGAACAAATGAATCTCACCTATAACATCATCTCTACTGCATTTGTTTTTTTTCCCTATCAAACGTTCCTTCTCATATTCCATAAACCGAAACCTGGATCTTAGCAAAACAAAGAGCAAGGGATAGTGGGAGCTTCCATGCTTCTACTTATTTCAGCACCCAGATTCTTGAAAATGTTGCCTCCCATCAAGAAACTATACAGTTAAGGGACAAATTTTCCCCACCTAACAAAGACAAAATTGAATAACCAAATCGAGCTCCTCTACCTTTAAGAATGGAGAGAGAAAGTACCTGATCATCCTCAAAGACCACCTTGGATGGGATTTCCTTGTTCATGATCTTGTCAAATCTGCATATGGAGTCAACCCAGTTCAGGTAAGCAATTCAACAGGAAACTTTGACGAAAGAAGAAAAAGGAAACAGTTGAGTAAAATGAGGGAAAAAGTAGCTGACATGGTAGGACCATCTGAAGGAACAGCTGCAAGAGCAGCTTCTTTCTCAGAAGCCATGGAGGATGGCGAAGAGAAGTGGGAGCCGAGTACCTCCAAGCGGATTCGGCCGCTGGTTATATTCTCTTCATTTCTCATTCGCCAATTTTCATGGCGCTCCTTCACTTTTGGCTCAGATAAATAAGATTTCTCACTCCCTCGCCTCGAATCTACGCTACAGCCTACAGACCAATTACCAAGCGCCAAATTAGCTGTCAACGTAAGCCTCAAACTAAAACTAAGTCGGTAGAAGCCCTCCAACTTTCAAACTTGTAACGTATTGCCGTGTGGCGCACCAGGTGATGGAAGTAGCCATGTGATGATCGCACACGACACCCATTTCATCCTTCAGTTCTGAGTGGATAGTCCTTCAACCCACCATAAAAAATGAATATGAATTTCTTGTTAGTGACCTAATTCCCACTATCAAAACTTTATTGAGAAATTGACAGAATGATAAAGTTGAGGGTGTTTTCACGGGATTTAGCTGTTAGGCCTAAATACCCTTTGTCCGTAGAGTACTTTTGATGTGAACCAGACTTATGTCATAAGCCACCCTCCTACTATATATATTAAATTTCTAAATATCCCTAATTATTGAAACTGACAATTAGATCATTTTGAATATGTATTATGTGAACTTGATCAATTGCTGTCTGAAATGTGAAATTAACTTGGACATGAGCAATTTCAAATGTCTAATCCCTTTCTCTTCTTGTTTTGTTATTTTTTTGCCTTTTGTAGTTTTCCCTGCTTGTGCGTTGCTACTTTTTTTTTTCCACTTCACTTAGATTCTTTCACTTATTGGCTTTTTTAACATTTGTTTACTTTTGTCTTCAATGTTGTTCTTTAATAATTTTTTTCAATAATTTTTGTCAAGTATGTTCTTGAAACCACAAAATAAAGAAAAAAAACATCTAATTAGAGTTCATATAATTCATAATTATGATATACAAATGAACAAATAAAAATTAATAAAATAACAAATAAATATGAATAAATGAAAATGTTCTTTTTAGTTCTGCTTCATGTTCATTTAATTAATTTCTTGTTTTTCTGTTACTTATTCAATTAGTTAATTTTCATGCCCATTTAAAACTTATAAAAGAAATTAAATTAACATCATGTCCATTTGTTTTTTCACAGTGTCATCTATTCTTTTAATAATATGAATATGGTCTTTCTATTATGTGATTTTTTTATTCTATTAATTTTTTATGTTTATTTTATGAAGTCATTCTATTCATTATATGAATATTTTGTTTTTGTGTTGTGGATTTATTCTCTTTATGCTATCAATATGTTTTTTTTATTTTATTAATTTTTTTTATTTCTCTTATATGTTGTTTGTTCTTTTATAAATAGTTGGTTGTTCTTTTATTTGTTCCTATTTATTCTTTTAGTGAAACTATTTGTTTGTTCTTTTATAGATAGTCATTTGTTCTTTTGTTAGTAGTTAATTGTTCTTTTATCAGTTCATGTTTGTTCTTTTTTAGAAACTAGCTACTTGTTCTTTTAAGGATAGTTGTTTGTTCTTTTATTAATAATTATTTTTTCTTTTATAAGTTTCTATTGTATTTGCATAGAAACTAGTTCTTTGTTCTTTTTATAGATGATTGTTTGTTCTTTTGTCTATAGTTGTTTATTTTTTTATCAGTTTCTACTTGTTCTTTTATATATAATTATTTTTTTTTATAAATAATTGTTTGTTCTTTTATTAGTAATTATTTTTTTA
Organism: Aquilaria sinensis; assembly: GCA_005392925.1. Lineage (NCBI taxonomy): Eukaryota > Viridiplantae > Streptophyta > Magnoliopsida > Malvales > Thymelaeaceae > Aquilaria > Aquilaria sinensis. The sequence continues at coordinate 601,911 of SMDT01002759.1, read as the reverse complement.
TAAGTTTCTGATGTTCTTTTAGAGAAACTAGTTCTTTGTTCTTTTACAAATAGTTGTTTATTCTTTTATTAGTCTTTATTTATTCTTTTATTAGTTCTTGCTTGTATTTTTAGAGAAACTAGCTACTTATTTTTTATATATTGTTGTATGTTCTTTTATTAGTATTTGTTTGTTCACTTATAAGTTTCTGGTATTTTTAAGAAAAAACTATTATTAATAAAAATACAAATAGTCACTAATAAAGGGACAGACATCAAGTTTATCTAAAGGAACAAACACGAACAAATAAAAGAACAAATTCCTATTAATAAAAGTACAAGGAGTTACAAATAAAAGAACAAACAAGTAGTAACAAAAGAATAAAAAATTAGTGTCCCTAAAAGAACAAATAGGCATTTGTAAAATAACAAATTATTATTAATAAAAATAAAAATGAATACTAATAAAAGAACATAGAGTTACAAATAAAAAAGCAAATAACAAAATTATTGCATCTAAAAGATTTAATAGGAACTAATAGAACAACAATAAGTTATTAATAAAAATACAAATAGCTGTTAATAAGAGAATAAACAATTAGTTTATCTAAAGAAAAAAATGAATGAATAAAATAAAAAACACATATTGATAAAATAAAATTATTGGATAAATGAAAACAAACTTTTTTATCAGTTCAAAAAATGGAAAAAGAAAAGAACTGGAAAAAGATTGGGAAGAGGAAAAATGGAAAGTTGAAAAACTTGGAAAAAAAAAACAAAAAAGTAAAACTGGAAAAAAGAAATAAAATGAAAAACGGAAATAAAAGTACAGCAAAAGAAAAGAAAAAACCTGTAAAGAGAAAAGAAGAAAAAAAAATGGAAAAACGTAAAAGTAAAAAAAAAATATAGAAAAAAGTAATGAAAATCTAAAAACAAAAAAAGAACTAGAAGGGAATAGCTGGGATTCAAACTTGCGTCCCTCAACCATCTCCACTCGCATAGCCACTATATTAAATCTAAGAATTTATTTATTATTAAAAAGAAATTATTTAAGTACTTATGTGTAGCTTGGCGCACATATACGCCAAACGTACATAATAATTTGCCTTGTCCGTAAAAGTTAAAACTTCAGCAATTCATATCTTATACCCTTAGACTATAATTTAGACTAATTCAGCCCTCAAACTTTGCAAGCTCGGGACATTTTGCCAAAGAGCCCTTTAAATTATGTTCACGTGTTTACTTTCCCATATGGACATAATTCATATTTGTTGGCTGATGAATTGAATGACAAAAAGAATAAAAGAATTGTCCCTATTTTCATAATGTCATCGCCAGTCTTAATAATCGCTTAATCTTCTTTACCAACAAGGCAATAATGGCATTATCAATGCATTCTAGCATAAAAGAAACATACAACAACACCAAATTATAGAAAGAATTCCACAAATCCACTGAGAGATGAAAAGCTTGGTTGTAGATTGGAGATCAATCTATGTGGACCAGGAAACATAGGATTAAAGGCTTAGCCCTCTTTTATCTGATCTTGTCCATGAACTAAAGAGGGAGCTTTCCCTTTGTTGAGAAAATTCTACTCTTCTTTTCCCTAGCAATTTTCATTTACGATTTCAATGGGAAATGATGCAATTCTCTCACTTAATCAAAACCTAGTCAATTGCCTTATTATTGTCGTTCTTTCCTTTTAATTCATGACTTGAAAACTTAAAAATTGTAATTTTTTAAACAAAGCAAAGAGTGGAGTATGGCTTGGCTTAGGTCCATTTTGGAAACAACTTTTCTAATTAGCGTTAAAGTTTTGGATAATTATTGGACAGTAGAGATAAAACTCTAACATTGATCACTGATGTTAATGCCAAATATGGCCTTAAGGAGATAATAGGTGGCGGCATTACTGGCATTCTTGTTTGGTTCA